>JAHZTW010000001.1:290864909-290915662 GCA_020283515.1 Alliaria petiolata
AAGCATTTCACACACCCACCAAGTGTTTGATGAAATGCTTGAACCAACTTAATAAGAGATTTACATTCCTAGCCTAAGACATTAGTTGCCTAGGGTGTTTATCATGCTAATTAGACTTGTGTTTAATGCTTGCTAATCATTTTAATGCTAAAACATCATTAGTTCATTAGGGTGATTAGTGAAGAGATTATTGCCACACATCATGGATTAGTCTTAATTAGTGTTCTAGGCATAGAGAAAGCTTGTTTGAATTGCTTAAATGATTGCAAGGTTGGCCATTTAGATGCCCAAATCAATGATTCCATCCCTAGGTTTCGTTTTTAGTCAATTAGTAATCTTGATTAGTAGTTAATTGCGTCATTAGTACTTGATTAGTAGTAATTAAGGCTTAGTTTCATATAATTGAACTTGTAATGTTTTTCTTAGGTTGTGTTTTGCTTTTAATTGCTGTTTGTCACCTTAAACCTTTTAATTTAGCTTAGCTTAAACCAAACTTTGCATTCTTATTGAATCATCTCCCAAAATGGATTGATACCTCAAATATTGCAATGATATGAGCAACTGAGGAATTGCTAGCAAGACTATTTAGCCACATATTCTTCATAGTATTTCGTGGTTATGCATTATTAGGATTTATGTTTAAGCTTTTATTTTGTTCGTGAGTTCAAAAAGTTTTCTTTTAGGTTTATGCTTAACCAAGACTTGTTCTTTAGCATTTCTTGGTAAAGCCTTTGCCTTTATTTTATTTTTTGTCATTGATCTCTCTATAATCATGCTTAGCTTTTATTTTCTCATGGATCTAGAGGTTAACCAAATGAAAATAGAGTAGATTTCATGGTTCTTAGGGTGTGAAATATTTATGGTGATAGATCTTGATGCTTATGCATTTAATGATCTTAATCCTTTCTTGTTTATTGTTCTTAATGCTTAGTCTAGCTTGATCAACTAGTCTAAAGACTATAGGCGGCTTGACATGAATGCCACGTGCTTGCTTAGCCAAAAACATAAACAAGAGATCTACCTTTCCTAGATTAAGACGAACCATCTGTCTAGAGGGATTTCGGCTTTATAGGGTTGGGTATTCTTGCTTGCTATCCTTATTGTACCGCTGAGCGAGAGCTAGTCTATGGTGATAAGATAGTAAAGTGACTTCTATCACGACAGTGGATAAGTCTTGATTAGAAACCCTATGCCTAAGGATTACCATCTAAGACCCAAGGTCTAGATGTTGTTATAAGCCTTCTTGATCTGAAATGTTCACCATAGATCATTATCCTCATCCTAAGAACCTCTTTTGTCATTAGTTTATCTTAGTCCAAGCTTGTGTCTAGTTTTTCCTTGTCTAGATTTCTTCCTTTCTTAGTCTTTGTTTAGGTTGTGTTAGCTTTTCTTCTCTTTTGATTTTGATAATCATTTAGGTTGTTAGCAAATCTCTCTTCTCTATTAGCTTAGCTTAGCATAGTTCTCTATATCTCAAGTGTCATTAGCTTCCCAAGTGGATTGACACCTCAAGTACTACAATGACATGTTTGTTTGAGGATTGACCAAAGGTTAAAAACCTTTGCATCAAAAACCCGGTTTGTTCCGGGTTGACCCGGTTTGTCCACTGTTCACTATTAATAGTAAATGAGCTAAATTTTCCTAAGCATCTTTTAATATTTTGTTCTTGCTTAGAAAATCTTTCCCTTTTGGTTTCTAAGTGATTTTGTAAGACATTTCATTTGAGTTTATGCAATTTAGTACTTGTCTTTATTAATCTTTCATTCTCTATCTCTCTAATCATGTTCATCTCCATTTCTTTCATAGGATTAGTGAGTAGTTTCATTAGCATCTAAGGATGGGTTAGATATAGGGTGTTTTAAGGGTTAATCTTGATGTCTAGGGTTAGATCTTCGCATTTCCCTCCTTGTTTAGTATTTTAAATGCTAGTTTAGCCATGATCAAGCTAAAACTAGGCCTTAGGGAATTTCTCACACACAAGGTGTTTGATGAAATTCCCCAACCAACTAAACAAGAGATTTACATACCTAGCTCATGAGAGTGATTGTCTAGGGTGTTTATTAGCATTTTAGAACTGAATCATCATGCTTGTTAGCATCCTTCTCACAAATGAGAATTTTTTTCTTGATTAGGATGATTAATGAAGGGATTAGTGCCATGAAAGTGGATTAGTCTAGCTTTTGAGTTCTATCTAGCTTCACCCAAAAGAATAATGAGAGCTTTTGTGAAGCATGAGAATGGTTCAAGGGTTACACTACACAATGCCCTCATCATGGCTTCTCCAAAGAGACTCTCTTGAGTAGTCTCTATCGAGGTGTTCTCCCCAAATTTAGGATGCTCCTAGACATAGCTAGCAATGGAAACTTCTTGGGTAAAGAGGTGGAAGAAGGACTAGAGCTTGTGGAAAACTTGGCTCAAAGTGATGGCAATTGTGGGTGATTGTGATGAGGGCCAAGGGGGTCAACAAGAGTTGAATGAGCATTGCCAAGAAGAGGTCAACTATGTGGGTGGCCAAGGTTACCAACAAGGCTACAACAAGAACTATAGGAACAACAATCTTTCCTATAGGAATACCAGTATTGAGAACCCTCAAGATCAAGTATACCCTCAACAAGGCCAAGGCGGTCAACAAAAACCCTTTGTCCCTTTCAAGAAACAACAAGGTTATGTTCCCAAGAGCAACTACCAAGGGAACAATCAAGGACACCAAGGGAATTTTCAGTCCAAGGAAGGTCCTCCACCCGGCTTTACACAAGATTTGGATGTGAGGAATGTTCTACAACAAATCCTCCAAGGTCAAGAAAGTCTATGGATGTGAGTAAGAAGATGGCTGAAATCCACAACAAGGTGGATTGTTCTTACATTGACCTAAACTCCAAGTTTGACACTTTGAGCTCAAAGGTTAAGCAAATGGAGAACAACAAAGGCATTGCTTCCTCATCTACACGAGCTCAAGCCTCTTTGCCCGGTAAACCCGAACCCAACCCCAAGGAATATTGCAATGCTATCTACTCTATTGACCATGAAGAGTATGAGCGTGTGGTAGCTGAGTTTGAGCAACTATTTGAGTGTCCAAATGATGAAACTGTAGTCAATGAGGATATTGAAGTTCAAGTTGGGGAGACGGTCATTGAAAATTGTTGGGGTCAGTTTTCACCCAGGCAAGATCGATCGAAGAAACGACTAAGGGAGGAAATTTTTGAACCGTGCACAAACCGAGCACAGACCGGGCTCGGCTCGGTGCACAAACCGAGCACAGACCGGGCTCGGCTCGGCGCACAAACCGAGCATAATCTGAGCTCGGCTCGGTGCACAAACCGTGCAGAAACCAAGCCGAACCGAACCGTACACAAACCGAGCATGATCCGAGCTCGGCTCAGTGCACAAATTGTGGAGAAAACGAGCCAAACCAAACCAACATTTCCCCTTGTCAATCCGAGCAGCAGGCCCACGACGTAATCCAAACCCAAGCCACGGCACGAGGCCGAGCCCAAGGCAGATTGTCATGCAAATGGGCCGAGTCCTAGCCCACGAGGAAGTCTGAAGCGAGGTTTGCCCTAGAAGATGAAGTTTTGTGGATGGGAGCGCCGCCAAGGGGAGATAAAGAAGGATCTACGAGAAGATCTCCCGGGATCTTCACTTAGATTACAAAAAAGATGTATAAATAGGATTCTGGACCCATTGGTGCAGGATCCACGTTTTGACCTAGCAAAAATACTTGTACTCTAAAAGCTTATCAAAGCAGTTTGAATAAAATCCCCGTCTTCGGATCTTCGTGTCGTGTTTAACTCAGAATCTTTTCGTCCTCTTTTGTTTTTAAATACTTATTATCCATTGTGCGAAATGCAGCACGCACAATTTGGCGCTAGAAGGAGGGGGTTTAAAGAATTCTTACACCGAGAACCGACGCACACCGGATCCGAAGAGATGACCACCGAAGCGGCGAACCTCGGCAACACCACCGAAGCAGCAAATCTCGTCAGCACCGGTACGAATCCCCCCGTTGGAAACACGACGATCCAAGCTGTGTTGCAGACCCCAGCGCAAGTCGAGACTATCTCGGCAGCCCTGGCCGAGATGAAAGACATGATGACGGCGCTTGCAAGGAAGGCAACAGAGCAGGGCAAAACCCTGGAAACTTAACAACGGAGAGTCGAGCCCAGAGCCAGTGCATCGGAAGCCTAACTCTGATGATGAACCCCCTCGGTAGACTCAAGGACATGGCCTCAACCCGACGATGATTAATTTCTCGACTCCGGGGGCGAGCAACAACCGAGCATAAGGCTCGGGGACCTTCCGGCCACAATAGACCTCAGGGGAGCAAACACCCGCGACAATGAGAACCAACATCGTCGAGCCACCTCGCCTAAACCGAAGAGGAATCGTTGGGCGAGGAGATCTCCAAGTTGACGAAGCCCCCGAAGAACCTACTAACGGCTCGGAGGCCGCCATGGCAAACAGAGAAAAACGAGCCAAGGCGCCAGCCCCACAACCCGACACGACTGCCGCCTCGGCACGACAAGCAGGATTGTCGGGAGAAGCTCTCGGTTCGGAACAAGAGCAAGATATGACAGAGGAAGAGGAAAATTTTCTGTGGGTCGAGCAGGCACGTTACCGAGACGAATTCCGAAGGGCGAACGGAAACCGCTTTGCCGAACCCAACTCCGCGAACCGAGGCAGCGCGCTTGACGAAATCAGAGCCGATTTGGCTCGGGTTAACGCCGAGGTCAAAGTGATCCGGTCGCAAGTACACAAAACGACGAGCGCGGCACCCGAGATCGATCTTATGCTTGAAGAAGCCCAGATGACGCCTTTCACGGCATAAATCACGGAAGCAAGGGTATCAGATCCCGGGAAAATGCATCTCCCCATCTACGAAGGAACGACAGATCCCAAGGAGCATATCAGGATGTTCCGTACGGCAATGGGGAGATCCAACCTCAGAGAGAGCGAGCGAGATGCGGGTTATTTCCTCCTCTTCGTTGAAAACCTCCGAGGACCAGCCCTCGAATGGTTCTCCAGACTCGAACGAGATTCGATCGGCAATTTCAAAGACCTGTGCACCGAATTTATGAAACAGTATTCCATGTTCATGAAACGAGGCGTATCTGACCCCGATCTCTGGACGCTGTCCCAAAGACCGACCGAGCCATTAAGAACTTTCATGGGACACTTTAAAGCTGTAATGTCAAAAGTTGGAGACATAAGCGACAAAGGAGCAATCATGGCCTTGAAAATGTCTCTATGGTATAAATCGGAATTCAGAAAGGAAATCGGACGAAATAAATCCCAAACGATCCAGGATGCCATGCATCGAGCAGCAGACTTCTGATAACTAGCTATTTTCAGTGATTATCAAATCCTAAGCATAGTCATGTCATTGTAATACTTAAGGATGTCAATCCAACCTTGGGGTGAAAGATACTAGGAATACAAGAAATTTATGAAGCTAAGCAAAATTCGGTTTAATTGGATAAGAATTCTAAAACAATTGCTTGCGGTATTTAAACAGACACGAAAACAATTTTACAAATTCCACAGAAAGGTTATACTACTTCTAGATGACTTCTAAACAATAAAACAACCGATCTACTAATTTTACAAAATCAAAACTTAAAACCGGATTATCTAGACAAATATATGCTAAGTGGCAAGATTTTCGAAAACTACTTCTAAAAATCAAACGGTTACCAAATCAATACCAGACATAAAACAAGACTCTAGACAATTTCTGAAATATTAAAAATAGCTCAAACACGATTTTACAAATTTATAAAAACTCTATTGCATAATTAAGCTAATTTAAAGATTTTTAGAGAAAACAATTAACTTTGAACAGGGAGAAAATGATTTTTCTTTTTCAAATATTAAAAACAGATTCAAGGTTGGGATTCATTCTTAGGGAGGTTGAAAATTCGAACTTGGGTTTTGAAAACATACTTTTTACACTTTTTAGTGCTATCTCTAAGCCTTAAGAAACCAAACTAGATCTATCCATGGTGTATGGTATAAATCCTTTCTTCACCTTTTCCTCCTAACCCATGATGTTTGGTGGAAAGATAATGTGAAGAACATTAAGCATGGATCTTAAAAAGTGGTTTAACTAGCTCCCTAAACATCCATGGTGTATGGGAAAGGATGAGCTAGTCTCTTGGATTTGGTTTTAAGGGATTTCCTAAGTCTTTTTGGGATAAGGAAATCCCTATATTTAAGAGATCTCCATCGAGAATCTCTAGACCTTAAAACCCCCAAATCCAAGAAGAGAAATAGATGATGAACAAGAAAATACTCAAAATCTAGTTTTCAACCCCCTTAAATCATCCCAACCCCAAACCTTGGTGGATTACTCACAACTCATGTTCATACCTCTCTTAAACACAAGTTTAGAGCTGATGAACATAAGCGGTTTTTAACAAGAAGAAAGATTTGACATTAGAAGGATGAAGATACTTAAATCTTATACAAAATACAAAAGTTTTAACAAAGGAAACAAACAAGAAACAAACAAGAAATATGAATGACAAGCAAGAACAAATGANTATCCACGCTAAATGTGTCCATCGTTATGTGTTTGTTCATTTGTGTTACAGATGTACAGAATTCGTTTGGTTGGGAGCTTACCTACCATCTCGGAATCTGAAGCGTCAATGGTGGTTCTTGTATAGTAGATCTGGGTATGACTCCGGCGTAGGAGGTTAGGGTGAGGGTATATGTTCACCGGCAAACTTCAGTAATCGCACAAACTCAAACACTCCTGTAAAATTGAAAACCAGAAATTTGTTCTAACTAGGGTTCGTC
Organism: Alliaria petiolata; assembly: GCA_020283515.1. NCBI lineage: Eukaryota > Viridiplantae > Streptophyta > Magnoliopsida > Brassicales > Brassicaceae > Alliaria > Alliaria petiolata. The sequence continues at coordinate 290,871,708 of JAHZTW010000001.1, forward strand.
GTATGCGACATCGCTTCAAATAATTTTCAGTGTAGCTTCTGTTTTCTTCTTGCATGACTAACTTTTTATTTTTTACTCCATCACGTTAATATCTGCATCAGATAGAAAAATCAATTGAAAGGGTAAGATAAGAGATTTGTGTCTTTTCATATCCTGAAAGTGCCTTATAAGCAACAAGTGCCTATATTGTAAACATAAGTGCTTAAAGTGTCCTTGGGTGTAATTAACTCAAGTATATACACTAAAATCACCTTAAATAATTTTGGTCATGATTGATTGAGTAATTTTTGTTTCGATATTGATGTAGGAGCCATTAATTCACTTAACAGGAAATATAAAAAGTTAAGTCCAGATATACTTCTAAAAACTCATATTATAGTTTAGGACACTTCTTGAAATGGACACAATTTGGTGATTTGTTTTGACCAAAACACGTCTCCACTTATAACTTTCACTTTCACTTTCCTCTCTACATTTTATCCTAAAAACGCCGCCTCCTCCTCTAAAACCTAAATCATAACCACCAACACCGATTAATTTTTCTTCGACATCATTGTCACTTTTCTGAAAAATCCGACCCAACTATCCGATCTAGTCGACTGGCCGTTAACTACTCATGCGTAACAGCAGCGCCTCTCAGACGCCCTGTCGAATCTCAATTTGCTGACTTGGAGCCTTTAGGAGACGTAATCCGCGTAAGCGGTAGGAGCTGAAACATCTCACACACCTCGTCTCCAAACCAATCTCGTTGCCGACATACTCTGCAATTTGATTCGAGACTTTGGACAACGTACTCCCTTGCAACTTCACTGCCCTGAACTGCAAAACCCAGATCTAGTCCTCTGCGGTCACCAAAGACGTCTCGGAGTTCTACATGAAAGTTAAGAACTGGTTACTAGAAAACAAATGGTCACTGAAACATTGATAGGAACGAGTGGACACATAAGCATGGATAGGGACGAGTGGACACATAAACATGTAATTGTGTTTAGTCTGTTTTAATTGTGCAGTATTTTATATCAATATTTCTACTATACGTTTGATGGAATTTTCCTTAATGAAGTTTTTTTCTGTCTCTTTTATGGGGTTTTTTGTCCATTCAATTGTGTGCATTGATTCCAATATTTCTAAGCATCTTTATGGGGATTGTTCAATCTTACGACCAATGAACATGGACCTTTATCGCCTTCCTTCTTTTACAGAAATCAATACCAAAATTGGAATCCACTTCAGGTTCGGAGCTGCTTCAAAACAAAAGACGAAGTGATGCTGAAGCCAAGGCATCATGTAAAAGAGATCTAGCATCATGTATGATTGTGTCTACGAGTTTGTTGTACGTGTGTGTGGTTCCACGAGTTTCTTTCCACACGGTTTTTGGCCATTAGTTTTTGTTCGTATAGATGTCCATAAAGTTATTGGGTTAGGGATAATTATTAACACATGTCCATGACTTTCTTGTCCATTCGTTTGTGTCCATGAGAATATGTACGAGTTTGACTTACCAAATAACTACAGAACGAGAAATCCGGCATCATGTAAAAGAGAAACCTGCAGAAGAAGAAAACCAGAAACCTGAAGAAGAAGAAGAAGAATCATGTACTCGGAGCAAGAACTAGTCATTATGTAAAACTATGTAAACCCAAATTTGTTTGTACTTTGTAAGTTGCTACATTAAATCCTATCACTTTCGAGGTGTTTTTGTATTTTTTTTTTTATTCTTTTCGAACTGGTTTTATTTTAATTTTTAAAAAAATTCTTCAAAATAAATTAGGAAGGGGAAAAGGAATATTTGCTAAGCTAAAGGTGCCCTCCTTAAAATTCCAAGGTGTTAAAGGGCCTATGGATGTAAATCACTCAAGGAAATAAGTGATTGTTGATTACTTTTCTTCGAAACTAGTGTAGAAGGACAATTTTTTCTTTTCGTTAAAATTTATAGTTTCCTTGTGTAACGTATGTCGCTTGGTGTTAAAGAGGAAATATAACACATGGTTTTGTGGCCTCTCGAGGTTGTTCTGGTGGTGCTCATGCGATTTGTGGCGGTTAAGGATATTACTCTACATAAGTTTTCTAAAGGCAGCGTGAATTTTTTGATCCTCTTAGGAGTTAATTATGTTGGATATTGCTTAATATAAGGCATTTTTTAATCTCTGGTCAATCAATCTGCTTTGCTTCATTGATTTTCAATATAAGGCATTTATTTAGCTGGCTCGCATATATTATGTATTTATAATACAATGATACTTTTGTAGATATGAGCATAGGATTATCTACGACTACACTTAAACTGCCACATATAACTGTGGAAATGATCAGCGTCAGAGTTCATATCATGTTTTATGCAGATCCAAAGTTAGCCAAAAAAACAGATTAATAAATTTTACTTATAACTGTTGTACTGGTTTGGTAATACATTTTAGTTTAGGTATCAACTGATATGATATACACATGCACTTGAAGTATGCATGGGTTTACATTTTAATATGACAATGCGTGTTTTTTTCATACGAGGTGCATGCTAATATTATAGCTAGCTTGCGTGTTTTACACTTGCACTTCTCGACAACTTAAAAGATATATTTGTCCTATTAAATAGTTCTATTTATCATTACTTGATATATTTGTTCTAGATCATTTTATTTGACATTTCTCCATGATCCCAGTTACTTTTTGCAACATCATCTGTTGCACAATCCTGACATGTATTTGTGTTTCTTCATTCACAGCCCTTGTTNTTCTTGTTTCTCTTTTCTTCTTGCTTAATTTTGAAACCCTAGTTCTCATTTCTCATCTTCCAAAAGGTACGTATTGATTTGTTATTTCGCTATTCTTACTTTATATTTAGTTCGTGTTGAGCTTTATATACATATGTGATATGTAGGTTTCTCTATTTTTGTTGTGACTTACTAATGCTTTTTTGTTATGCTTTTTTTTTTGTTTGTGTTGGTGTTGGTGATGGAATTGAAATTAGATTTCTATTATTTTTTAATTTTTTTGGAAAAACCAATTATATTTAATTAAAAGTTTGTCTTGTTTATATATGGAGCGTTGTTTTAAAATTTATTTTCCTTCATTTCACAATATTTTAAAGTGAAGAAAGGACTATTCCTTAGTACGATGGTCATGGCGTTCACTATAATTCAGATCTGAGCATTTTGTTATGCAATTTAATAAACACTGTTCAAATACTGTAAAAAAATAGAGATTTATAGTGAGCATCTTGTTATGCAATTTATACTCAAATGCTATTTTTAACCCTAATTATCATTTCTAACCTTCTGTTTTTCAGTTAATCGAGATTTATATATATATATCAATAACGTAATTTATGTTGTGTATGTTGTGATTTAATATTTGTGGTGCTATTTAGATTTAATAATCATTTCTCTAAACAGTTGTCAGGGTATGATGAAAAGCATCTTATTTATATAATGATGCTTTAGAAAAACCAATTTATTTTTAAAAGATTAAATAACCAGTAGGGTTTTTGAATTGGAAAGAACTATCGTTCTTTGATATGATAGTTGTATACTAGGATTTTTTACCATACGCGGGTGTTTGTTAGTATCACGTGTTCCCTCGGTTTAAATGTTGGCATAAAAACAAATTAAAAACAATGTATTTTGTTTGTTTCCCTAAAATGAGATTTATTGGTTGTTTTAGATGGTTCACTATTGACTATTTGATTGACTCATTGACGGTTTTTAAATCATTGGTTTTCTCGTCAATTTGGTGCATTAATTTGTAACAATTTAGAGGGAAGAAGCCAAGAAGGTAATAATGAAAGCATTCACTATTAGGCAACCCTAGAGTTTAAACAAATCGAAAATGTTTTTTACAACATATAAATCGAATAATAATCAAATAAGTAAATTGGTATGTATATTCTACATCAGTGCTTTCATGAATTTTTATCTTACACTTTTAAATTTGAGGGCGTGAGAAGATAAAAATGTTTTCATGAAATGATTTTTACCAATTATCTCTTAATCGATAGAAAAATATTGTTTGTTGATTCCCTTATCCAAATACCATTAAATGTATATATACTCAATTATTATTTCTTGGGTTCACAATAATCAGGGAATGTTTGCGTTTAAAGCGTTAATAGTTAGAGATTATATGGAGGGTTAATTAGTGGACTATTTCATATGATTGTCTTACATGAAAACAACCTTGAAAATGTTCTTAGGCAATCCGTAAAACTTAACTTTTCATCATGGTTTGATGGTTATTAACTTTTCATCAATTGTTTTGTCCACATTGACAGGATTTTGGCGATGGATAAGTCTAGTCCAACCGATGCTAAACCGTTTGAAAGTTTGAGCCCGGTTTTTGTTGACGATGATCAAACTTTGACCGAAAGTACAACATCAGAAAATTTTCTGGTTGTCACACCGCTTCGAACCGTTGTTGATGAAACCCACAACACAACAATAGCTCCTCCTCCTCTGATGGTCACACCGCTTCGAATCGTTGTCGATGAAACCCACAACACAACAACACCTCATGCTCTAATGGTTATACCACTTGAAGCCGTTGATGATGAAACTCTCAACACAAAAACACCTCATCCTCTAGTGGCCACATTGCTTCAAACTGTTGATGATGAAACCCACAACACAGCAACAACTCCTCCTCTTATGGTCACACCGCTTCAAACCATTATACCATTTGATGAGTCCACCAAAGACTCTCTTGCTATTGATGCTGGTCCTAGTACTGGTCCAATCAAGAGAGGAAGAGGCCGACCGAAAGGTTCCAAAAACTCGAAGGTGTCCACTAAGAAGCCGAAAGTTTATGCTTCCAACAGCAAAGTTGTTACATCTTGTCGGAATTTTGACTCGGAGATAACCGAAGCCGAGAAAGAAACTGGAAACAAAAAGATTGCTGATTTGGTTTTTATGCGGTTTGACGCGGTTAGACGTCGGTTATGCCAGCTAGATATCGGGAAAAGCATACTTACAACCGCAACAACTAGTTGTATGAATTTGGGTGTTAGGACCAATGCGAAGAAAAGAATCGGCCCGGTTCCTGGGGTAGAAGTAGGCGATATCTTCTACTTTTGGGGGGAGATGTGTCTAGTGCGACTTCACACCCAGATGGTCGCCGGCATCGACTTTTTGACCACTACAAGAAATACACCGATTTGCGACGGCAATATCCGTCGCAATACCGTCGCAAACAGGGATTTGCGACGGAATTGCGACAGTGACCGAAATGTCGCAAATCGTTAGTCGCAAATCCATTTCCGTCGCAAATCCGGCGCAAAATTTGCGACGGAAAGAAATTATCGCAAATCCGTCGCAAATTTGCGACATCAAAAATTCCGTCGCAAATACGATTCGTCGCAGATCCGTCGCAACTTTGCGACATATTTGCGACAATATGTTTTCGTCGCAAAATTGCGACAGCATATGTTTGTCGCAAATATGTCGCAAATTTGCGACGGATCTGCGATAAAATTTTTCCGTCGCAAAATTTGCTACGGATTTGCGACAAACAGTCATCGGAAAAAACAATCCGTCGCAATGTTGTCGCGAATTATAACCGTCGCAATTGTGTCGCAATACTGTTGCAATTTAATAATTAATTTTTTTTGGACGAAAATTATTAATAATTATATTTAAATTTAAATTACATATAAATTAATTAATATATAAATTTAAATTTAAATTATTTATAATAAAAAGAAAATTAGAAAAAAAATTCTAATTTTAAAAAGAAATTTGAAATACAAAATAATATTCATAGAACATAATAAAAGTTATTGTTCAGAAAATAAAAACTAGATTTAATCGATAGACGGGTCTTGATTTCCGGTCGACGGACCGGCTTCCGAGTTGCGGTAAAGTTCTGCGAATGCCGAGTCCCGTTGTGCAATAAACTCGAAATACTTATCGTAGCTCTGCATCTTCTGGTTCTGCGATTGAATCAGAAGGGCTTGGGTCTCGATTATCTCCTGAAGAGCGGGATCTGGACGGGTGGAAGAAGTGGTCGGAAGAGTGGCAGCCTCGATATCCGACTGTAAAGAACCGAGTCCGAAGATTCTCCCTCTTTTACGGGGAGCGACCTAAACATATATTTAAGTATAATTAAAAAGTTAATAATTAAAAAAATTTAAAATATTGAAGTTAAATTGAAAATACTTACCTCCAGATAAAGTTTGTTCTTCTCGATCGTACTAAGTGAGCAAGATCCAGTGCTTTCTGGATCATTAGGATCAGCCTGAGACATCTGTTGCATCCTCGCAGTGACGTCGTTGTATAGCTTCTCGGAGCGTCGATCGACAAAAGTTCCATCCGCATTTTTTTTGGTCTCCTCGAGAACCGCTAACAGATCTGGAACTCCTGTTCCGGTCCGCTCAGCCTACATAAAAGTTAAAAACATTAGAATGATTTAAATAAATTATATAAAAAACAGTAATATATAAAAAATAAATACTTACCATCTTTCGGGCCCGTCCTTTAAACGAAGTCTGACCCGACCGATGCTTAGTGGGTTGCTCTCCATCAGGAGCACTGTAACGGGCTTTACGGGCGTTGGCGCTCTTCTTTTCGCTCCCCGGCTCATTCCAAAATCTAACGAGACCCTCCCAAACTAACGGATCAATCCATCTGGGCCTCGCATCATCGCCTATTTTTTTCCACTTTGCCTTCCAACGTCCCACATGGTCGGTCATCCGTTTCTTCAACTTGGCCTCAAACATATCGCTAACGTCTCCGTTAATGCCCCAATCCCAATGATATGTTTGCTACAAAAAAAATTAGTTATTAAAAAATAGCTTAGATGTAAGAATAAAAATCTAACTAATAATAAAAAAATTATGATACTTACGGCAAATTGTTGGTACCACCGGTTGATGGTCTGTTTCGGAGTTTGCGACCAATTGGCATGAGATTCTTTGAAATCTCTCTCAAAGATTTCTCGAACCTTAGCAGCCACACATTGATCATAATCGAACCTGGAAAAAACAATTAGAAACAATTAGTATTGTAAAAAAATTAGCAATAGTTATAATTCAAAATCATTTAAAAATAAATTTTATAAATACCAAAGGGTGTCCGGAGGACGTGCTGGATCAAGTCGTTTCAGCTTGTCATGACCGGGACTCTCGAGAAGCTCTCGAATCTCCATATCTTGCCAACGAAAACCTTGGTCTTCATGTTCCTCCGGTTGAGGAGGATGAGGCTGTGCGGGAGCTGTCTCGGGAACGGGGGCTGAAAATGTGGGTCTCACCGATGGAGAGGTGAAAGAAGCCCCTGGAGTAGACGGAAAAGACCGAGACCCAGAGCCTTGCGACATGTAACGAGAAAAGTCGTTTGTAGACATCTGCAAAAAAAAAAATTTTAGTGATAGAAAAAATAGAACAAATAAATAACTTAAAAAATTAAAAATTAAAAATAACTTTGGGTTTATTTTATAAACTAAAATTTTTAATTTATAAACTAAACTTAAAATTTTATCAACTAAAACTAAAATTTATAAAATAAAATCTATATTAAATTATTTAAAATAAAATTTGTGACTAAAAATGTTTAAACAAAAATTGGTAAATAATAATTTTTAAAACGAAAAATATAAACTAAAAATTCAAAACTAAAATTACAAAATCATAAATCTAACTAATTACACAATAAATGTAACAAATTTGTAAAAAATGTACCAAGGGTATACCTAAAATTAAAATTAGATAAGGTATTAATTGATTAAATTTGTAAAATATTTCTATAAACTCAAACAAATTCCAAAATAATTATAACAAAATTACCTAACAATTTCCTAAAATCTAAATTCCATATCTAAAAATCTAACAATTTCTAATTTCTAATTTCTAATAATCTAACATAGATCTAAGAAAATGGGGATTTGTTACCTTGGTGGACGAGTTCGGCGGCGAGTAGCAAATCCGGCGATGAGCGGAGGTGCAGCGGCGAGGTGCAGTCCAGGGAGGTGCGGCGGTGGCTCGGGAGAACCAGATCCGGCGAGGAGATGTGCGGCGGTGGCTCGGGAGAGGGAGAGATAGCTGAAAGAGGCTCGCTCGAGAGAGGGAGACAGAGAGAGAGGCTCGGGTGCTCGAGAGAGGGAGACGTCTGCGGCGGCTGCCAAGGGAGGAAAAGAGATCTGTTTTCGGGCAAGGAGGAAGAAAGAAATTTTAGGTTTTAAAAGTTTAAAGCCTGCGACGGCTTTGCGACGGACCGTCGCAATGCCGTCGCAAATAAAAAACCTAATTCGCGTCCAAATACTTTGAACTTGTGAAACGAAAATTTTTGGAAATTATACGTGCACTGCGACGGATTTGCGAGGGACCGTCGCAATTCCGTCGCAAACTGCGACTGATTTGCGACGAGCCCTCGCAAATCCGTCGCAATACTTGTATATTTATATTGTTGGGTTTTGTTAATGTTTGTTCACCATAATCAAAGTTATAAAAACAACTATGAATGTATAAGATTGTAACAAATTTATTTTTATGAGGAATTTGTAAAATTTTCCTTGTTCAACATGAATTTTACAAAACTATTATACTTTACAATGAACATAATAGCTTGTATTCTTTTATATGAAATCGTTTTATTAAAAAGTTAAAAATATATTTATTTCTTATAATTTGAATATCAACATAGAAAACTTTGTAATATTTGCATCTAAACTTATATATAAGTTTATATTTTACAAACCATAATCCAATTTAGGGTATAGGGTATAAGAATTTGCGACGGATATGCGACGGACCGTCGCAATTCCGTCGCAATATGATTACTTGCGACGGATTTGTGACGTGCCCTCGCAAATCCGTCGCAAATTTTCTTTTTGCGACGGATTTGCGAGGGCTCGTCGCAAAGCCGTCGTAAATATTTTATATTTTAAAAAAAATTACAAATTACGAATCACACATATTTTACAAATTTCGGTCTTGGCTAATCCGATTCATCTCCACTATGCTCATAATCAGTGTCTTCTTCATCATCGGTCTCATCGAATTCGTCCGAAATTTCGCCTTCAGTTGAATCATTCACTATGTCTTCTACTTCTTGTTGCTCTAGATCAATATGTAAAATATCTTCTGTTGATGCGGTTGGAGTGGAGAGTTCATTAGGTTTTTCAGCTTGCATAGCTACATCTTCAATCTTCCCGACAATACGGCCTCGCAGATTGACTTTAATCACCGATAACCACCTCTCACGTTTTTCCTTAATCCGAGGATATGGAACGAAACAGACTTGATCTGCTTGCGAGGCTAGGCAAAAGGGTTCAAACTTTGCAAAACGTCTGTTTGAATTGACATCAATCACCCCTAAGTTGTTTCCGCGGACCCCTCTACTACTCGGATCGTACCAATCGCATTTGAATAAAATACATTTCAAACCGATGGCTCCTGGAAATGTGACTTCAATTATTTGTTGCAACACGCCGTAGAAGTCGTTATCACCTTTGACTTGAATTCCATAATTTGCGGTTGACCTCTTCGATCCATGTTTATACGTATGAAATATGTACCCACGAGTCAAGTACATTGGAGCAGTCATGGTCGTAGCTATTGGTTCGTTAACAATTTCGTGCATCCATAGTGGTAAGGGCTCCGTCGAACATCCACGCGTTACCTACATATTAATTAACTCTTAATTAAGTGTTTGTAAATAAACCTGTATTTCAAAGTCAAAACAAGTGTTGATTAATCTTACATAGTATTTTAGCCACCCAATAAATTCACGTTCGTTGTACTTCTCATAATCTTTTTCTTCTAAATCAGGAAAGTGTTCTCGAACCTGAGATGTTTGGCATAAATCCTCTATTATATAGATGCCTCTTCACAGTATCAATTTCTATATATGGTATATTCTTGCATTTTCTACATGGACAGAATATTTTACCATGTTCTATCGCAAATGGTTGGTTTGTTGCCTGATAAAAGAATCCTCGCAATCCGTCCCGATACTTTTTCGTCACTTCACCACTCTCCGGATCTCGTTGATTGTACATCCAAGACCGTAATGCATAGATGCCATCGTAATTCGAAGACATTTTTTCACTCTTATTTTTTTTTTCTCTCTTATTTTTTTTTCTCTCTTTTTATTTTATGTTTGAATGTGTAAAAAAAAACCAGAAGTGAGCTATTTATAGATTATTATATTTTTTTGCGACGTATTTGCGACGGAAATTTATAAGTAGCGACGTATTTGCGACGACTAATTGCGACGGAATTGCGACTACTACCACTTTTGCGATGGATTTGCGACGGCTACAGACAAATTTGCGACGGATTTGCGACGGCTACCGACATTTTTGCGACGATTTACTCGAGCATGTGAAAGTAGGTGAGACTTCTGAAAAACGTGGTGTACCTACTTAGGTTCCCCTCGCAAATCCCACGCAACTCCGTCGCAAATATTGCTTCCGAATAAAGTCGTCGCAAATGCGTCGCAACTCTGCGTCGGCAATTTTGCGTCGCAAATGCCTCGCAAATTGCGACGGAATTGCGACAGACTCCGTAGCCGTTGCAATAATGTCGCAAAACCGTCGCAATATGCGAGACATTTGCGACGAATCTTGTCGTCGCAAATTTGCGACGGATTTGCGATGACTTTCAACTGCTGTCGCAATGTCGTCTTAATGACCGTTCCATAAAAAGCTATGCTTTAAAATTAAAACCACGAAAATACACAGTACTGTTAGGGTAGTCCAAAAAAAAACCTGAAAGTTCTATGGTACCCGTGGGTATCTAACTATTTTTTTTTGTTTTTTTTTTTGTTTATGCTTAATTCTCATTAATGTTTTTGGTTGTAACACAATTAATTTGTTATGTTTGTGATAAATTTTACCATGAAAACATGGAATCACGTTTTTTTTATCATCACAAATCAAAAGCAAAAAGAAGAAAGAAGAAAGCAAAAGAAGAAAGAATAATATCAGCCAAAATCAGTAAGAGCGGAAGATCTGAAGTAACAATTCAGCTGCTTGGATTAGTACTTTATTTTTTTCAAATTTGGTCAGTTCCAGTCTTCCAGATATCAGTCAGGTGACTAACAATCTACTCTCACGATATGTTCTTGGATTAGTACTCATGAAAAACTGACCAATAATGCAAACGATCGACATTAACAGAGAAGAAGACAGGAAAGATTGGAGTGTATCGTGAGGAGCAAGGGACCAAAGCCAAGATTTTGGATCTTCCTGCAAATTCTGGGGAAAGAAAGAATTAAAAACAAATGCGTTTTTGTTTGTGTGTGTGTATGCTATTTTTCTAGTTTCACAATAGAAAAAGAGAAAAAAAAAAGTAAATGGAAACATAATAATCTAGAATTTTAGATCTGAGTTGTTTTCTGAAACTAAATCGATCAGAGTTAGGGTTTTGCAGATCTGAGATGTCAGATGTTCTTCGGCAGATGTTGGATTCTGGACCGTTGTAAGAAAAATACTGCTCGATTTTCGTCAGATTGTGTGAAGAAGTCAATGAATTGCAAGAAAAACAAGACGATGGATGGACATCTGAGGAAGAGGAGGAACTGGACGAAGAATACCTTCGCCAAGTAAAGGAGTCTATGACTCTCTGGTATAGTCTCTCTGTCTCATGCTTCTAAGGTTTCTTTGCCCTAAGATTTATAGCAAAAGCTATTGTTTTTATATTTCCGCCGGGTTTCGATATTGGTGATCATGTTCCTATCTCAGCAAATGGAGTCTCACCATGCTTTGGTTGTGAAAGAGAACCGTTTAGTGAGATTGCTCTTAATGGCTGCTTGGGACTTCACTTGAAGATGCGCTGAAAAAAAAAAAAAAGTTGACCACGTTTAAATCCAATTGAAGACATGACCTATGTGAAGATGCGTTGCATCAGTAATTTTCAGATTCATCATTTAATTTTTTCATAACTGTCTTAAATAACACGGGAAATTTTCATCATACAAATATCGTTGATCTACAGTATTACGGATTTATTAAAGACAATCAAACTTTACTAGCTGAGTTTGCTTTGATGTATAAGATAAAAATATGTTTTGGTTTAGTATCAGATGACTGCATGAGACCTCAAAAAATATAAAAATATGTTTTGTTTTAGTTACATTAGTGGAAGAGGTTGAGCATGAAAGGTATCACATCTATTATATAAGAGCCTCTGCAATGGTGTCTCTCATCCAATATAATATTAATATTATAATTAATTTAACAATTAATTTTAGATTTACAAAAAAAGTTAAACCAATTATTAAAAGCCATGTGTTTTATGAGTCTCTCATGAGTCTCTAAAGTCTTTCAAATGAGAGACTCATCTCATTCTCTCTCTTCTCTTTTTCTTATTTTTCTTTTTTTTTAATGGTGAGAGATCCATTGAGAGACTCCCATTGCAGATGGTCTAATGACTGAGTGTGCCTCACAAGAAAGTGACATATCAGCATCTATCTTTGTGACACATCATCTTTTTATAAAATTGAAAAATAATTAATCAATTAAATCAATGACTTTTCATTTTTTCTTTAAATACATTATGAGAAAAATATAGTTTTGGCAAGAAAAATAAAGTTTTGTAGTTTTGCGGGATTTTTTTAATGTGTTTTTTAGGTTTGGCGTAAAAATATGTATTTGTGTTTTCGGTTAAAAAAACATGGTTTATCGGTTAAAAAACACGATTGCAATTTTGAGTGAAAATGATATTTTGCGGTTTTAACGTGAAAACACAAATTTTCAAGTTTTGGCAAAAAACATATTTTGCAGTTTTTGCTCGAAAACAAAGTTTTGACAATAAAAAATAACAAGATTTTGTGGTTTTCATGAAAAATACGGTTTTACAGTTTTGGCAGTTAAACTAGTATTTAAAGTTTTGATGAAAAAATAAAGTTTTGATGGAAATTGCGGTTTGCGGTTTATGTGAGAAATGCGGTTTAGACAGAAAATATTGTTTTACAGTTTTGGCGAGAAACGTGGTTTTAGAGTTTTGACGGAAAACATAATTTTACAGTTTTGAAAGAAAATGCAGTTTTTCAGTTTTTGTGGGAAAATGCAAATTTGCAGGGGGAAAATACAGTTTATGGTTTTGACGAGAGCGTACGGTTTTGCAGTTTTTTCGAAAAATTTTGGTTTTGTAATTTTAACGATAAAATATGGTTTTACAGTTTTGGCAAAAAATGATGTTTAGTTGTTTTGACAAAAACAAAATACGAATTTAGTAGAAAATGCGATTTTACGGTTTTTATGGGAAATTTATGATTTTACCATTATGTCAAAAAATACGGTTTTAGCGAAAAACAGTATTTTGGCTCGGCATTAAATTTCATAAGAAAAATATTTTATTCAGATAGGATTCAAGAGGAGATTTTACAAAAGAAATGTCCCATAAATTCTAACACTAATTAATTTATTGTACTTACAATTTCACGTTGTTGTATTGATAAGATATGGTTTTAAAATAGCTGGATAAAATAATATGATGTTGATAACAACTAGCTTAATATTCAAAAAATATTTTTATTAAAGTTTTCAATTATGTATAACATGATTATCAATAAATTTTTTTAAAAATATATTTATAAAATTATTAAAAATATAAAAAATATTGCATGTACACGCGGGGTATTCGTCTAGGTTTTTTTAAAGGATCACATTTTTCTTCTGCATTTTCATATATATATATATATTTTTTTATTGTGTCTCAATTAATTTTCAAAATTTGTAATAATTTCAATCAATAAATACTATGAATACTATGAAGTAAAAATCAAAAAAAAAAAACAGTAATCGATTACCGAAAGAATTTTGTTTTGTCACAAAGTCGTCGGAATTTTCAGACAAACAAATTTGTAAGAAATTTTGTCGGAAATTGGTATGTTTTCTTGTAGTGCTCTGGACAACAAAATCGATGTCCGTTTATTAAATTGGATAAGTCCGGAAGATACATCCCAGTCATACAAAGGTTGTTTTTTTTAGTTTCTTTTTGTTCTAAATTCCAATGGAAGCACATAAAGAAACAAACAAGAAAAAAAACACTTTTGTTGTTATCTTTCGAACGTCAAATGTTTTTGTGCGAATGATGCTGCTTACAAATGGAGAGGGCTTGCAGGACATGTAGGACATGCGGGGCACGGGCGGCTTGTACAAGTAGGAGTCCTCGATGTAGAATACGTTTGTATATCTGACTGGTGTTTCTATCGGCAATGGCGTGGACGAATCTGTCGATGTTTCTATAGTTGACTTCTTCATAAAAATTGCCACAAACACGAGCGTAATAATCGCTCCCATTATCATTGTTGATGCGAATATTTTTCTTTTGTTTTGTTTAAAATAACAAATACGTATTATTAGTAGTTAGTCATAGTATGTACAAGAATGTGCAAAGCCTATGTATATAATTAAAAACATCAAATGAATAAAACAAAGCCTATGTACCTATTTTGTATGATATAAATAGCTGATATCTCAACAATAACAAAATTGAGATATTCTGATCATCCATATATTGTTAATATGTGTATTTACATATAACAGTTAACAAAAACATACCTTTTTTGTATTTAGACTGGATCTTGTTCCATCTCTTCATTCTCACCCATAATATTGGAACAAGAGCAAGGATTGCTACGTCAGCACCAACATTGGATCCTAACTCCAAATCCATTCGGTTTTTTGTTTGTTCGCCGATTTGGTTTGTCTTGTCCAATGTGAAAGCATTATTTATGAAGAACCCATGGATGATGGATGTATATATAATGTTAATCTAGACGATTTGAGATTTCAGTGATCAGTCGTACAGTCTTTTTTAACTACTTACCTTCACAATAATGACAAAACATGCATATAATACTTTTTAATTTACGTGCATGTGTAGTCTTACGTTTTTTCCTTTCCCTAGTCTTTTTTTAATACTCCCTCCGTTTCATAATAAGTGTCATTTGGAGAAAATGTATCTGCAATGTAATTGGATGTATCTGGATGTGTTTTAAGTTTAATACATCCAGATACATTGCAGATATATTTCTCCAAATGACACTTATTATGAAACAGAGGGAGTATAAAACTGTCTTTAATGAAGTTTGTGCTTTACAAGACCTGTTAAAAATAATGACTAGTGGTAAATTTAATTATCTCGAACTCCTAATAAAGTCATTAGTTGAGGAGTTAACAAGCCACATACCAATGGATCCAAAATTAACTAAGAAAATACCAACTTGAAATCATTCTTTCCAAGTTAAAAAAAAAAATGGGGCGTAAAAAAGTTTCGGTTGGAGATAAAATCTGAAGAACATAGCTGGCTACTCGGCCTTGGAGGACCCTTGAAGCGGAGCCACATGCATGGTAGGGGTTCACTTTCCCCCATCAAAAATTTAATATTAGGTTCTAATTATAACTAAAGCCAATTAATGCCTCTCTAATAATTTATAATATGACCCCAGTTCTTATCTTCTTTCCCTGCAATTTACTATTTTTAAATGATAGGTAATTTTACTTTCTATATTTAAATTATATTTGCTTAAATTTTCCTTTTTTTTGTTACCATTTATTTAAATATAAAAATTTGTTTCTCATTTTTTTTTGTTTGTGAAACAATTGTTATAGATTTTATACTAAACTATCATTCATAATTATTGATAACTATTTTGTTGGAGAAAACATATTTTACTCTTATGATTTATTTTCTTTTTTTCGACTACCAATTTTTTTTTTTTNCGTCCGGAAAAGGCAACTCCGTCTCATTCTCTTCCATTGCTATATCAAGCCAAGACGCATCGTCGTCCGACATCGGGTTATTGCCGACAAAAACTCTTGATCGAAAAAGAAACGCTACCTGAAAAGACCGAAAATTCGGGTTATTAAAAATTCCTGGAATAAACGAAGCTCCGCCAAATAAAGTAGAAAGAGGCAATCTCGACAAAATTCTCGGGATTTTGGCAACAAGCACCCACCAAAATATCTCAACATCCTCATAGACTCGAATCTTTCGCTATTATTATCGATTGGCTCTAGTGGAACTTTTTTGAATTTGGGCTTTGTATTTCTTCAAATATGATGGTGGGCTTGTTTCAGAATTTTTTGGGTTTGTACTTGATCAGTTTTTTGATAACTGATCAAATAACAAGCAAAACCCACACGACGTTAACCAAGCCCAATAACAATTCTTCATCCTCCTCTTCGTGGCTTGATTGTGAACGTTAACCGGATTTCGGAGACCAGCGACGGCAAGCTCATCACGACACGGCGAGAACCAGGCAGCTCCTCACGGCGAAGTGAAGTTCCACCTCGCATCCGTGACACCTCCACCCCCGGCGAGAGCTCGACATCTCCGAGAACACGGCGTCCCACTCATCTCTCTTTTCACGATACGGCGACGGCAAATTGAGACGGCGAATCCGGCGATTCAAATCGGCAAGACTCGACCACCCGGCAATCTCGCGGCGAGTTTCCTCCACCTCGGTCAAAACCACACGGAGACATATCAACCCGGCGATAACGTCTCGGCCCGATACGTCTCGATCCGGTGACATCACTTCGGTATGGCATCACCAACGTCACCTCCACATTCCCTTCTTCCACGACGTCACCAACGTCACCTCCCCATTCTCTTCTTCTACGGCGTCACCAACGTCACTTCCACACTTTCTTCTTCCACGGCATCACCAACAACTCCTCCACGCGAACCGGGGAGCGCAAGACCACGTCGTCACCAATTCCTCCACCCGACACGACGGTGAAACACGGCGAGACTCCACCGACTCGGCCAAGACCCCATCACACGGCGAACAAGAGCCAACAAAAAATAATAATAACGAAAACAAAAATAATAAAGAAAAAGGTAGAACCATACCTACTGTGCTAACGGACACAAAGAGGTCGTGTAATGGACACACCAAGGAGATCGTGAAAGAATAATGGGGATAGGGGAGATGATTTATATATAAAAAAAGGGGTTCACCTACTTAGCCATTACGGGAACGGAGAAGAAGAGATGATTTATATAAAAAAATGGCTCACCTACTTAGCCATTACGGGAATGGAGAAAAAGAGATGATTTATAAAAAAAAGAGGCTCACCTACTTAGCCATTACGGGAGTGGAGACGAAGAGATGAATAAAAAAATATATATATATAGTAAGAGGAACGCTCATGTTAAAGCTAAGATATCTCGAGATTCCGTGTCGACGGCCCAGGATTCGTCAACGGAGCCAAACTCCGATTTATGACCGGACCAACAATTTCGAAGAATCCGTCAAAATTCATACATAAACATCTACATTTTAACGGACTGGGGGGGGATTTACTGTTGGTACTGGGCTTAAAGCCCATAAATTGGCTCGGTCCAAATTGTTATTTCCGTTAAAAGTCCGGAAACGAGACCCGTGGGGTCCATTCCCGTCAAAAACCGCAACCAACATTTTCCTATAAATACCGGGAGAGGATGAGGAAATGAGGATCCAGAAATTTCCAGAGAGCACCCCCCTTAAATTCTCGATTTCTATACAAATCGTATATCCGACGAGTTTTACGATATTTTTCATATCGTGTTTACGATATTTCTCTTTTGTATTTACGACAAAGTCTTTTCAACAATCTTTTTGTAATTTGCGATTTCAACATTTCGTATAAGAAAGTTCTCGAACCCACCTATTCACATATTTACGAATAACCGGATTTCGGTATCAACATATCTCAGATAATGACGATTATTTCGTAAACTAGTCATTGTTCTTTTTTTTAAACAAATTTTTTAAACTTTTTGTTGCATTTGAACGAAGGAAACGACAACTTTTTTAGGCACGCAATTGACGCATTTAGGTGATAAAAATATATTTTGAAATCTAAAACACTTTTAGTTGTTGACAAAAAAAAAACACTTTTAGTTTTTTTTTTGTAACCAAAGGTTTTAAAACACTTTTAGTTTCTGGTAAATAATTTTATAAAGTGAAACAAGACTTCAAATGGAAATTGTAGATTTTTGTTCTGCGTTTAACGTTTATGTTTACAATTAACCAAAAAAAAATTTCAAATGGCTAATTAATAAGATTTTGAATTTGTTTGTAAAAAAAATATACATTAAACATAAAAAAAATACAAGCCTTAGATGATGTTGTATGTGGAACTTTTCCAAATCTGATTATATAAAGCAAAAGCCGAAAGCTAACCTGCAACTGCAAGTCTCCAGGCCCACCAGGAGCTTTGTCGTGAAGAATATGTTGGTACAAATTTGGTATTGGTAATTTGGTAGCGCATGGACTTAGAATAATGTTTTGCATGATTTAATTTACAGAACAGTAAATTTCTTTCTTTCTTTTTTTTTTTAGCTTACAAAACAGTATCGATTATTGATATTTATGTTGATCTTCTTTTGGATGCCGAATAAATATGTTAATCCTAAATAAATAAAAAAGCATATAGCTATCGATCGAAGGGGCTTTAAACTAAGACACGTGACCAGAGTTTGTGTTACCTGAGAGAATCCATCTTACTCAATCTAAGAAAGGAAGACAAACAAACAATGCTACGTAAGGAGACCCTTTTCAGTCAAGAAAACAAAGTGCTTTTCTCCAATTCGTGTGGTAAGAAACTTACGGGACAAGAAAACAAAGAGCGACAACTAAGAACGTAGGACATAACGTTAGTGGGTGATATTGAAAGAGACTTGTGATTGAAACAGACAATGAAAGAAATAGCGACAGCTTTTCCAAACCACCTCAAAAGTTGCAAAAACAGACAACACTTTATAGTCAAGAACAGGAACGAAAGATTAATTTTATTTTTGAGTCAAGATAAGAACAGTTTGGTCCCATATATCACAATCAATATATCCTTCTTTCTTTCACGTTGATTATTGTATAAGGATCATTCATCACAATCTCAGTCTATGTATATGGGCTGGACAAAATATATATTATCTGGTTCCGTGGTTCGGTTCGCTATCTTCTTTGAGTCGATTCGATTAAAGTTCAGTACTAGTGTGCACGTGTGTGTGTAAGAAAGTTACTAAAAGTAGAATTAGTTGTCAGGGAAAAAAAAAAGTAGAATATGTAGTTGGGACAAAGATGTCTTTTTCTTTATCTTCTGTTACTTTGTCGTGCGGTGATTGGTTGTTCCTTTCAAAAGGTCTTGCCTTTCTACAATAACGTATGTTTAATTTCATTTTTAATTTATAAAGATAAAAGTATCAAGAATCTGACGTTGGTAGCACAACCAGTTGAACCTCTATCCACTGAAAAGGAAGGTCTCTTGAGGTCCCCAGTCCCAAGAAATCACTCTTTCTGAGTTCCTATCCTCCAACAATCTCTTACCTTGGAAGCTGCATGTAATGAACCTTGTAGAGACAATGCAGGTATGGTTGTGGGAGCCCTTAATTAGTACCAATCAGTTTGCCTTATTATAGAATCACCATGTTATACGGCGGAGACGTTTATGGGTAAAGAAGGGTTTTTGGCTGCGGCGATGATGGTCAGCGAGTCGGTTGAGGGATTGGACGAGAGTGTGGCGTTGAAGATCCCGGAGCTTTTGGATGCGTTCGCGACTCTTCCACCGGGATCACAGGTCCTGTCTGTTGCCAGGTCGACCCGCTTCAGAGTTTTAACCATATTAGACTATTGCAAGTGTACAACAAAAGATGTAGTGGTCTAAGGAGTACAAAGAAGTTTATACTAGAAACCGGATTATAAACTCAACTTCGAAACTTATTTGGAGAAAAGCAAAAATACACTTTAATAGCACCATAGAATCGGAGAATTAAAATCTGGATTAAATTGTTTAAAGTGGGAAAATGAATTTAGCAACAAATTTGCTAGTATTGAGTTAGGTCAATTTACTACATCTGTTGTAGAATTAATTATGAGCTTATATCATCTTGCATCTCCTAGGCATATATGTCTAGCTGTATATACTTGGTGGACAGATCATATGATCAATAACTTAATTATAATATAACTAGTATCCTAATATCTCTTTACATTATCTCTTCACTTTGAGTACAATTTGTACTGTATATATAAGGGACGGTCAAGATTTTTACCGACATGCATCTCTGTATTGTGGTCAAGTTGTAACTATCTTCTAAAATTTGTGCGCGGAATATTATTTGAATACTAAACACATTCAGAATATACATGCATATATTTTTCTTCGTCCTAATTAAGGAGTCTCTGTTGTAAATTTTATTTATTTTTATGTAATTTAAATTAAAAAAAAATTATATGCATGCTAATTAAAAGTATTAAAAACTTCTCGAGGAAAAGAAAACTCTTTTAAAATCCATTTGTAACGAATTATTCGAAACATTGGATTTTTATCAAATAATGATTGGTGAAGCATATAATTTCTTGCACCATGACAAATTTTTGCACGTTATTTTTTGCTACAATTTTTGAAATATTTTATACAGTAATGATTTAATATTGAGTTTGTGTGGAAGAGTTCCCATGTTGGTGGCATGTGTCTGCGGTGGATCCATTTTCTCTTTACATCCAAAACTATTCACATCAGAAGGTTTTGGGCAAAACACACAAAACCACAATATATATGACAATAATTGTCTCTGAGTACACCTTTCAGTACACATGCCTTCTCTTCTCTTTTCATATGTACATGCATATAATTGATGACAACATTTTTCAAATACACATCATATCATCATCATCATCGTTAACTTTCTCGGGTCTCTCTCTTCCATGACTCTTTTTAAAGTTTAAAATGAGTTCATATACATATATCTTGTTCTATGAAGCTGAATATGGGTGGTACAAACGATGGAATTGCAATATTTTAGTTTTCATTGTTTGCTTTATTGAATATTTAATGGATTAGGAAATTTTAGATATGTGAGAGTTATTATAACTTAAAAGACAGAGTGATATCATCAACAAACTGCATAATTTATCTCTTTGAGAAATAACGATTCAGAGATTAAAGAACAGTAACTAAAATCAAGAACAACATTATAGACATCATCAAAACACATCCCAATGCAAATGAAGTAAATTAAATAACAAAAGAATCGACCTTCCTATCTTGGGGCATAAAAAAAACCCAAACAAATTAGGAAACTATAATTCAGAATCCCAATATACAAACACTAGTAACATATTAAAACATGAATATTTAATCTGCAAATATTAATCACTTCATTCTATAGGTACTCTTATTTTCTCTCTTTTTCTTCTCTTTTTTCTTGTGTGAATTACCCGTTTTCTTACCGTCATCGTAATGATCATCAGTGCTCTTAGTATTACCTTCACTTTTCCCGTTCTTCAAATCGAAAGCCTCTCTTCGTGTACCTTTGTTGTTCTTTTGGTGATAGCGCTGATAATTTGGCCCAGACGAAGCATCCGAGGCCATCGAATCATCGCTATCTTTGTTCCTCTCTTCTTCATTTTCGCCTTTCCTATAGTAATTATAAATGTTATACCCTTCATGACAGTCCTCATCCACGACCTCATCGTCGTCTACTTTAATCGGCGAAGAAATATATGTCGTCCAACCGGATTCACTACTACTGCACTCTTCCTTCTCCATCAAAAACTCAATAGAACCCTAATCTTTCTTTATTAGAGAGAGAGAGAGAGAGAGAGAGAGAGCTGTCTCTTATACACATCTAGATGTGTATAAGAGACAGGTGTATGTCTTAACTTAGAGCTGTAGTTGTACATGTGCTATGAATAAGGCTTTGGCTCGTATGTATATATGTGCATGTGCTAGGAATAAGGCTGCTCGTATGTTTTCATTTGTTTATTGCGTTAAGTACAGCTTATGTCTAAGTGTCTAACGTTCAAAGCTATCTATATCCGACATGATTCGAAAAAGAATAATTGTTCTTTTATATGAAATGTTTTGTTTCTTTCTAATTGTTTATGTGTTGTCTTCTCATAATGGCTCGACTAATTAGGTTCACCAATACTACGGTAGTTGAGGAAACTAATTTTTAAATTTCGATGTTTCTATCTCTCATATATCGTCACCCTTGTTAAAAAATAGCGTTACTTTTTTATACAATAAAGAAAATATAACATTAATTAGGTATTTAGATTATACATAACTAAAACTATTTTTAAGTTAATGGGGGATGTGATTAAAGTGGGTGACGTCGTTGTAGTTTACATTATAGCATGAGGGGAATGTATCTTTACACTTGGAATTCTCTGTATACGAAACCAAACACGAACCTTCCTGAAGATTGGTGTTAGGTTCTGATCAAACCCATGTTCTATAACATGTTAGGAATAGTGCCACTTTTATCTTCTTTCTGAGCCAACGTCATGATTTATCATTTTCTATAATAAATATATAATTTTGAACAATTTTCAAAGAAAAAAAAAAGAATTTTTTTTCCAAATTATCACCAAAATCCGAAAATTACAAAAATTCCACAAGTTTTAGGTTTGACGAACAATTTTAAACGTTAAGGATAAGGAAGGACAAATGAGTAAGTGATTATAGAACCATTTCTAAACTTTCAAGAATCTTTTTTCTTTTAAAAGCTTCTTAATACTCTTCCTCAACGTATAGTATTAAAGAACTATCTCTAAGCTTAAGAAAAGAATTATACCTGTATTATCACACAAAAAAAAAGAATTGAACTTTTACTAATGTAAAGTTTGTGGCATCTTTAAATATATTTTTTTTCAAAACATTTACATTTTTAATTACTCCCGAGGAATCTTATGACATTTGTCACATTAGTTATGTATATCAGTAATGCTTAAAAATTTATAAATCAAATATCTATGCACATCATCTATTAATGTTTTTAATCCAAATCGTACTGACTAAATTTGCGCTCACTGAAAAACTATTATGGCCTCGGTCGAGCAATAGAAATAGAAAGACTGATATTTTTTCTATTGTTAGTCACACTCACAACTACTAAGTTACATGAAAATTTCGTCTGAAGTGTGTTTTCCGTTGCAGAAACATTTCAGAAACTGAAATTTTCGGAAATTTGTCGGAAACACGAAAAACTACATTTTCTAAAATTTCTAGTTTGGAAACGCTCGTTTTCATTTTGGAAATATGATCGAAACTTATTTTTTATTTTTGATAATAAATTAACAATTATAAAAATAAAATTAAATGATCAATTAAATTCTAAATTAATAATTAATTTGATTTATTAGAGTAAGTTAATAATTATTTTGATTTATTAAATTAGATTAATCTTGGTATTATTGAGTTTAAAGATCATTCTCTAGAATTGAAAACAGTTTTGGTTAATATCGCTAATGAAAAAAAATCTTTTAAATATTTAACTTTAAACATTATTATTTAATAATTATATACTGAATTTTTGTTTTACATATTTTATTCTTAATATAATTTAGATATATTTAATATTTTAATACATAATATATATATATATATATATATATATATATATATATATATATATATATTTCCAAAACGTTTCCAATTTTATATTTTTTTAAAAAATTGCGTTTATACGTTTTGAAACATTCTGTTTCTGCGTTTATATATATATATATGTTTCCAAAACATTTTTATTTCTATATTATTTTAAAAAATTACGTTTATACATTTTGTTCCGTTTCCGCATTTTTTTATTTCCGTTTTCATACAAAGTCACAAAAAGACATAAGTTAACATTACTTATTCAAAATAGTTTGGAGTCTTTCGACCGGAATATTTTTAAGAGACCCTATTTTTAATTTGTATTTCAATACATGTCCACATTTGTGTGCTATCTTTGTTTGCATTCGTTTGTCTTGTCGGTGTCCTCTTGTCTTTGATCTAGTTATTGGATGATTTAGTGATATTCATTTTTCATATTCTCATTACTTTTAAAACGCTGTTCGACAAATCAGTAAAATCAAGTTTTTCTAACTCAATATTTCGTGTTACACGACGAAGTTGTTGATCCTTCCTATTTCTAATTTTGATAAACAATACATCTAACTGGATCAAGCGTCAACATATATAAAGTGGTCTTTCATAGGGGGAGTGAAATGCGCAAAGCTCCGACGGCCTAGAGACTATAAACATTTATAAAAAAAATCTTACAAAAAGGGCCTATATTCGAAAATTTTTCTCTAAGTAAAGGTTCTTACTTGAAAATTCGAAAAAGTTTCTCTAAAAAAAAGGTCCAGACGATATATTTGTTTTAAATGGCTCATATTAAAAAAATCTCTTTAAAAGAGCCCAGATTATCAGAATTGTGCTGTAATAAAAGGCCCCAAAAAAAAAAATTGCCCTATATAAGACTCTTCTTGTAACTCTTAGGCCAGGTCTGGTCTCTTATATGGTTTGAACGATGGAAGTCGAGAACATGTTGTTTTTCTTTTGCTGTTACAAACATTTCTCTTTTGATTAAGAAAGAGCGGTTCCAACAGCCATTTACTGTATAAGGCGAGGACACTGAGTTATGCAACCGGTTGTTCCTTTCCTTCCAGATGTGAAAAATGAGCGTCTGAACTGCTAGTCTCTTCAGCATTAGGCTAAGAGGACCAGAGGCAGAGGAGAGCCAAGCAATGAGAGCAGACAAATCATTAAAAGAGATGAGACGTACCTGAAAGGGAAAGTACCATTCACGAACCCAAAAGATGATGATTCCACGGTGTTCAGACCCGCAGTATATATCCCAGAGTTTTCCCTGTTCATCTCAAGACCAAACAGAGCTTTAAAGTCATCAAGAACAGAGGTGATACTTGCGAGAGAAGAAAGCTTGCCATCATAGAAGATCATTAAGTCATCTGCAAACGCAAGGCTTGAGATTTTCAGATCCTTTGCCTTTAAATGATACCCGATGGAGCCGTCTGAGAATTTAGCTTCAAGTAACCCCAGAGAGCATCTCCATTGCAATCACGAAGAGAGAAGGTGAGAGGAGATCACCCTGGCGCAGACCTTTGGTTCCCTTAAAGTGACCACAGAGGCAACCATTAATGTTGATGGAGAAGCTTGTATGCGTTATGCATTGCTTGACCCAATTCACATATTTCAAGGGGAAAATCAAAGAGCACATTGATCAAAGAGCAAATCATATTTCAGGTACCTTGGTCTCCCATTGCTTTGAGATTACCTTGTAGAGCACATTGCAACAGGATATCGGTCTGAAATTAGTAAGCTTTTCAGCGTTTGTTCGCTTGGGGACTAGCGTGATAGCTGTGTTGTTCCACTGCTTAAGGATTTGGCCAGAATTGAAGAACTCCCTTACCGCAGCGATTAAGTCTTGTTGGTATGGTAAACGTATGTTTTAAGACTATGATTTAACATTAACCTCCAAAAAAAAAGAAACCCCAAAAACCCACAAGAGACCTTTATAAGAGGCTATATATATATATATATGAAACCTCACTTTCGGTCATTATATTTTAACCTATATATTGATAAAGAAGATCGTTTGTATTGACAAATTATTGACTAATACAAATACATTGTGTTCTCGACATAATCCGGAATAGTCCGGATTAAAGGATAACTGCAATGCCTTCTTTCCTTAGGATAAGTGTGTTCGAGACCAACACATCTGATACTGTTGCGCTTCAGATTATAATATAAGGCACATAAACACATGTGATGACGGAGATACTCCGGATTGATAAAAAAAATCTCACCACGACGAGTAACACCTGAAGGTTTCCAATGTTCAAAACCTTCCATCTCGTAAAAGAAAATCTTGGACCATCTTTGTCTCTTCTTCTCATCATCCTCCCTAAATCTCCACTCCCTTCTCGCAACACATGCATCCTAACTTCCCTTGGTAGTTTATCAGAGACGACGAATTCGTCAGCCTTTTTGGAGCGTCCACATGGTAAAACCTCTCGGGCCTAACATCAAAACTCATCACTTTATATTCAAAAGTTGTGCTTGCTAGGAAATATATAGCCCCGTTGGTGTAGCGGAAGGATATAAAAACTCTGCAATTCGTTGATTCCATGAATACCCGAATGAGAAGTTCTTCTCTAAGATTAATAGCTTGATGTAGCTGCTTAATCGAAAAGGCAAAAGAAGCTAGAAAGCTCTGAATAATTCAATATCAAAAGTGAGTCCCCGTTACAACGTTGGCACCCTTTATAAACTAAAGAAAACCTAGAATCTTAACTCCTAGATATGGTAAAACCAAATAAACTAAAATCCCAACAATCCTAAAATAAAGGAAATATATAAACGGTTCCTAAACTAAAGATGCGCTGCATCACGACGACGCTGGACGCGTTGCTACCCTAACACCTCAGCAAACTCCATAATCGAATCGTGAATGGTAGCCTGAATGTTCTCCTGCATCGCCAGTAAAGTCTGTCGCAACTCCCTCCAATCATCCATTGCTTCCTCTCCACGGTTACGTCTTGGAGGCATGATGAAAAAAAAATTTCAGGAATTTCGGCTCTGATACCAAACTGGTGTAGCGGAAGGATAATAAAAACTCTGCAATTCGTTGATTCCGTGAATACCCGAATGAGAGGTTCTTCTCTAAGATTAATAGTTTGAAATAGCTGCTTAATCAAAAAGGCAAATGAAGCTAGAAAGCTCTGAATAATTCAATATCAAAAGTGAGTCCCCGTTACAACGTTGGCACCCTTTATAAACTAAAGAAAACCTAGAATCTTAACTCCTAGATATGGTAAAACCAAATAAACTAAAATCCCAACAATCCTAAAATAAAGGAAATATATAAACGGTTCCTAAACTAAAGATGCGCTGCATCACGACGACGCTGGACGCGTTGCTACCCTAACACCTCAGCAAACTCCATAATCGAATCGTGAATGGTAGCCTGAATGTTCTCCTGCATCGCCAGTAAAGTCTGTCGCAACTCCCTCCAATCATCCATTGCTTCCTCTCCACGGTTACGTCTTGGAGGCATGATGAAAAAAAAATTTCAGGAATTTCGTCTCTGATACAAAACTGGTGTAGCGGAAGGATATAAAAACTCTGCAATTCGTTGATTCCGTGAATACCCGAATTAGAAGTTCTTCTCTAAGATTAATAGCTTGATGTAGCTGCTTAATCGAAAAGGCAAAAGAAGCTAGAAAGCTCTGAATAATTCAATATCAAAAGTGAGTCCCCGTTACAACGCTGGCACCCTTTATAAACTAAAGAAAACCCAGAATCTTAACTCCTAGATCTGGTAAAACCAAATAAACTAAAATCCCAACAATCCTAAAATAAAGGAAATGAATAAACGGTTCCTAAACTAAAGATGCGCTGCATCACGACGACGCTGGACACGTTGCTGCCCTAACACCTCAGCAAACTCCATAATCGAATCGTGAATGCTAGCCTGAATGTTCTCCTGCATCGCCAGTAAAGTCTGTCGCAACTCCCTCCAATCATCCATTGCTTCCTCTACACGGTTACGTCTTGGAGGCATGATGAAAAAAAAATTCCTGAAATTTTGTCTCTGATAGCAAACTGGTATAGCGGAAGGATATAAAAACTCTGCAATTCGTTGATTCCGTGAATACCCGAATTAGAAGTTCTTCTCTAAGATTAATAGCTTGATCTAGCTGTTTAATCGAAAAGGCAAAAGAAGCTAGAAAGCTCTGAATAATTCAATATCAAAAGTGAGTCCCCGTTACAACGTTGGCACCCTTTATAAACTAAAGAAAACCCAGAATCTTAACTTCTAGATATGGTAAAAGCAAATAAACTAAAATCCCAACAATCCTAAAATAAAGGAAATGAATAAACGGTTCCTAAACTAAAGATGCGCTGCATCACCCGTTGATGCAAAATTTGCAGAATGTATCTTGCAATGTAAAGTGAGATTCAATGCCTTGGATGATCCTCCACTGCTTCGCCTTGGGATCTCCTAATGTGAAAACTTGGCAAGCCTTCACTTCCCCGTGATCCGGTATGAACAATACTTTGTATCATATCCGAAGAAGCTAGTGCCACCGCGTGAACGTTTCATCCTTGGTAAGTTAAAAGATTGCCTTATCAGACCCATAAATGTTTTTAACCAGGATCAAAATATATAAAAAAATAATATAAATATTAAAAGAAAAATCGTTCATAAAAATATAAAATAGCCTATTTTAAAAAGAAATTGTCCATTTTGGTTATTGGGTTTAACTTAAGTAGATGGGCTCAAATATTTATAGGTACAAAAAATAATCTAAACTAGGTTCAAAATCATTTAATGCATTATCTAAACCAAAAAAAAAAAAAATAGGGGGTGTCAGCTGACCCACCTTTTCTATACGTGGGTTCGCTTTTGCCTTGTGGTAGGGTTATATATAGCTGCATGATCAGGACTTCTGCTTGAGAAACAAAAAAAACAAACCGTGGATGTATTGCCTTGCTGTTGAAGGGATATATATTGATTCTTTGTGCGTGTTTCGAGCACAAGTAGATGAGAATGCTAAGAGACATTTCGTGAAGTTGAAGATGAGATGGGCATCACGCGGAGGCTGAGTCAAAGACCGAGTCACGATCGAGTCTGTGAAGTCTCTATGGCAGTGATATAGTAATTGGCAATTGAGGAGTGAATATACGTAGAGGGTGCAGATTAAGAGAGAAGATCAACGGCTGAGATCAAAAAGGAGTTTGAGTCCAAGCGTTAAAAGGAAGCGGTTGAGAAATTACATTAGCTAATCAGAAAATTGTTGTTGTTCATCTTCTTCTTTCAAACTTCTCTCTGTGATACGAATTTGTTCATCCTCTGTGGAGAATCTTTTCTTCTTTTGATTCTCATTAGGTGAATTTGAGTTTCTTTGTTTCATGAACATTGAAATTCAGCAATTATCAATTTGATTTGGATTTACAATTTGGAGATACAGTTTTATTGTATCAAAGGTATCAGAAGTCAAGCGATTCTCAAAAACAATGGTGGAAACTCGATCGCAAGCCCTAACCACGGAGATTGAAGAATTGATGGGGCCAAAGTTCGATCAAATGATCCAACGCACTCAAGCACTTGAAGGAGTCGTCGCCGCACAAAACGAGAAGATCGCCAAAACCACTGCCGACTTATTCGAGGCTATTCGGCCGATGTCGACATCGGAAAATCATCAGCCATCACCAAATATACCGAATCCAGTAACGAGTACCGATCAAGGTCAACATGCGCGATCGGGTATGCCTTCTAACTACACGGAAATTACTCGATTGGCGAAATTGGATTTCCCTAGGTTTAATGGAGAAAAATTGAAGGAATGGCTCTTTAAGGTTGAACAATTCTTTGAAATTGATCACACACTGGAGGATATCAAAGTTGTGATTGCCTCAATACATCTAGATGACTTTGCGGCTACTTGGCATCAATCACTGGTACAATCTGAATTGGGAGTACATAGTCTGAAAGATTGGGTGACTTACAAGCTGTTGTTGAAAGAGAGATTTGCTGATGTATGGGAAGATCCGATTGCTGAGTTAAAAAATTTAAAAGAAACCGAGGGGATTGTGGATTATCACAACAAATTTGAGCTGCTAAGGACTCGTGTGAATCTATCTGAAGCATATTTGGTGAGCCATTATTTGGCAGGATTACGGATGGATACTCAAATGCATATAAAGATATTTCAACCACAAACTGTGCGCCAATGTTTGATGTTAGGAATGTTATATGAAACAGCTCATCCACATAAGATTTCAACTCCTTCTTGGTCGGCTCCTAAGGTTACTCAAGCAAGTAAAGGGATATTAACTCTCAGAAAAGACACAATGAATTATCAGAATAAAGAAGCTCGACCAGAGAAACTTCCAGCTTCAGACCCTCAATTACAGAAATTCCTATCATCTGAAGAAATGCATGACCGAAGGTCAAAAGGATTATGTTATTACCTGACCACTATAAGGTTCACAAGAAAACTCAACTCTTCTTGTTGGAAATGGAAGAGGATGATGACGTTGATCATTCAGATGAGGAAAAGGAGAACTCTGAACCTGAAGGGATAATTGCGCAAATCTCTATCAATGCTATGACGGGTGTATCTGATTATAATACGATGCGAGTTAAAGGAACTCACAAGAAGAGATCTATTTTCATCTTGATTGATACAGGATCTACTCATAACTTCATTGATTCATCAGCAACTGACAAACTAGGATGTTTTATGTTGCTAAGAGGTAATTCTAAGGTGTTGGTGGCTGATGGTAACAAAGTGAGTGTAAAGGCCAAAGTGGAACAATTCCAATGGGATTTTCAGGGTACAAGCTTCACCGAGGATTTCATTGTGATACCTCTCAAGGGTTGTGATGCGGTTTTAGGAGTACAATGGTTGTACAAAATGGGCCCTATCACTTCGGATTTTATAAAGCTCACGATGAAGTTCATGTGGGGTAACAGAAAGTGGTGCTTCATGGTATTCATCCCGGTTATGTGAGAACAGAGAAAGCAGAGAAGTTAAATAAACTTCATGAAGACTCGATGTAGTTATCGATGTTATGTATTTCTAATGATGAAATGGAGAACTCTGTGACTTGCTTTTCATTGGCAGCTGAGCCAACCAGCGAGCAACAATTACCATCCATTGAAAAATTACTTGATGAGTTCGCAGATATTTTTCAGGAACCAGTGGGGCTACCTCCATTCCGCAAACACCACGATCACATGATTCAGTTGGTGGAGGGTGCTAATCATGTGAATCAAAGATCCTATCGGTATGCAGTGCATCAGAAGAACGAGATAGACAGAATTGTCCAAGAAATGTTAGAAGGTAGGACAATACAACCAAGCTCAAGTTCTTTTGCATCACCGGTGGTCTTAGTAAAAAAGAAAGATGGATCATGGAGATTATGCGTGGATTACTGAGGTTTAAACAGGTTGACAGTCAAAGACAGATTTCCTATTCCATTGATAGAAGATTTGATGGATGAACTAGGCGGTTTTAAGATATACTCCAAGATCGATTTACGAGCCGGATATCACCAGGTCAGAATATCTCCTGCATATATCCATAAAACAGCTTTTAAAACACATGGTGATCATTTTGAATATCTGGTTATGCCATTCAGATTAACTAATGCTCCTGCCACTTTTCAAAGGTTAATGAATGACGCCTTTAAAGAATTTTTGAGGAAGTTCGTGTTAATTTTCTTTGACGACATCCTGATATATAGTCGTTCTGAAGAGTTGCACATTCAACACTTACATTGTGTTTTTGAGGTGATGAGAAGCCAGCAGTTATTTGCTAAAATGAGCAAGTGTGCTTTTGCAACGTCAAGGGTGGAGTATTTAGGCCATTTCATCGAAGAACAGGGCATTTCTACTGATCCTAGTAAAATCAAGGCTGTAGCTGATTGGCCAACTCCTCAAAATCTGAAACAGTTGAGGGGATTTCTAGGTTTGGCAGGGTATTATCGACGCTTTGTGAAGAATTTTGGTACCATTGCTCGACCACTAACATTCTTAACCAAGAAAGATTTCTTCCTATGGTATGACGACGCCAACTCAGTTTTTGAACATTTAAAGATTGCTCTGTGTACAGCTCCGGTATTGGCACTTCCTCTATTTGACAGACCATTTGTTGTGGAGACAGACGCTTTTGGACAAGGCATAGGCGCAATTCTTATGCAAGAAGGCCATCCACTTGCTTATATCAGTAGACATTTGAAAGATAAACAGCTTTATCTCTCAATTTATGAGAAAGAATTGTTAGCGGTGGTCTTTGCAGTCCAAAAATGGCGGCATTATCTGCTTAATGGTCATTTTGTGATAAAACGGATCAGCGAAGTCTGAAATACTTGCTTGAGCAACGATTGAACACTCCCATTCAACAACAGTGGCTGCCAAAACTTTTAGAGTTTGATTATGAAATCCAGTACAAGGAGGGTAAAGAGAATTTAGTGGCCGATGCTTTGTCAAGGGTGGAAGGTTCAGAAATTCTACACATGGCCTTGTCGGTGTTAGATTGTGATTTGCTTAAGCGCATACAAGAGGGATACGAATCTGATGGAGAGATTAAATCTATGATCACGACGTTGATCGCCAAACCAGATTCTAAGAAGCATTTCACCTGGTCTCGCAACATTCTAAGGAGGAAAAATAAGATTGTAGTTCCAGCTGATGTCTCTTTAAGGAACACGGTTTTGGAATGGCTTCATTGTTCATTTTGCAACTCATCAACGAGTCAAGAGTATCTTTTACTAGAAAGGTATGTCTAAAGACATTCAGTCTTACATACGTGGTCGTTCTGTGTGTCAACAGTGCAAATACGACACTTCAGCTTCACTGGGTTTGATTCAACCTCTCCTAATTCCAACTTCCATTTGGACAGACATTTCAATGGATTTTATTGATGGACTTCCGTTATCATTTGGTAAATCTGTCATCTTGGTTGTTGTGGATCGTCTGACAAAAGCAGCTCACTTTCTTGCAGTCATCCGTACACAGCTGTATATGTAGCTCAAGTGTTCCTTGATCATATATTCAAGCTCTATGGATTCCCAAGTTCAATAGTTAGCGACAGAGATGCAGTATTCTTGAGTGAATTTTGGAGAGAGTTATTCACTCTACAAGGAGTTTCGCTCAACTACTCGAGTGCTTACCACCCACAGAGTGATGGGCAGACTGAAGTTGTGAATCGCTGTTTGGAAACTTATTTGAGATGCATGTGCAGTGATAGACCCCATTTATGGAGTAAATGGTTACCTCTTGCTGAGTTTTGGTATAACACAGGTTTTCATTCAGCCGCTCAAATGACACCGTATGAAACTGTCTATGGTCAACCCCCTCCTCAACATCTCCCTTACTTGCCTGGTGAATGTAAGGTGGATGTAGTTGCAAAGAGTTTACAAGAACGAGAGAATATGTTGTTGATCTTAAAGTTTCATCTCTTACGGGCTCAAAATAGAATGGAGCAGGTGGCTAATCGCAGACGTTCTGAAAGAAACTTCAAGATTGGTGATTTTGTTTATGTCAAACTCCAACCTTATCGCCAAGGATCTGTGGTTCTGCGCTTGAATCAAAAACTAGCTCCTAAGTACTATGGCCCATACAAGGTAGTGGATATTTGTAGAAAGGTGGCTTATAAACTGGAATTGCCTGCTTCGAGTCGAATACACCCGGTTTTCCATGTTTCCCAACTTAAACTGAGAGTTAGTGACCCATCGGTTAGTACTCTATTGCCCTCAATTATCCCTGATGTCTTGAGCAAAGAACCAGATTGTACCCTAGAAAGGAAGATGGTTACCAGACAGGGGACACCAGCTACGAAGGTTTTAGTGAAATGGTCTAATGAAGATGCTAGTGAAGCTACTTGGGAGTTTTTGTATGACTTGTTACAGAAATACCCGACATTTCAACCATGAGGACTTGGTTGCTTGAAATGGGAGGATTTGATATAGTTATTGGCAATTGAGGAGTGAGTATACGTGGAGGGTGCAGATTAAGAGAGAAGATCAACGGCTGAGATTAAAAAGGAGCTTGAATCCAAGCGTTAAAAGGAAGCGGTTGAGAAATTACATTAGCTAATCATAAAATTGTTGTTGGTCATCTTCTTCTTTCAAACTTCTCTCTGTGTTACGAATTTGTTCATCCTCTGTGGAGAATCTTTTCTTCTTTTGATTCTCATAAGGTTACTTTGAGTTTCTTTGTTTCATGAGCATTGGAATTCAGCAGTTATCAATTTGATTTGGATTTAAAATTTGGAGATACGGTTTTATTGTATCAGTCTGGTGATAATTGATGACCATAGCTTCGAGACGCATCGGAATCTCATTAGAGTTTTGGTCAGGAACTTTTTAGTATCTCCACCGTTAGATCGAAGTTGATATCTACGGTGGAGATTTCACCATGACCAAGCCGTGACGGCGATGGTGAGGTCTCGCGGCGCTTCTCTTCGCGTCCTCTCTTCATCGCCTTTGTTTTGTAAAACCCTAGAGACAAGGAAGAACAATACTAAATAATCACTTTAAACTGAAAATTAATTTTGAAAATAAAAATAAAGTTGACAAACAAAAAACTTGTAAGAATATGTTTTGTCAATATTAAATTTAAATTAGGGAACAGTTTTTATTTAAATTTGAAAATCATAATTTTTATTTGAAATTTAGTTTTAAAAAAAGTTTCATTTGTTTTTCAAATTTGTTTTATCAAATATTAATTGAAAATATAAAGGTCATTTAAATTTAGAATTTATTTACATACTAATTTATTATTAAGACCATAAATTATTATTTAATTATAATTTTTTTTTTTAATTCTTGATATATTCGTTCTTTATTGTTTCTCTCCAAATTTGATGGAAAATATTTTTCTTCAGTAGTTTCCTAAAAAATGAAAAGAAATAATGTGTACACAAAAAAAATACTTGAAATGGTGTAATTGCTTAAGAATGAAGAGGAATTCAATGTTCATTCTCATTCTTTTGGTTACTATTCAATGTTTATTTTCCTAAATTAATTTATAATTGTGTGTACATAATTGAATCAGAAATTCTTATTATGTTTTGGAAAATCAAAACTAATTTATGTTTCCACACATATACACAAAGCAGGGTTGAGAAAACAATAGAGATAAAACCATCAATTAAAGGCCAAGTGTCTTTGTCCAAGTACAATTACGGCTTAAACCAGTTAAGGCCACCCTTCGCTGTGCAAGCTTGATGGATGAATGAGACCGTTTAAGCGTAATGTTGATAGATGTCGTTGTAAAAACTAAATTTCATTGCTAACTCACGAGAAAGTCGCAGATTATTTCCGTAAAAAACAAACAGAACACTTTTGGAGATTAATTAATACCAAAAGTTTGGTAAATTTTATTGAGAGATTGAGATCGACGAGATGAGGAGATCGAGATTATGGAAAAGACTGCAGAGATTTGACAATATTTTATATTAGGAAATTTAGCTTTACCTTAAATGTATTGTTTACATATTAGTTTAGGAAATTAGAGTGCTTTCATCTCTATATAAATCATGCATCTTGTAACATTATTCTTATGAGAGTATAATAATAATTCTTCCTAAACACATTTGTGTTCTTACTCTCATCAATTTATCATGGTATCAGAGCCTAGATCCAAATCTTTTGGGTTATAGTTTTTTATCTTTTGCATTTAAAAAAAAAAAAACTACTTTCAACAGTTTTATTCCGTGAGAGAGAGTTTGGGTTTGGTTGAGTTTTGTCTTATGTCGGTGATTTTTTACTCTCTTCCAATTGCTCCTTTGACCAAGATCTGTTACTCACGTTTCTCTGTTCATTTTTGATATCCTCTAATTCTGTTTTCTATTTCTATTTCTATTTTTCTATTTTTATTTTCTAAAAAAAAAAAAGGAAGAAGAGAGTGCGACGTGATCCACTTCGTGAATTGTTTTGTTGATTGGGCCAATGATTGGCCAAGTTGATTTCTATTGGCATAATTGCTAGTTTCTTGAATCACAAGATTTCTAATGAAGATTGTGATGATTTATGAACATGAACCTATGATGGGTTCGTTCAATTTTGGTTGATGTTTTTCTCGTCCTCGTGAGTAACATCCTTTTTTATCTGACTTCTCGCCTTGTGAGTTGTTTTTCTACTTCGCAATCGCGAATTATTTCTGGACATCGCAATCGCGAGTTTTGTCCCCTACTACCTGAAGAACCCTACAACCGGGTATAAAAGTTGTTGATGACCCAACAGCTGGGTGTTGCAGCCGATTAACATGACAGCCATGTATACATGCCGCTGAAGAACCCTAAGATCGGGTATAAACGTCGATTACTCACGGCTGAGTATAACGCCGATATTTTGAAGTCATGTCCAATCTCATACGTGTTACCACGTATGAGCTTGTGGGAGGGTATTGAGAGATTGAGATCGACGAGATGAGGAGATCGACGAGATGAGGAGATCGAGATTATGGAAAAGATCGCAGAGATTTAACAATATCTTATATTATGAAATTTAGCTTTACCTTAAATGTATTGTTTACATATTAGTTTAGGAAATTAGAGTGCTTTCATCTATATATAAATCATGCATCTTGTATCATTATCCTTATGAGAGTCTAATAATAATTCTTCCTAAACACATTTGTGTTTTTACTCTCATCAATTTATCAAATTTCATCTCAAGTATATTGTTTTTGTATACGCATAAACACTTTCATACTGGTGAGCATTAGAGAAACAATAGAAATGACAAAAAAAAACGAAGAGGAACAAAATAATAAAATTAAATGAATGTGAATGAAATGCATAAAAGAAAAAAAAATTCTTGTACCTTTCCAAATTTGATAACGAATACTTTTGTTCTATAATTCATTTTAAAATAAGAAAAGAGAATGAATTATATGGAAAAAATATTATTATTGTAAGTGGTATAATTTTAAGGAATGAAGAATGAGTTCATTATTTCTCCTCATTTCTTTGGTCACCATTCACACTCTTAATCTACCGTATATTTATTTATTTTAGACATTATATTTTCAGAAGCAATATATAGCTACTTGTTGAAGCAAAGCATTGATAATATTATATTAGGCAAATTTTTTATTTGATAAAATTTTATATCATAACTAATTTTAAAGTATTCATCTTTTAGCCAAAAGTTTTTCAAAGATTTCAGCATGATTAATTTGGTTTGGAAATATAATGAATCCACACCATAGTTATGTCTTCTTTTATTACACGCTTGGAAATATAATGCATCCACACCATAGTTATGTCTTCTCAAGATGACCTTTCACATGTGTCAAGACATATATATATCTTCTTCTTTTTTTGTAATAAATATCAACTAAGAAAAATACATGGATCGATGGATACATTTTTGGGATTTCAAATAAGAAAGAAACCGGAGCCACAATCCTACACGAGGGAATCCCAAAGTCCAAACTCCAAAGAGAAAGAAAACATATACAGTAGAAACTCTATAAATTAATAATGTTGGGACTTTGATATTTTATTAATTTATACAGTTATTAATTTATCGGTTTTAAATAAAATAAATTATTTATTAATAATTAATTAAAAATAATATTTTCTTTAAAGTTTATAATTCTTTATAAAATTTTATTTTAAAATTAGAGATGAGTTGTAAAAATATTTTAATTTTAATAAAAACAAACAATATACTCATATTTTAGTAGATTAACATAGTTATATATTTGTATAAGATTATTTTTATGGTAATTATTAATTTATGATATTAATGGGACCGTATATTTATATATGTTTCTTAAAAAAATTATTATCTTATTATCTTATCGATTTGTGTTATATTTTGAATCGGCCCAACTCGGGACCGGATAAATTTATTAATTTATAGAGTTTATTAATTTATCGAATATTAATTTATAGAATTTTTACTGTACAGTAAAAAATAATATAAAAAGTCTAAAGCAATCGGTACCAATCGAAAGCCGAGATTACCAAATTATTAGAAAGGACTTGAGGAAAGAAGATTAAGACTCATATATGTAATATATGTAGAATAGTGTTTTGGTCACCGAAATTTTTATTATTATTGTTATTTGGTAATTGGTAGAGTATTTTTTTTTTTTTTTTGCCTTTTATATCATTTAACAAGATATTTTAAAAAAATGTTATTATATATAAATGATTATTTTTATTATTCACGACACGATGAGTGATTATATTTCCATACAATAATTGAAAACACGACGGAAAGCTCTACGAACGACTTCACAACAGAACTTTTTTTATTTTATTTGGTAGAATAGTTTATCCACTTGATAAACTAAACAAGGAAAAAATAACAAATTTTATTTTACTATAAATGTTTTTAGCATAAGTTCAAATATAAAAAATAAATAAATATTAATTACAGTAAATTATATGGTTTCATCATGCGCATCGCACCCAATAAAGAAGAAGAAAGAAAACCAAAACACTAATCTAGCAATCTTGTACTGGTCATGCATGGATCTGGCTTGGCTTGGCAAAGAAGATAGGGTTTTCATTACCGGCCATTATGACAACAATCTTTGGTTCCATGTCTAATGGCTTCAACACTTCCTTCATTCTTGGTTTCTCTTGCTCTCCAGTGCTTGGATTCGAAGCGTTTTGCTTGTAGTTATAGCAAGCATAAGCCATGGCGATCAATGAAACTGCAAGGAGGCCTAACATTACTCCCCATGCACAAATCTTGGAGAGAACCGGAGAGTTCAAGTTCTCTAAACTGGGGTGAACCGGGACCATTGAATCACTAATCACACTCATTGCCTCGTTGGTATTGAAATCATATCTTCCCTCTTCCACCGTTTTCTTTTTATTTCTACAATTTGTGGAGGTTA
This sequence comes from Alliaria petiolata, assembly GCA_020283515.1. Taxonomy (NCBI): domain Eukaryota; kingdom Viridiplantae; phylum Streptophyta; class Magnoliopsida; order Brassicales; family Brassicaceae; genus Alliaria; species Alliaria petiolata. Next base: position 290,909,797 of record JAHZTW010000001.1, read on the forward strand.
TTTATTATATAGAGTTTTATCAAAAAGTGAGAGTTTTGCACTGTATTTAGATGCCAAGTTTCCTTCTGAGGTTTTGTCCAAAACGGATTTATTCTATCTTGAACATTAATTAAGAGATTCTTTCTCTCTTGTCTTCCCAATCTTAGATCCTTTGTATAGATACATTTTTCTTATTAATCGATTTGAGAGTGTTGATATTGATTCTATCGAGTTTTTGCACAAGATTTTAGACCACCAAACTTACATATATAATTTATATTTAATATAAGTATGTAGTATATTACAATGTACAAATTTGATACATTTTGGTTTATTTGGCTCATGTTTTGGTACATTAGTTTTAGTTTGGATTTGGTTTGGATTTTTTATTTTTCCAATTAAATAATTTTGGTTCGGTTTTCATTCTTTTTTTCATCCTAATTAAAAGCAATATATGGCATTGCGATACAATATGAATGGCGTTCGGCCCACAGTTTCATACGATAATATGTCGAGTTTGAATTACTTTTTATTTTTGTCAACATCGAATTTGAATAATTTGAAAGCAGAAAAAGAAATGTGTTAATCCAAAATGTTATTTTTATAATAGAAGTCTAAAAATGAAGAAGGATCCCAAAGAATACATTATCATGAGATATCAAACAGAAGCAAAATCCAGATAAAAGTAGTAATAGTAATAAATAAAAAAAATCCAACAGTCTGAATAATCAAACCGCTAAACCCAATCTTTAGGTTCAAAAAATGAAAAAAAAATGTCTTATTTGGGGAAAAATAGCATCATTATTCATGTGATATTGTCTTCATTTGTTGATGCCGGTCGCATTCTTCACTGATTCGGTAGCTCCTTGGGCCTTCTCCTTAATCTGCTGGCCCGTCTATACAAGTGTTTGCACGTGATTTAGTTCCAACTTCGTAATAGAAATCTTACTTTTAAAAACAAAATTATTGATGGGATTTAATTAAGCATTCAAATTTTATATGGATTAAATTTTGAACCTCTTGCAGAGACTCCTTGCAAGATTGGGCAGCATTGCCTGCTTTGTCCATCATGGTGCTTGCCTTCTCCTAGAACACCATCCACCAATTAATTAAAGAAAACCATATAATCAAACATTTGCGATGGTATTTACGGCCCAAAATCCATCTCAAATGTTTACAATTTTTTTTTTTTTGGTTTACAGCGATGAAACTACGACCACATTATAATCATAGTGCTAGTCTTTTTCTAAACACAATTAACCGATTTATTAAAGAAAACTAAAATGATCAACTAAATCTAAAAAAAGCCTCACATAAAATAGCTTTTGAAATCTTTAATTAGAAAAAGAAGATCCAAAAATTCAAAATATTTGATGTGTTTAAGAGTAAACGAAATATTTTTTAGTTTTAGTAATATGTTTATCACCAGTCAAAAAAATTGTGTGTATTCTGTGACTAATAAAAATCTTTTGTATAGTCACATATTAGCCATAGAAAAGCTACGGAAGAGCCACAAAAAAGCTACAAAAAAATGAGGCACGATTTTATAATCACCAAAAAACACTAGTTTTTTTCATAGGACCTTTAATAATCTTAGATCGGCCTTGATAATAAAACTATAGTCGGAGCAACTTAGGATTACCTGGGTTTGGCCTTTGGCCTGACCGGCTTGGAAACTGATGTTCTGGGAGTTGCTCGACATTTTTGAATGGCTTTAATTAACAGAAAGATTAAAATTTTGAATGAAAGTGTGATTATGCGATTGAATTGAGTTAATTGTTTTTCCCAAAGGTTACACAATATATATATAGCTCTCATGTGTGCTCCTAAGTTTTGGGTGTGCTCGACATGTGTCAATAAAGTGTTGGATATGTTGTGTGGTTTAATTCTACGGTTGTTTCTGATTAAGTGGAGAGATTTGACTTAATTTTATGATTAATCCGTATTTAGTTCAGATCAGAGTTATATGGGAGTTTGACTCGTTTATTGGATATTTATAGCTCAAGTGACTCGTTCTAGAGAAATTATCTCGTCTTTACTTTTAGTTTTCTTTGATTATATTTAAATTCAGATTTCCTATTTGAGGGATGCATTCATTTTAGGATTTGAAGCTTCGAATCCAATTAATATGATGGGTTCTTGCCACTTTCCAGTTAATTAGAGCCAGAGGACAAAACAAAATACAGCTTGTCTCTCTCTTTGTATTTACAAAAGTATTTATTCCTGTAAATTAAATAATTGACCATTCACCAACCACAATGATCAAGCTTTGACAAAAATCACACTCTTTTATGAAGTTAGAAATTGGGGCTATATTGCATCTTGGGTTTGATTGATAACCAAAAATATTACTAAAAATTGCGATATAAGTTATACCGTTTTAACAGTTATCAATCACAAAATCAGTATAGATATCGTTACTAACAATACTACACTCAGTTTTTTATACCGTTTTTGCTTTCAACTCTCTTTTTTTTTACCGCTAAAAATCTCGTACCGTTTTAGGTTATCAATCAGTTTATTTGTTAAGGGATTTTTCATACTGTTAAAGGTGTGTTTATAACTTTAATGATAACTTAAAAAGATTAGTATTTCAAATTTTCAAAAATATTGAATAATGTTTCAGAATCCAAATTATTTTTGGGTAAATTTTAACGTGTTTAATGTCTGGTTAACACTTTTTGATCTCTAGTGCAAAATTCGACATTAAAACAATTGAAATCCTTAACATGTACTACTAGTCTTATTTACGACATTGCTCAACAGAGGAAACTCAAACTCTCTTAAAAGCATTGAAAGTTTGAGTTTGATTCCTCAAAAAGAAGAAAAGTAAGAGAAACACAAGATTTCAGTACCTTTATTCTCTCTCACCTACGATTCCACGGACTCTAAGCCCTAACCCGAGTATTTCAACATTGATCATGATTCATGATCAGTACTGAGCTTATACAAGTACTCACTTCACGAGACCTCGCTTCTGTTCATTTCCCGTAAAATACTCTTGGATATAAGACATCTATCACCTACATGACTCCAAAAGAATCTCAACACTTCGTTATCACCAGCGTAAGAGGCACTGAGAGATTTATACAGCTTCAAGTTCACCATCAACCGTCGATTATACATTACATCGAACAGAGCAGAAGCCTCAGTGACCTTCCCTGTTCTCCAATACGCATACGCCATGCTTGTGTATATAACGCTATCTCCCATTAAACCCTTCTTTCCCATTGATTCATACAACACTCTGGCGTAATCCACACGTTCCAACTTACAAATCCTTCTTATCAATCCTCTGTATAGAGCAACATCAGGAACAAGACCTCTTTTCTCAAACTCCTCTGGGAGTTTTACAATTTCGTCTATCTTGTTCTGGTTATATAATCCATCGACGAGCCAAGAATAAGCCGAATATCCTGGAGATAAGCCTTTCTCTAGCATAGAGAAGAGCTCTTCCTTTGCATTATCCAGTTCCAACACTTTGCAAAACCCGTGAATCAGCGCTTTATACGAATACATATCAAGTTTTAGCCCCGAATCAACCATCTTCTTCTTTACTTTAACTGCAGAAACCATATCTCCGATTTTACAATACGCGTTGATCAAAGTATTGCAGGTGATATTATCAGGCTCTATCCTCTTCCCACTCATCTCAGTCAAAAGCCGATTAGCTTCTCTGATTCTCCCGTCTTCACAAAGCTTCCGAAGAATCGAGTTGTAAGTCACAACTCCAGGAGAAAAGCCTCTCGATTCCATTACTTCCCGTAGCCTCAAAGCTTCATCTATATCGTTCATTCTACAATACCCATCAATCAGAGTAGTGTAAGTAACATGGTTCGCGTTAACAACGCCTTTGATCTCCCGAAACAGCCTCGTCGCCTCTCTCATTCTACCTTCTCTACTAAACCCGTGTATCAGCGAGTTATAAGTGACGATATCAGGAGCAACACCGCTTCTCTCCATCCTATCTTGCACTGATAAAGCCTCGTAATGCATACCTTTTCTGCAGTACACCGAGATCAGCGTGTTGTAAGTGAAAAGATCCGGAAACAAGCCTTTCTCTTCCATCTCGCTCAACAAGTTCTCGGCTTTCTCAGGATCGCCGGATTTAGAACAAGCATGAACCAACACGTTATACAAATGGATGTTAGCCACAACACCTAACTTAACCATCTTCTTGAATATCTTGAAAACCGAATCAGTCAATCTCTCTTTCACCAGACTGTTGAGTAACACGGTACAAGCTTGCAAATGCGGCTTCAATCCGCAATTCCGAATCTGCTCGAAAACCTCGATCGAATCGTTGATCATCCCGGACTTAGCGTAGAATATCATCAACCAGCTGAAAACGTGAGAGAGGACTTCGGGATCTTCCGAAACGCCTCCGAGCAAAGATCTCAAAACCAGAGGAGATGACAAAAGCTCTCTCTGAGACAATTTATCGAGCAGGTGGTGTGCGGTTTTGAAATGTTTGTGTTTTGTGAGGATCAGGATCATTTTCCAGGATGATTGTAAGCTATGTTTACATCTCGGAAACGAATCGGTCCAGCTGAAGAAACTCCACGAAAGAGAAGGTCCGCCATAGCCAGAACACGAAGAAAGCTCGGAGATTACCTGTGTGGTTATCGCTGAGGTTAGTAATCCCGAGTCGATTTTGTGTTTGAGAATGTTTCTCCAGTTTCCTTTCAACACAGCTCCACAGATGCTTTGTGCAACCAGGGCTTCTCGATTTGCAGACGATAAATTCGCCATTGTTGTTGTTGTGTGTGTATGCAAGCGGCAATTTTTGAGAAGGCCTTAACCGGTTTGAACTTCTCCAATGGAAAACCAGACCGAAGCATTTACCAACTTCTCGCGAACAGTAAAGTACTAGGGGTGGCCGGATGGGAAAAACAAAACCGAATTGAACCTAAATAACCGAATCGGAGCAAAATCATCATTTTGGTACCAAATAAAATTAAAGATTTAAGGGTTTCTTAAGACTTTAATTTGGATATTTAACTCGGTTCCAGTTCGGTTTGGCACCTTTCAGTTTGATTCAATTTTTCGAATCCGGAAAATATATGTCCAGCCGTAAGTGAAACCAATAGAAGAGGTCCATGAAAAGTGCATAAATAGAGAAAAAGAAAAAAGAGAGAAGGAGGCAGACGACTCTCCCAAAATCACCATGAACTCAGTAGCGTATCTTCACCTCTAGACATGGCCAAATACAATGCCTAGCCTATGCCTTGCATGGTCATTCGGTGAGACCTCCATCCTACTCTCGCATGCATGACTAATGAAGTTCAATATCGCCCTCAAATTAGCAGATAGATATCATGATCGGAAAGCCCACTCAAACTCCCTTTTGATTATACGTTCCAAGTTGAATATGTTTGATTTAGACGTTGGAGAACCTTCGGGAGGAAAATCCTATTTCGGAGGGTCCCTCCGAAAGACCCTTCACGCGTTTGCTTGAGAGTTTAGGTCCCGAACACTAGAAACGATTCGACATCCGAGTACTCTTCATCTTTTCAGTGGACAGACACACAACACAAATTCAACCATCCCCGAGAAATACACACCTGACATAAGCATCACGCAAAATGTTCTCGAATAATGTTATAAAATTAATGTTCAAATTTTATGTCATTAGTTCTATGATTTATAGATATTAATTTAAATCATGTGTTATTCAATATTAAATATTTATTTATAAATTTTATTTTACATTTATTTTAGTGGATTTAGAAATTGTATATTTTTTAAGACAAAACGTATATAACCCAAATAAAATTAGATTTGAATTTGTTTTAGTCAAATTATTTATGATACAAATAAATTAAAACCTATCTAAAATCTAAAAAAAAAAACTGATTCAAATTGTATGTAGATCAAATTGGGTCTA
>JAHZTW010000001.1:290921469-291050839 GCA_020283515.1 Alliaria petiolata
TGATATGGTCTTCATTTGTTGATGCCGGTCGCATTCTTCACTGATTCGGTAGCTCCTTGTGCCTTCTCCTTAATCTGCTGGCCCGTCTATACAAGTGTTTGCACGTGATTTAGTTCCAACTTCGTAATAAAAATCTTACTTTAATTTTTTTTTTTTGATGGGATTTAATTAATCATTCAAATTTTATATGGATTAAATTATTGAACCTCTTGCAGAGACTCCTTGCAAGATTGGGCAGCATTGCCTGCCTTGTCCATCATGGTGCTTGCCTTCTCCTGAACACCATCCACCAATTAATTAAAGAAAACCATATAATCAAACGATTTGCAGCGATGAAACTACGATTTTTGTTTTGTTTTACAACGATGAAACTACGATAACATTATAATCATAGTGCTAGTCTTTTCCTGAACACAATTAACCGATTCATTAAAGAAAACTAAATTTAAAAAACTCATATAAAATAGGTTTTGAAATCTTTATTTAGAAAAAGAAGATCCAAAAATTCAAAATATTTGAAGTGTTTAAGAGTAAACGAAATATTTTTTAGTTTTAGTATTATGTTTATCACTAGTAAATTTTTTTGGTATAGCCGTGACTACTAAAAATCTTTTGTATAGTCACATATTACTCACACAAAAGCCACATAAAAACTACGAAAAAATGAATCATGATTTTATAACCATAAAAAAACACTAATTTTTTTTCATAGCACCTTTAATAATCTTAGATCGGCCTTGATAATAAAACTATAGTCGGAGTAACTTAGGATTACCTGGGTTTGGCCTTTGGCCTGACCGGCTTGGAAGCTGATGTTCTGGGAGTTGCTCGACATATTTGAATGGCTTTAGTTAACGGAAAGATAACTTTTTTGAATCAAAGTGTGATTATGCGATTGATTTGAGTTAATAGTTTTTCCCAAAGGTTACACAATATATATAGCTCTCATGTGTGCTAAGTTTTGGGTGTGCTCGACATGTGTCAATAAAGTGTTGGATATGTTGTGTGGTTTAATTCTACGGTTATTTCTGCTTAAGTGGAGATTTGACTTAATTTTATGATTAATCCGTATTTTGTTCAGATCAGAGTTATATGGGAGTTTGACTCGTTTATTGGATATTTATAGCTCAAGTGACTCGTTCTAGAGAAATTATCTCGTCTTTACTTTTAGTTTTCTTTGATTATATTTAAATTCAGATTTCCTATTTGAGGGATGCATTCATTTTAGGATTTGAAGCTTCGAATCCAATTAATATGATGGGTTCTTGCCACTTTCCAGTTAATTAGAGCCAGAGGACAAAACAAAATACAGCTTGTCTCTCTCTTTGTATTTACAAAAGTATTTATTCCTGTAAATTAAATAATTGACCATTCACCAACCACAATGATCAAGCTTTGACAAAAATCACACTCTTTTATGAAGTTAGAAATTGGGGCTATATTGCATCTTGGGTTTGATTGATAACCAAAAATATTACTAAAAATTGCGATATAAGTTATACCGTTTTAACAGTTATCAATCACAAAATCAGTATAGATATCGTTACTAACAATACTACACTCAGTTTTTTATACCGTTTTTGCTTTCAACTCTCTTTTTTTTTACCGCTAAAAATCTCGTACCGTTTTAGGTTATCAATCAGTTTATTTGTTAAGGGATTTTTCATACTGTTAAAGGTGTGTTTATAACTTTAATGATAACTTAAAAAGATTAGTATTTCAAATTTTCAAAAATATTGAATAATGTTTCAGAATCCAAATTATTTTTGGGTAAATTTTAACGTGTTTAATGTCTGGTTAACACTTTTTGATCTCTAGTGCAAAATTCGACATTAAAACAATTGAAATCCTTAACATGTACTACTAGTCTTATTTACGACATTGCTCAACAGAGGAAACTCAAACTCTCTTAAAAGCATTGAAAGTTTGAGTTTGATTCCTCAAAAAGAAGAAAAGTAAGAGAAACACAAGATTTCAGTACCTTTATTCTCTCTCACCTACGATTCCACGGACTCTAAGCCCTAACCCGAGTATTTCAACATTGATCATGATTCATGATCAGTACTGAGCTTATACAAGTACTCACTTCACGAGACCTCGCTTCTGTTCATTTCCCGTAAAATACTCTTGGATATAAGACATCTATCACCTACATGACTCCAAAAGAATCTCAACACTTCGTTATCACCAGCGTAAGAGGCACTGAGAGATTTATACAGCTTCAAGTTCACCATCAACCGTCGATTATACATTACATCGAACAGAGCAGAAGCCTCAGTGACCTTCCCTGTTCTCCAATACGCATACGCCATGCTTGTGTATATAACGCTATCTCCCATTAAACCCTTCTTTCCCATTGATTCATACAACACTCTGGCGTAATCCACACGTTCCAACTTACAAATCCTTCTTATCAATCCTCTGTATAGAGCAACATCAGGAACAAGACCTCTTTTCTCAAACTCCTCTGGGAGTTTTACAATTTCGTCTATCTTGTTCTGGTTATATAATCCATCGACGAGCCAAGAATAAGCCGAATATCCTGGAGATAAGCCTTTCTCTAGCATAGAGAAGAGCTCTTCCTTTGCATTATCCAGTTCCAACACTTTGCAAAACCCGTGAATCAGCGCTTTATACGAATACATATCAAGTTTTAGCCCCGAATCAACCATCTTCTTCTTTACTTTAACTGCAGAAACCATATCTCCGATTTTACAATACGCGTTGATCAAAGTATTGCAGGTGATATTATCAGGCTCTATCCTCTTCCCACTCATCTCAGTCAAAAGCCGATTAGCTTCTCTGATTCTCCCGTCTTCACAAAGCTTCCGAAGAATCGAGTTGTAAGTCACAACTCCAGGAGAAAAGCCTCTCGATTCCATTACTTCCCGTAGCCTCAAAGCTTCATCTATATCGTTCATTCTACAATACCCATCAATCAGAGTAGTGTAAGTAACATGGTTCGCGTTAACAACGCCTTTGATCTCCCGAAACAGCCTCGTCGCCTCTCTCATTCTACCTTCTCTACTAAACCCGTGTATCAGCGAGTTATAAGTGACGATATCAGGAGCAACACCGCTTCTCTCCATCCTATCTTGCACTGATAAAGCCTCGTAATGCATACCTTTTCTGCAGTACACCGAGATCAGCGTGTTGTAAGTGAAAAGATCCGGAAACAAGCCTTTCTCTTCCATCTCGCTCAACAAGTTCTCGGCTTTCTCAGGATCGCCGGATTTAGAACAAGCATGAACCAACACGTTATACAAATGGATGTTAGCCACAACACCTAACTTAACCATCTTCTTGAATATCTTGAAAACCGAATCAGTCAATCTCTCTTTCACCAGACTGTTGAGTAACACGGTACAAGCTTGCAAATGCGGCTTCAATCCGCAATTCCGAATCTGCTCGAAAACCTCGATCGAATCGTTGATCATCCCGGACTTAGCGTAGAATATCATCAACCAGCTGAAAACGTGAGAGAGGACTTCGGGATCTTCCGAAACGCCTCCGAGCAAAGATCTCAAAACCAGAGGAGATGACAAAAGCTCTCTCTGAGACAATTTATCGAGCAGGTGGTGTGCGGTTTTGAAATGTTTGTGTTTTGTGAGGATCAGGATCATTTTCCAGGATGATTGTAAGCTATGTTTACATCTCGGAAACGAATCGGTCCAGCTGAAGAAACTCCACGAAAGAGAAGGTCCGCCATAGCCAGAACACGAAGAAAGCTCGGAGATTACCTGTGTGGTTATCGCTGAGGTTAGTAATCCCGAGTCGATTTTGTGTTTGAGAATGTTTCTCCAGTTTCCTTTCAACACAGCTCCACAGATGCTTTGTGCAACCAGGGCTTCTCGATTTGCAGACGATAAATTCGCCATTGTTGTTGTTGTGTGTGTATGCAAGCGGCAATTTTTGAGAAGGCCTTAACCGGTTTGAACTTCTCCAATGGAAAACCAGACCGAAGCATTTACCAACTTCTCGCGAACAGTAAAGTACTAGGGGTGGCCGGATGGGAAAAACAAAACCGAATTGAACCTAAATAACCGAATCGGAGCAAAATCATCATTTTGGTACCAAATAAAATTAAAGATTTAAGGGTTTCTTAAGACTTTAATTTGGATATTTAACTCGGTTCCAGTTCGGTTTGGCACCTTTCAGTTTGATTCAATTTTTCGAATCCGGAAAATATATGTCCAGCCGTAAGTGAAACCAATAGAAGAGGTCCATGAAAAGTGCATAAATAGAGAAAAAGAAAAAAGAGAGAAGGAGGCAGACGACTCTCCCAAAATCACCATGAACTCAGTAGCGTATCTTCACCTCTAGACATGGCCAAATACAATGCCTAGCCTATGCCTTGCATGGTCATTCGGTGAGACCTCCATCCTACTCTCGCATGCATGACTAATGAAGTTCAATATCGCCCTCAAATTAGCAGATAGATATCATGATCGGAAAGCCCACTCAAACTCCCTTTTGATTATACGTTCCAAGTTGAATATGTTTGATTTAGACGTTGGAGAACCTTCGGGAGGAAAATCCTATTTCGGAGGGTCCCTCCGAAAGACCCTTCACGCGTTTGCTTGAGAGTTTAGGTCCCGAACACTAGAAACGATTCGACATCCGAGTACTCTTCATCTTTTCAGTGGACAGACACACAACACAAATTCAACCATCCCCGAGAAATACACACCTGACATAAGCATCACGCAAAATGTTCTCGAATAATGTTATAAAATTAATGTTCAAATTTTATGTCATTAGTTCTATGATTTATAGATATTAATTTAAATCATGTGTTATTCAATATTAAATATTTATTTATAAATTTTATTTTACATTTATTTTAGTGGATTTAGAAATTGTATATTTTTTAAGACAAAACGTATATAACCCAAATAAAATTAGATTTGAATTTGTTTTAGTCAAATTATTTATGATACAAATAAATTAAAACCTATCTAAAATCTAAAAAAAAAAACTGATTCAAATTGTATGTAGATCAAATTGGGTCTAAGACTGGGTGAAGTTTTTGAACAGAGCCAAATTTTTAAATTTCAACCCAAACCGAATTATAAAATAATCCGAAAGAAATATATTGTATAATTTATATACTGAATTTAGTGAATTATCTAAATCAAACTGAATCAAACCCAAACTATATAAAACCAAACCAAACCGACCAAAATTTATTTAAAAAACTAATATTTATAAATATGTAGAAGATATATTTAAATATATTAAAAATCTACCATATTAATTCAAATCAAATAATTTGTTTTTTTTGGGTTAAACACAGAACCAAATTAAAATTTGATCCCAAATTGGAAATATGTTTTAGAACTTCGAAAACATGAACCGAAACAAACCGAATAACCGAATGAGCGGTCTAATATTTTTTAACCTAACTTAAACCCAACCCAAACCCTTAAAAAACATAACCCAAAACTTAGTTTGGCCACCCCTGCAAGAAAGGAACTTCTGTATATATTTTGCTGTTCAATGAGGAGTACCGGAGGGGTTAGGGTTTTTTTATTCTTTCGATTCCGTGAGGTACTTCCGCTTATTTGTCTTAATTTTTTTTAATCTAATGAGAGGAATATGTTCATAAACAATCCGTTCTATTATATTTTTCATACTAAATATCTCCGCTGATTCTGCAATTTCAGAGACATAAAAAAAACCAGCTTTGGATTTGAAAGGAGTATATAGCTTACTATGGATTGGATAAGTGAGCTGCCCGATGCTCTACTCTTGACAATATTGTCTTTACTGCCTAGTGCTAATGACGTTTTCGCCACAATGGTTTTGTCAAAACGATCGCAGTTTCTTTGGATGCATGTGCCAAAACTCGTATACGATGATGAAAAAATTAGGCATGGAAGGTTTTTAATCTTTGTATTCAAATCTTTGCTTTTGCTCGAGGCTCCACAAGCTTTGCATAAATTGCATTTCAAACTTGTTCGAAACTATGGTGATATAGGATTAGTTCTTTATAATAGGGTACTATGGACACGTGTGCATGAGCTGGTTATCAAGATTGATTTACCTTATGGTAAATCTCAAGTCACGCTTCCTAGGAGCTTTTATACACGCTGCACAATGCTTGTGACATTGAAACTAAGTAACGTTATTCTCGTTGATGATTCTTGCTCGTTTTTTTTTCCATCCCTCAAAACTTTGAGCCTTGTATCCGTGAAGTACCCTGGTGATGGATTTGTCAAGAGGTTCCTATCGAATTGTCATGTTGTTGAAGGCTTGCATGTGGAACAATGTTCAGATGACAATGTTAAAATTTTCACCGTTGTAGTGCCTTCTCTAAAGAGTTTATCCTTGCATACCTCAGAAGACAGATATATAAATTATGAAGAAGGAGGATTCGTGATAGATGCTCCTTCTTTGGAGTGCTTGGACATTTCTGATGAGAGCGGTCGGTTTTGTATCATTGAGAATGATCTGCCTAAGATTGTAACGGCGAGTTTGTACGTATGGTACGAGGTTCCTTGGAAGATTCTTGGTTCTATTACTTCAGTCAAGCGTCTAGATTTATGTTTAGTAGATACAGAGAATGCTTATCCTGGTGGTAGTGTCTTCCACCGACTTGTACGTTTAAAGATATGCACATGTGACACAAAGTGGTTGAATCTGCTATTGTGTCTGCTAAGAGATTCCCCTAACTTAAAGGCTCTAAGAATTGAACAGTGCCATGAAACTTGCAATGAAGACACGTGCTGGAATGAACCGACCTCAGTTCCTGAATGCGTGTTATCGAGTCTTGAAACTCTCGAATGGGTTAAATATAAAGGAGCAGAAGAAGAGAAGGAACTTGTGGCATATATCTTGAGAAACGCAAACTGTTTGAAGAAGGCAACTATCTCCTCTAACTCTACCGATCCCAACAGGAAACATGAGATGATCAAGGAGTTGTTATACCTGTCAAGGTGTTCAAGTACCTGTCATCTTATATTTGAATGAAGTTGGAGGAGTGAGAAGATATCTGAAGAAGCTGGGAAAGAAGATTATATGAAGAAGAAGAATTATGTAAGTTGGGAATGAAGCAAATACGCTAGCTCGTTTGGAGGGTTTGTAGTTAGAATTTAATAGAGTAATAAGAGATTGTTTTCTAAAGACTTTTTATTCTTGGGACTTGCTTGAGAGTGTATGAGACAAGATTAGATCTTTAGCAACAGAGTTTGGATTTCTATGGAGTTCTTAACTTCTTATCATTTAATAAAGAGATATTTAATTACAGAGAAAACAAACAAACAAACAATTTCATAAAATTCTAATGGTAGATTTTGTTTTTTACTATATAAACTCGATCCAAAATCGAATTGATCAAAATGCCTTTAAATATAACAAAAGTATAGCAGTAAAAAATCTCAAATTTTACTAAAAAAAAAGTATAGCTATAACAAATCAAATTTCACATTTTACAAAAAAAAAGTATAGCTGTAGAAAATATATATATAACAAAAGTATATAATATTAAAATATTAGTTTATTATTAATTTGATTACAGTTTTCATCCAACACATGAATCTACCAAAACATGGAATCGGTCTAAACTGAAATAATTTTTTAGTTCTAAATAATAAGAAATAATCAAACATATATCCCCAAAATCAGAAAAAATCTAAACCGAACTGTGGGCACTAAAACCCACACTCAGATATTTGTAGAGTGATTAAATAGATTTGGAGAAAGGATGGGTAAAAATCTCTTTATGAACCGAAGAATATAAGGCTTAGATTGAATAAGTGGATTTTATTGATAAGAACAAGTATTTGAGTACAAGAGTATGAGAATACGAGAGCTCGCAGTAAATACAAGTTGAGAATTGGGTAAAAGTTAAGCTTTCTCTGCGACTCATGCTCCTTTTATAGCCTCCCTTGAACTCCAACTGCTGCGCGAATCTCGGAGCTTGTTGCGCGTCCTCCGGAAATCTCGGCGGTTGTTGCTCGAGCCGGATATCTCGAAGGTCGTTGCTCGAGCCGGATATCTCGGGATCTTGCCTAACATGCTTGACTTAGTCTTGAAGAATATCCTTAATACGGGAGCTCGACATGGCGGGAGCTCGACACGGCGAGAGCTCGACACGGCGAGAGCTCGACAGGTTGTTGAAGATACAAAGGGGGCCATATGTCTGATGGGTCGTCGCAGATGGGCTTGAGGTGACTCCTTAATAGGCTTCACAATGGGCCGGATTTGGTGCTAAATCCAGCTCCAACAGTTGCCCCCCAGCCCGTTAAGTGAGGTACGAGCTTAATGGGCGGAAGACAAAGTTTAAAAGATTACAATTTTGAGATGAGTGAAAACTTGGTTAAGTATGAGCGAGAGCTCGACTTGTATTGCACAAGTTTCACGTAGATGTGAACGAGAGTTCAATGAGTGACGTTTTGCTTAAGTGCGAGCGAGAGCTCGACATTAAGTGCTTTGGATTTTTTCGTAAGTGCGAACTAGAGTTCGGCTTAAGTGTAAGTAAAAATTCGCTTAAGTACGAGTGATAGCTCGTACTTAACTGTTTGAATTTTTATGTTAGCGAGAGTTCGTTTAATTACGAGCAAGAGCTCAAACCAAGTTGTTTTGAATTCTCACGAGTACGAACAGGGGTTCGGTTTTAGTGATTGACGAGAATTTGTTTAGTTTTGAGCGAGAGCTCGAACTAAATTGTTTAAATCTCGCGGAAGTACGAACGAGGGTTCGGTTTTGTTAACTTGCTTGCGAGCGAAAGCTCGACGTTTGCCTGACTCGAGTTTATTTAGGCTGTTGTTGTTTTAAGCAAGATTTGATTGATCGAGAGTTCGATCGTGACGCGAGTGGGGTGAGCTCCCAATGAGTTGTCTGGCCAGACGTTGTTTAGCGGATCATTTTTGTTTTTGATCTCGTGTGCTCAATTGCGTCTAAGTGTGTCACAAATCGTTTCAAGAGATCGTGTGTGTCAAAGATCGTTTTAAGAGATCGTGAGTGAAACTCGAAAAGAGTTTGAGTCGTTGAGATTGTAAGAACTTTATGAGTATGGTGGCTGGACTCGAGGGGTGAGCTGCCTACGTACCCCGCTTGGGGGATCAAGCCTTAACGTAGTTCGATTGTATTACTATTTAGTAATAGTAGCGTTTGAGGTTCATGGAATTCCATGGACGCAGTTCTTTTTGAATTAAGCTCGGGAGCTCGATTCGCGTGCTTACGCATCTTTCAGGATGAGCATCACTGATGCGTACCTGAGTGACAAGGTTTTTTCGATGTTTCGCAAGCTCTTGGTGTAATTTCTATGCAGAAGAGCTCGCAGCTTGTCTAAAGCAGGGAGTTTGATTCGTTTTGAAAGCTTCGTAGAGATCTACGAGCTCCAGTGTCTGTGATTACTCTCGACAGTTCGAATACGGAGTCGTCGAGTCGTGATACAAGTGCGTTGTTGTGAAGTCCTTCTAGGTCCAGTGTTTCATTTTCGAGAAATGGTATCTCGCGATCTGGACATTCTAAAGGTGTTTGTGCTCTAGAGTCTGTTTCGAGCTTTCGTTGGAAAGTCTTTGTTGGGTTCTATCAAATTCCGATAAAACAATGAGCCTTCAGAGATGAAGTTTATTCATTTCGGGATGGAGGTCTCTATACCCCCCCTCCCCTCCGACAAAGGCTAAGCTTTTGAAGGCGTTGGCACAATATCTTTCTAGGAGTGGGTGGGGGGCGACTTATGATTTCATCGAGCTCCCGCAACTTTCGAAGTTTTTGACAATTACATCGATTCGATGTTTGTTTGCTCTTCCCAAGATCGCTCTCTTTTGAAACCTTTCGTTTGCGGGTTCGACGCCTGAGCTTGCAGTTCGTGCTGTCTTTTTGCATAAGCTTTTTCTTCCTCGGATTGGGCGAACAGAAGGGCTTGGTGTAGCGCGTCATTCAGCGTCGAGGTAGTGCGTCGCACTTTGAGTTCTTGTAAGAATTCAGATTCGAACCATAGTCCTTGCCTTAGGGCTTCTATTGCGATCTCTTCGTTGAGGTTAGCGACTTTGGATTTGCATTCTTTGTACCGTGTCAGGTAGCTTCGCAATGGTTCGTGTTCTTGCTGCTTGATCTTCCATAGATCGGCTAATGTTACTCGGGTCTGGATGAAGACCGAGTATTGTTTTAGGAAGACGGTTACGAGTTGATCGAAATTATCGATCGAGCCGCTTTCTAGGCTTGTGAACCACTCTAGCGCTCGGCCTACAAAGTTTTCCGCAAAAAACCTGCAATAGCCCGCTTCGAGTTCATCTTCGTGGAGGTGAACTCGGGCTATCGTGGATCGGAGTGTCCTGATGTGTGCCTTTGGATCTGTTGTTCCAGCGTATTCTGGGAATTTGATTTTCCCAACGTCGCAGAGTCTGGCGTTTGCTATTCGGTTGGTGAAGGGTGTTCGACGATGTCGGGTGCTGAGCTCGTGGCAACGTGCTAGGCATATTTTATTTACATGAGTTCAGCGTCAACGTATTGTTGGAAATTGGGATTTTTGGCGAACTGTTTCCGGGCTGTTCGAGTTGCGGGGGTATCGTTTACTCGAGCATCAGTATGGGGCGTGCGTTCGGAGGGAGGTAGCCGGGCCGAATAGCTTGCGGTTGCAGCTGTAGCATGCTCCTTGGCATGCGAGGTAAAAGCGAAAGAGGATGCACCGATCCCTCTTGGGGATCCGCGAGGCGGTGGAGGCAGTAGTTCGCTAGCATGAGTGTTTACCGTTCCTCGTGGATTTGAATCGTTGAGATTCGCGGTGTGAGGTTGCGGTCCCCTGGAGCTCGAAGGAGCGTTTCACTGCCTTGCGGGCTCCGGGGTTGTGAACGCTTGAGAAAATTCAAGGCGTGTTCTGGGTAACGGGCTTTGCTCGAGGCCGATATGCTGCTCGCGTTGAGAACCGTGAGTGGTTTCTCGAGCAATAGATCGCGAAACTTCTGCCCGATATTCATTCAGGGCATTAGCTTGCTGATTCAATCGGGCTTCGAGCTGTCGCTGGCTTTGGACCATGTTTTGGGCCAACTGTCGCAGCATTATCATGATTTCCGTGTCGTTTGACTCGATGCCGGGTGGGGCAGGTCGAACCGGATCGATGAATCTAGGAGGGTACTCCTCGTTTCGGATCCAGGCGTAGGGATTTAACCATCCGGAGGGATTTGAGTGTTGATTCGAGGGAAATGTCCCTGAACCAGCTCCATGAGCTTGGATAACATGGCTGCGGGTTACCGTTTCGGTCCGAGATGCTGTAGCATTCGGGCTGCGAGCTGCGTCATCCAGATTATTATCGGGAGTACGCAGAAGAGGAGGTCGGATTGGATCCGTAGATCCGAGTATCCATCCCTCGTCCCCAACTGTTTCTCGCTGGTTTGTCCTTCCAGCCGCGGTGATGTTTTTGTTCAAGAGATTTATCCCTGAACCGGCTGCGGTAGCTGGACGGACGAGATCAACGATCACTGGTTCGGTTCGAGCCGTTGTGACATTCGAGCTGAGAGTTACGTTTTGGCTTGAGGGATTAGCTCCCTCGGTGTTGACCATGACGTGCATGGTCGATCTGTTGGATTCAATGATTTTTGGATCCATTATCGTTCTAACGAGCCTTAGATCTGGCTAACTGTGTTAGAGATTGCTTTTATCTTTCCCCACAGACGGCGCCAAAATGTGGGCACTAAAACCCACACTCAGATATTTGTAGAGTGATTGAATAGATTTGGAGAAAGGATGGGTAAAAATCTCTTTATGAACCGAAGAATATAAGGCTTAGATTGAATAAGTGGATTTTATTGATAAGAACAAGTATTTGAGTACAAGAGTATGAGAATACGAGAGCTCGTAGTAAATACAAGTTGAGAATTAGGTAAAAGTTAAGCTTTCTCTGCGACTCATGCTCCTTTTATAGCCTCCCTTGAACCTGTCTCTTATACACATCTAGATGTGTATAAGAGACAGGAATACGAGAGCTCGCAGTAAATACAAGTTGAGAATTAGGTAAAAGTTAAGCTTTCTCTGCGACTCATGCTCCTTTTATAGCCTCCCTTGAACTCCAACTGCTACGCGAATCTCGGATCTCGTTGCGCGTCCTCCGGAAATCTCGGCGGTTGTTGCTCGAGCCGAATATCTCGGAGGTCGTTGTTCGAGCCGGATATCTCGGGATCTCACCTAACATGCTTGACTTAGTCTTGAAGAATATCCTTAATACGGGAGCTCGACATGGCGGGAGCTCGATACGGCGAGAGTTCGACAGGTTGTTGAAGATATAAAAGAGGCTATATGTCTGATGAATCGTCGCAGATGAGCTTGAAGTGACTCCTTAATGGGCTTCACAATGAGTCGGATTTGGTGCTAAATCCAGTTCCAACACGAACCAAAAAATATTTTAAACTTTGTATCAAATAGATGTGTCGACGAGCTATTGTATATCATATAAACACTATACACAAAGTTTGGACCTCTGTCTCAAACCTGTTACTAAACCGAACCGATCCAGAATTTTAATCCGATCAGTAACCAGCCGAAATTAGATACCAAACCGAATCGATTGTGTTGCATTTACCGGGAACGCTCCGGTTTACGAGAAATACGTATATGTCCTCTCGTCTTGCTACTATTTACAACCTTACCCCTGTAAATTGCTCCAGTCGAAAAACCTCACAAAAAGCAAAAGCCCTAATTTACATCGTCGTGGCCTGACAAATTCCAATATTTTTTTCCGAGAGCGTCGACGCCGATAGCCGCCGATAGAGTTTCCGATTCTCACGACATACTCAGAAGATGAAGGAGACAAGAAATCTAAAGAAGAGAAATCTCCACGACGGTAGGTCCTAGTTTCCTCTTTTCTTCTTTTCTTCTTTCCTCTGATTTCGATTCTATCATTAGAATTTGTGTATTCTGCCTAATGTTGCCAGTAAGCTTTTTTGCTTAAATTTTCTTAATTAATTTATGAGATTCCATTGCAAAACCCTATGAATTGAGACACACCAGCAAGAGCTTGTGTCCTCTGTTGTGTATACTTGAGACCTTCAGCAAAAAAGTTCTCTTTTTTATTTTTGCTTAATTAAAGCTCTCTTTTTTCTTGTTTCAGCTGAAGTGGTTGAGAAAATCAATGGAGAAGAAACTGATAGAAAGAGAGTTGGCAAAATGCAGAGGAAGAAGAAAGAGAAAGTGAGCAATGTTGTTGACTCAAGCGAGCCCCAAGGTAGAAAAGTTTTAGCTTTGATGGATTCAGTAGAGAGATTGTGTTAATAAGATGTGTTCTGGTATTGAGTTTAGCATCTTTCTTTTTAGCTGTTCCAAGTGAGAAACCCAAAGGAAAGAAGGTCGAATCGGAGAAGAAGACGCAAAAGAGTAAAATGAAGGCAGAAGGTATAAATATCTCACCAGTTAATGTTAAGCTCAATAAGAAGAAAATGCAGAAGAAGATAAAATCAAAAGGAGGCAACATTGATGCAACAAACGAGCATTCGCAAATTACGCCAGAAGGTGAAACATTTTCTCTTTTTGGGGCAGATGCTATAGCTATCCTGTTATTAGAATTCGGGTGTTGAGTTTAGTATCTTTGGTTCTTTGTTAAAGCTATTTCCAATGAGAAAATCAAAGGAAAGAAGGGAAAGTTGAACAAGACGAAGAAGAAAAGGAAGGCCGAGGAGATATCTAGTGGTCCTGTTGATGATGACGATGATCATCCGAGACAAGAAGGTGAGTGAGTTCATTACCATATTAGTTGTATTTTGTGCTGGTTTGCACTAGGAACTTTAGCTAGTTTCAAGTTCTCATGTAATATGTTCTTGTAGCAGTCACTCGTAACCTGTCATATGGTGTTAAACCTGAGATTATACTGACTCTTCTTAATGTTTGATAGATGATGGCGAGAAGAGTTTCAGTGAAGCTGTGAATGCTGACAATGGAACTGAAGTAAGAAACCGTAAGTTCAAAGCTTTCTCTTTTGAAATATTTGATAGATTTTGTAATTCTGGTGCGGTCAATGTTTTTTGTGGCCGCGTTGTTTTAATAGAGTAACTCGTTTTTCTAGGCAAGTCTAAGAAATCAAACAAGAAGAAAAAGATGAATTTGACCACTACACAAGAGAATAAAAGGTCTTCAGAAAAGATGAACGAAATTGAAGAGGACGATGTTTACCAAATCTCTTCAGGAGATGAGGATTGCTCCAGAGGAATGAAAAGTATGCACGATACAAAAATGATTGTCGTTTCTTCCATTATTAGCTGATAACGAATCAGTCCCTCTATGTTCTTGAAAACTCTTGAATCTGTCTCTGCCATATTTTAATAAGTCCTCTGTGAAACTGCAGAGTGGGTTACTGATTACTATGAGAGTAGACCCGGTCTAGACGAGCTGCAAACGAGAATCGATGACTTCATGACCGCTCACGAAGAACGCCTTGAACAGGTTCTTTTGTCTCCCAAACATTTTGAATCATCCATGTCTATTGTCTTGTCACTACAACACTTTTATCTGTTGTTTACACTTTTGTCTGTCGTTTTCATATGTGTATTGAACAGGAGAAACAAAACCGAGAAGCTAAAGCTGCAGAAGGTGGATGGACTGTGGTCGTGCATCACAAAGGAAGGAAAAAGACAACAGAGGCCGAATCTGGAATAGCCGTTGGATCTGTTTCTCAGGCAGCTTTGGAGGATAAGGTAGCTAAGAAGAAACAGAGTGAGCCCGTGGCTCATGGTTTCTACCGTTTCCAAAGGCGAGAAGCACAACGCAGTGGTAAGTCTTGGCCTTTTCTATATTCAAAGCTTCAAACTTGATAACTTGTGATGCCACGAGTAGTCCTGGGCATTTTGGTTTTTCGGATTCGGTTTGGGTTTTTCGAGCTTTAGGAAACGGGTCGGGCACAAAAACCGAATCTTTTTTTGGTGTGTTTTGATTCTGATGATTGATTCTTTGGTTTGTGTTTTCTTGTTTGTTGACAGAACTCTTGGCGCTTCAGAGTAAGTTCGAGCAAGATAAGAAGAGGATACAACAACTTCGAGCTGCTCGTAAGTTTAAGCCTTACTAAGTAAGAACAGATTCCACATGGAATCACCATGGGCTTTTGTTATGGGCTTAGACGGTCATGAAGCTTGGGAGCAATATCATGAATGTGTTTTATGGTTAAGTTTTTTTTTGTTTTTTTTGTAATTGACAATTTTGAGGCCGATTAAACAAAAAGGAAATGATCAACCTTTGAAATTGAATTAAAAAAATACCAAGTGGTAACGAAAGGGAATTTTTAAATATTGAATGCTATAACAGATATTAATGGAGTTACTTTAGTTGAATATTTTGCAGAGAAAAATGACTGTTGTATACACACTGATCGTGAATTGTCAATTTATCATTAATTGGTTATATTTTTGATAATAAATTTGCAATAACAATACAATATATTACACATAATACAATAAACTTTGATAATCAATCACTGGTTCCTTTGCTAAGATTTCTGTACATGAACGTATTGCTACATCCACGCAGGACTCGACAATTCCAAGTTGTCAAATTGATGGCTTTTGGAATTATTTGGATCACCTGAGTGGTCATGGCTGGATCGTGGCCTAAAAGGATTCCAAAGAAGTCTCTCACCTCTCCATCAAATACTAGACACGCTTTTATGGGCGATGAAGTATTATATGATTTCTGTTTCCATGACTAGGATTGTTTTTCATTAAACAAAAAAAAAATCAGACAACAGCAAATTTTATTTTATTAGAAATGAAGCATTACATCAGAAAAAAGACAACATATTTTAGTTTACTTTTTTGACGAAACATTACTTAAAAGTTATAAAAAAAAAAAAGACAACAACAAATTTTATTATATCAGAAATAAAACATTACATGAAAAGAAGAAACACAAGAGACAAAGAAAGAGAGACAAAAGCGGAACATGTGTTGAACGTGTTTGATTTTTAATATCACCTTAAATCTCAAACTACAAACCAGAGGCAAATCCTAACATCATCACATCACTAGAGTCTAGACATATAACCTTTGGATCATTAAATTAGTGTTTTCTTTGGATTATTATTATTTTATTTTAATAATCTTCTTTGGATCATTCTATTAGGGTGTTTCCAATTAGTTTTCTGCGTAATGTATTTCTCTGATCTTGGACTGCTGCTTCAGGTCGATATGATCCGGTTCGTTGGTTCTTCAACAAAGAATCGGTTTGGGCATATGCTTCATATATCTCTACAAAATTTGGTTTGATTTGGTTCGGTAATGGGTAGAAAAAAAAAAATTCGAAGAAACATATTCAGTGAATTTTAATTTAAAAAAAACAAGACAACAACAAGTTTTATTTTATTAGAAATGAAGAATTACATCGGAGAAAAGACAACAAATTTTAGTTTACTGTTTTAACAAAACATTACATAAACTGATAAAAGTAAAAGACAACAACAAATTTTATTATATTAAATATAAAACATTACATGAAGAGAAGAAACACAAAAGACAAAAGCGGAAAATGGCTTACAACCGCACAGCCGGGAAGAAACGTAATTCCGCCAAGTCGTCAGAATCCCTCAACAACTTCATTTTCCTTTTACCACCACTTGGGCTTTGCTTTTCGAACCCGATATCAGCACCGCCGAAAGCAAACTTGTACATATCATTTCTAGATTTTTCGATGGTGAACATGCTGTCATTACTTGACTTGGATCCCCCAAGGAGTACTAGATCTTCATTCTGACCTACTCTCCAAAAAAAGGACTCCCTGCATCTAGGGGTCTGCCGTCTGCGCAATAATGAACTTAATGTTAAGTTGGGTTGATACCTGTACAACATCTGGTGATAAGACAAATTTAATTGAGACACCGGTGGGTATCCTAAGTCTATAATTTGCCACGCCTTTTGAGCATCCTTTGGAAAAATCTATCGTGTAACGGTATAGTGCGCCACCTTGATTTATCGAGACGTGATACCAAGTGTTGGCCTTAACTGGATTCCCTTTGAAATCAAGCACTGGTTCGTTCTCCCCACCAACAACACATGCTGTTACCGCAACGAGCAAGAACGAGATCATGATTGCACCTCTTCTCATCTTTGATTGATTTTTTTTGTTTTTTTTGCGTGTGTTTTGTGTTATATCTTTCTGATTTTCTTGCTTTGTGTTGTTGTGTTGAATTCCTTTAAGGCTAAAAGATTGCTAGCTTATTTATAGAGATTATGGAAACATATAATGGTTTCTTTTTCTTTCCTACTCGACATGTTGATGAACGTGTTTGATTTTTCCTTCTTCCTTACAACGTGCATGGATCTGGATTACGAGTGGATCTTCGTCAACGCTAAGTACTTATAATGGGAAGATAATGAAACTCATAGCCGAATATCATTTTAAATCTCAAACTACTCTTTATAATGGCAAGATAATGAAACGCCAATTTTCTTGTTTGCTTTTCAATCGTATGTGCCTTGAATTGTATCGTGGACCGGTGACTTGTAACCCAAGGAATCTGCTAACCTAGCTTCACTAGACATATAAGAGTGTCTTCTTTGAATCATTCAATTAGTTTAGAGTCTTTCCAATTAGTTTTCTGCGTAATATATTCTCTGGGCCATTCGATTAGAGTGTTTTTATTTAGTTTGATTCGGTTTTTCATTCTATCAAATATGAACACGGTGTCGCAATAAAATGTTTATTTTTTTTTTTTCGACGAAACAAAACATTTCATTGATCATTTGAATGTGACATTACATAATCTTTATGCAAATAACTAGACAGCCATATAGGAGAATTACAACAGCTTGAATAAAAATTCGAATCGAAAGATCGGTTAGATGCCAGACAATGGGCAACTTCATTGTTTCAACGTTTGGTATGTCTGAATTGATGCACCTGAAGAAGCGATCCCCACAGTCGAATTTCTTTACACAGGTTGATAATATGGTAATCTAAGATGTTACCTTGAAGTTGATCCATGAGATTTTTACAGTCCCCCTCGAAGATGATGTTATTGAACCCCATAAACATTGTACTCTGAATAGCCATTAGCATCGCTTTTCCTTCTGCTTATAAAGGTGATCCGGCTAATCCTAATTTTGCTGAACCCAAGAATTTTGGGTCACCAAGATGATCCCGAACAATCCAACCCGCCGAGACTTGAGTTGTAGCCGTGTTAAAAGCGACGTCAACGTTACACTTTAGCATCCCTAAAGGTGGACGAGTCCAGTTGTCCCTTGTATCCGTGCATTCAATGGAGATACTTTGTTGATGTGTAGGGTTTGTTGATTTATTATGTGTAGCCTCAATCCATTCAGTCACATACCCTCTTGCAAATTCAACCTCTTTTTCTGCATTTGGAACTATATGGTTGAAAATTAAATTGTTCCGGCTCTTCCAGATCCTCCACAAAATCCAGAACGGTAGTAGCTTATCTGCCAGACTGAGAGTTGTACTGGCTTGTATATCCAGAAAACCCCTAATAGTACACCTCAATATCATCAGACATAGCTAAAACCGGAAGGTGTTGTAGATTCGAATGTCTCCATATCATGTTTGAGAAAGGGCACTTAAAGAATAAGTGATTGATTGTTTCTTCCTCTAAACAACAACGTTGACAAGTTGTATCCATATGGATTCCCCGAGTGCCGAGCCTTGTGGATGTCCCAATTGCCTTTGATAAAATGCGCCACATAAAATGTTTTATTTTTGGCAGAATAGACAGTTTCCATATCCGATCCTTTAGAACAGGATCACCATGTGGAACTTGATCAGGATCCAATTCTCCCCGTACTAGATAATACCCTGATTTGACCGAGTAATCAACATTTTTGTTAAAACTCCACACCAACGAGTCAGGTTCACTCCTAGAGGCCAGAAACAGAGATTTGACTTTCACTTTGTCTTCATCACACAAATACAAATCCAACATATCCTCCTTCCATCTTCTTTTGGTTCCCACTGTTTCAATCAAATCACAAACCTTCAGAGAATTATCTATAACGACTCCTCGAGCAGGTCTAGGAGGATTTTCAGGTATCCAGTTATCGCGGAAGACGTTGATGCTCTCCCCATTTCCCACGTTAAAACAGCTTCCCTGTTTGATAATTCCTAACCCCACTAAAATGGATGACCATCCATATGACTGATTCTTCTGTGCTTTAGCTTCTAGTACTGAGACATCTTTGTAATATTTTGCTTTAAACAAACGTGCAAAAAGAGTATTTGGATGCTGAAACAATCTCCAAGCTTGCTTAGCCAATAGAGCATCATTAAACTTCTCTAAATCCTTAAAACCCAGACCCCCTTCACGTTTTGATAATTGTAGTTTCTTCCAAGCCACCCATGAAATCCCTCTCTTCTCGTGATTCTTCTCCCACCAAAACCGAGATATGACACTGGTTATATCACTAACCACCTGAGTAGGAAGTTTAAAACACGTCATTGAGTACACAGGCATTGAAATAGCCACAGGCTTGAGCATTATTTCTTTCCCAGCCTGTGACAAGAATTTCGTAGACCAGGAAGAAGTCCTCTTCTTTACACCGTCAATGAGATAGTTGAACATTTCTGATTTCTTTCTACCAAACTGTTCTGGTAATCCAAGATATTTCCCGCCACCTCCTTGATTTTGTATACCCAGAATTGCTTTCAATCTCATTTGTAAATCCGAGGGGATACGAGATCCAAATGTAATCAATGACTTACATGGATTTATCATCTGACCCGAACATTCTTCGTATATCCGAAAGATGTCCTTGATAGCTCTGCAGTTTTTATTATTTGCTTGACAGAAAAATAGTGAATCATCAGCAAACAACAAGTGAGTGATAGACGGCACTCCATTTCCAATTTTGATTCCTCGAAGGAGCCCTTTCCGAGCATGTTCCTTCATCAAATGACTTAGAACATCAGCACACAGGATAAATAAGTATGGAGACAGAGGATCGCCCTGACGAATGCCCCTTTCTGGAATGATATAGCCTTGCGGATTGCCATTAATCAGAACTGAGAAACTAACCGTACGAACCGTTCCATAATCCAAGAGGTAAAAGTGTCACAGAATCCAAAAGCTCTCAAAGTCATTTCCAAAAAAATCCCATTCAACACGGTCATATGCCTTACTCATATCCGTTTTTATTGCCATGTAGGTTTGAGAAACCCTCTTTCGTGCTTTTAAAGAATGCATCAATTCATTGGCCACCAGAACATTGTCAGATATCCTTCGGCCTGGGATGAATGCAGATTGAGCTTCAGAGACAATTGAATCCAGAGAACCTTTCAATCGCAGAACCAAGAGTTTGGAGATGATCTTGTACAAGACATTACATAAGGCAATCGGCCTATAATCCGAAAGAGTGATTGGCTTGTTTATCTTTGGAATCATACAAATATTTGTATGATTCACCCCTTGTCTAATAGTTTTTGTAGCAAAGAATCTCTTAACCTCAGCGATAACATCACTGCCTACTGTATTCCAACATCTTTGATAGAATCTTGCAGTAAATCCATCTGGACCAGGTCCTTTATCCGCACCAATCGAGCACACTGCCTCATATATCTCCTTGTCTGTGAACTCCTTTGTCAACTCATGATTAATATCATCAGAAACAGTCGGTGTAAAGCCTGAGAAAATCTGATGTTGGATTGGCTTTTTAGTGCTTGTGTAGATTTTCTTGAAAAAAACCTCTGCATGCCTCCCGACCTCAATATCTCCTTTATAAGAAAGTCCTAACTCATCAAGGATCTCAAAAATTCTGTTTCTGTAGAATCTGGACTTTGCGCAGGCCTGGTGGAATTTTGTATTTCGGTCCCCATCCGTTAGCCAAGTGTTCCTGCTCTTAAGAAACCAATATGTATCCTCATCCCTATAAGCACTCGCCAGTTGATGCCTGAGAGAGGCAATCTGCTCATTCGACGTATTAATATCCACTGTAACAGCTTCTAATTCTTGCTTTAGTTCTTCAATCCTCCTTGCTGAGTTCATGTTATTATTTCTTCTACATAAAGATAGTGATTTCCTGCGTTCCCGAATCTGTTCTGTAATAGAATAATGAAGACCAAGAGATTGCGAGTGCCATCCATGTCTAACATAGTCATCAAAATCTGGATGTTGCATCAGTCACTTATCAAAGCGAAACTGATTTCTTCGTCCTTGTGGCACTACCGCGATGTGTGTGACCACTGGTCTATGATCTGAACCATATAAACCCAAGAACTCAGCCTCTGAAGCAGGAAAAGATACTAACCATTCCGAATTACCAGCCACACGATCCAGACATTCAAAAATCTTGTGATTATATCTGTAGCCAACCCATGAGAACTTGTTCCCTTTATGTCGTAAATCCCTTAGATCACAAGAACTGTACATATTTCTGAAATTCCTGAAGGTCCATTCATCTCTTCGAGGACCTCCAATCTTCTCCTCATTGGAAATAATTTCGTTGAAATCACCGATGACTAACCACGGTCCATTCCGGGACCGAGCTATTCTCTCCATTCTTTCCCATAACTCATGGCGATATTTTTGAACTGGGTGCCCATAGACGCAAGACAAATAAAATTTCATGCCATTATATTCCACAAACACGTCGATAAGCCTTACATCTTCATAAATACTCCTAACTAAAACATCTTTTTTCCACATAATAGCTAACCCTCCGCTTCTACCAATTGGAGGAACACAAATTACTGAAGCAAATCCTAATGAAACTGAAACATCCCTAACAACATCTGAAATATTTTTAGTTTCTACTAGAAACAAGATATCCGGAGCCACCTTCCGACACAGCTCCTTCAAACGATGACCCGTCAAACCCTCTAAACGTCCCCCCAACCCCTGACAATTCCATGAGCATGTCTTCATGGGTCCAACAATGGGGGTACCGGGCCCCCCACGCCTCCGTCGGTAGTTTGGTTCACGGAACATGAGTCCTGTGACTCATTAGCGCAGTCGCGCTTCTTGAAAGCCACTTGCATTCGAGCATCAGCCATGAAAGGTTCCTCCTCAACAACATCTCTTTTCCTCTTGTTAAAACCTTCCCCATCACAGACGAAATCTTCAAAAACATTAATAAATTCATCCTCTCTGAATTTACCTTTTGCCAATCCGATTTCACGAAGCCGGATCGTATCAGTATCATCATGATTTTCAGAAATCAGAGGGAGGTGTTCTGCAGCAGGGATGGGACTTACAATACGGTCTGCAGGAATCCCAGATGGAGACGAAGGCCCTGCTCCATCTCCTAAAACCGGAAACTGAGTTTGATTAGCAGGCGACGACTGCACAAAGCCTCCAGGAGCGCTACCACCATTTCCTGTACCGTCATTCCCTCCTGGAGCATCTCCCGGATCACCACCCTCGTCATCACCAGGCCCATAAGCGTCTTCATCCTCATCAAAGCACAGTGGGCAATCTTTCTTCTCATGGGAGAGAAGGTCACATGTTGTGCAGAAATTACGGAGACGTTCATATTTGAACGGCAAGACCGTGTTGACGCCAAGCTCGAAGTGGAAATTGCGTTGAAAGCATAGAGGTTGATCGATATTCCACAGCAACTGAACTCGAACGAAATCCACCCAGGTAGAGTTTACATCGAAATCAATTTCAAAAACAGGGGCAAGAACATCACCAATGTATTGAATCATTTCTCTGTTGAGAAATTGCACCGGGATTCCTCGGATCTGGACCCAGAATGGGATGATTTTGAGTTCATCTGGAGGTAGAGTTGGATACCATCTATGGACAGTAATCATCCATTCGGCGAAGGACCATGGTGCTCGGCGAAGAACCAGATTCATCGTTTCTTCGGAGCGGAACATAAATTGAATTTTGTTTGGCCCAATGATGCGACCAGTTGTTGAATTATCGAGTCCCCAGAGTCTCGACAGTTGAGAAATCATAACCCTCAGATTTTGCTTCGTCGGGTTTACAGGAACCACCACCAGCGAGAATTGGTTTGCATTTGCCGCATTCGCACATATCGATTGAGGCAAAGGCACCGGGAGATCTTCAATACCCAAATTCATATTCTGAATTTTGTTTCGTAGATTTTCTGTCATTGTGAAAGTAGAGAAATCAATGGCCAGATGAAGAAAAAAGCCGACTCTCGGACTTCTTAAATAACGATTTGGCCATGGCGGTTTCCATTTACAGCGAAGGGAAGTGGAGGAATGGATGGAGAAACCGCCGGAGATCATGATGATCGAGATCCGGGAAAAAAAACCGACACATTGAGGGCCAAAAAACCGGGCCACTATGGTCGGACATGCACTCTCCGAAAGAGAGAAACCGACATCGGAAATCGCCTTTTTAGTCGCCATCAAACTTTGGATCTTCCTATAATCTAGTTATTATGTTTATTATTAAGTAAAATTGGATTATATTTAATATGACGACATCGTTGCCGTGAGCACTATAAGTATAACGTAGCAGCCTCCCGCACGACACTTGTCAGTAATTCTGAAGCTTCTTCTGCAGGTCATCGTGTACCCGCAAAGCGTATTGAAATCCCAGGTGGATAGAACAGTGGGGGACAATCGTCTTCTATCATTCCCGGCAACCGATAGTAATGCCTCTCTACTAGAATGCTATTTTGGTTGTATTTCTCATCTGATATGATACAGTCTCTTTTGTGTCTTGGTTCCATTTATTAGGTAAGTTTGCAAGGGTAAGCGTTGTCTATATTAGACCATGTGTAATGGTAGAACCTCTTATAAGGTTCTTATCAATTTTTTATTATAAATTTTATTTAAGAACTTTTAATTTGTTTTTTCTCCTCCAATAGTAAAATCTTTGATGAGGTTCTTAATAAAAAAACAAATTATGAAAATTATTTTATTTTAGGAAGAGTTTATTTTCTTAAATAAAACATAAAAATATATTGCATTGAATAAAATTTAAAATATACATGACATAAAAATATTTTAAACATATAATTTTTTTAAAAAAGTTAAACATAGAATTTTTTTTTAAAAGTTAAACATATAATTTTTTTTTTTAAGTTAAAGTTAAGAAAAATTAAAAAAAAAAAAAAAAAAATCTGGCGAATCAGACGTTGACACGTGGCATTAATAACCCACTAAGAAACTTCTTATTTAAGAAACAATTCTTAGTAAAAAAATTATTTTTCATTTAATTTTAATCCTTTTTTCATTAAGAACTCTACTAAGAACTCTCCATTGTTCATGCTCTTAGTTTATATTTTTTTAACTGTTTCTTTTTAGTATAAATCTTAACATTAAAACCAAAAAAAAGAAAGTATAAAGTAGCATATTCAATTATAAAAATCAGAGATTATTTAAATAAAAAAAGGAAAAGATTTGCACGTGTTTTATTTTTTCTTCCTTCTCGACATGTGTGGAACGTGTTTGATTTTCAATCTTCCTTACAACGTGGATCTTCATCAACGCTTGAAGCGTTCCTTTTTTTTTTTTTTTTGCTAAAAGATTTCGCTTGAGGCGATCCTTGTAAATGATTAACAGCAGATCTTGGCCAACGCTACTTTATTATAATGGCATGATCAGAGCCGTGCTTATAGGCTTAGTAAAAAGGCATTTGCCTCATGTTGTTCAAATCTTATAAAAAATTTAGTGCTTCCAAATCCTAAAATTAGTTTTAGTGTAGTGATTAATCTTTTGTTAAAAATAATATTTTTTTTCTTTGCTACGTAAAGAAGTTATTCTTAATTAGTTTTATTAGTTTATTAAAATTTCAAGAGATTTTATTATGTTTTTCTAGAGCCACTAACCTTTTGATTCATGATATTAATATTTTTTTCCCTATACAACAATTTTTAATTATGTTTAGCAATAGTCTAATATTATTTTTATAATAAAAATTTGATAAAAAAATTAAGAGAAAAAAATTACTTAATAGATTTTTTCAAATTATTTTAGATTTTATCTATCATTTTTTTATTTTTAAATTATTGTTTAAACTTAGATATAAATTTACGTAAATTTTTTTAAAATTCGCCTCAACCCGTTAAAAGTATTCGCACGGCACTGGGCATGATCCTAATTCCTACAAAAGCGTTTAAATTTTTAAAAATGACTTCGTGCTTCCAAGTCAGGCCAGAAACTCATATTCGAATTTCATTTCAAATCTCACTCTTTACCACGTCTAGCGCACAAGAAACCAGAAGCCGCTAAGTTCATTGGTTTAATGCCCATAATTAATAATGCTTTTATATGCTCTGTTTTTTTTTGTGTGTGCTTATAATCGAATGCTCTGTTAAATATGCTATGTTTTTTTTTTTTTCTGTGTGTGACTAGGTGTGTGTGTGCGCGCGCGCTTTCAATCGTATGCGTCTCAAATGATACCATGGACATGTGACTTGTAACCCAATGAATCTGGTAACCTAGCTTCGATAGACATATAAGAGTGCTTTTTTATGTACTATTTTTCTAGTGGGTTTTCCATCAGATATATATGTTTGAATGACTCGATTTTAAGCACATTAAAATCTTCGCCTTGAGCACTATAGCATAGTGTTTTAGTGGTATTTCTTAATTAAAAATACAAAAGAGTCAAATATCATGGTTTTTGCTGAGATTATATATAATTCCCTATTATACTTAAAATGGAAAAAGGATACTTTTAGTATAGATTTGTGAAACTATACCTTTGGCTCTAAATCTTGAAAAACTATACCTTACATTAATGTTAATCCTAATATGCCCTTAATAATTAAAAACAGAAAATTCATTTAAAACATATTAATAATAATTTATTTTTGAGTTAATTGACAAATTTCTAATTTACTATATTATGATCTGCATATATGCGGATATACGATAAAATAATTTAAAATCTATGAAAGTAAATTAAAAATAAAAAATAGAAAATAAAATTGGATTACTCGTAAATTAAATTAAATTAATAATCTCAAAACGAAACTACAAAAAATTCTAATAATATTTTTATTTTATTTTGATTATCTCTACTCCTAAGTTCTTCTAGGTAAAAAATATACACAATTAGAACTTTGTAGTATAATTTTTTTTATTAACAACGCTTATTTGAAAGTGAAAAATAAATTAAGAAACGAAAATATATAATAAAAATATGTTCTGCAAAAATTCATTAAGAAACAAAAATTTTACATCAGTTTTAAGTTAAACATTTATTTTCGTATATGTTCTACAAAAATATATGGTAAAAATATCTTTTTCTATTTATAATTTTAGAGATTTTGATGGGATTTTTATTTTCTTTTATTATACATAAAATTCTAAATTTTGTAAAATGCATATTTTAAACTTCGTAGAACATGTACAAAGCGTAGAATACATGTTTTAAACTTTGTAAAACACACATGAAGTTTAGAATACGTATTGTAAACTTCGTAGAACATGTACAAAATGAATATGTATTCTAAACTTCGTATAACATGTACAAATTGCATAATACGTATTCTAAACTTCGAAGAACAAATTTGAAGTTTAGAAAACGTATTTTAAAATTCAAAGAACAGAACAAAAATATTTATATTTAATGTTTCTCGAAAAATTAAAGATTGAGAATTTTTTATTACGGTGTTTTTGAGTTTTCTATTTTTTTTTGTTTTTAAAATATATTTTTGAAAATATTTAAATTAATTATTTAAGATTAATTTAGTCAAAATATGGACAAAATATTATAAGGTATAATTTCGCAAACCCGTGATAAAATTGTCATTTTTCAAATTTTCCAAGTTATAATCGATTAATTTTAAATGTTATAATTTACAATGCACAATCAGTATGTACTTTTAAAACATACAAAAAGCAAATTTTCTGCAAAATATTCAACTATAGTAGCTCCATTAATAATCAATCAATAATAATAATTACTGGTTTGACCATTAATTAGTAGTCATCGTGTGCTTGGATTCTTGTTTGATAAAATAGTTGTTTTCTTTAGGCAAGTCTAAGAAATCAAATAAGAAGAAAAAAATGGACCTGACCTCTACAAAAGAGAATGAAATTAGGTCTTCAGATCAGATGGATGAAATTGATTCTTTGTTTTGTGTTTTCTTGTTGATTGACAGAACTCTTGGCGCTTCAGAGTAAGTTCGAGCAAGACAAGAAGAGGATACAACAACTTCGGGCTGCTCGTAAGTTTAAGACAATGTGTTTTATGATCAAGTTTTTTTATTGAAATTTTTTTTCTTCTTTTTTCCCTTGGAAGATTAGATTGAATCAACCTTAGGGCATTTCTGTTCGGTTTATTCGGATGATCTGTGTAGCGCAAAACATTGGGAGAAAGAAGAGGATTGTTGCTCTTGGGACGGTATCACATGTGATGCCAAGTCCGGGGAAGTGATTGAGCTAAATGCTAGATGCTGCTTCTATGGCCGATTCGATTCCAACAGTAGTCTTTTTAGATTGGAGAGCCTTCGATCCCTCAATCTTGCTTACAACAATTTCACCTCTTCTCTCATACCAACTCAGTTCAATAAACTTATGGAGCTAACACGACTCAACCTCTCTTTGTCTTCTTTCTCTGGTCAAATTCCAACCGAGTTTCTTCAGCTTACCAAGTTGGTGTTTCTTGATCTTTCTTATAATTTTCTTTTATCCTTTGAAAAGTCTTTTTTCAGCAAACTTTCTCATAATCTAACAAACCTGGAGGAGTTAAACCTAAACATGGTTAACATTTCCTCAGAAATCCCTCAAAATATCTCAAACCTATCCTCTCTCAGATCTTTAAACCTAGGCAGTTGCGATTTATTGGGTAAAATTCCACATGATCTTTTCTTGCTCCCTACGTTACAGTCCATTATTGTGTTTTCGAAATAACTCTCTTGTAATCTTAGACCTCTCTATTACATCTCTTTCCGGTAACATTCCAGATTCTGTTGGTAACCTCAGACATCTGAATGTTTTGAGACTTGAGCACTGTGAATTCTCTGGAAAGATCCCATCTTCAATTGGAAACCTTTCTTCTTTAACCACTCTCGAACTTTCTCATAATCATTTCAGCGGTACGATTCCTTCTACAATAGGATACCTTTCTAATCTCACCACTTTCGAGCTTTCATATAACAATTTTAGTGGTTTAATTCCTTCTTCAATTGGAAACTTTTCTCAACTCACTGAACTTCCTCTTTCTTCTAATAATTTCAGTGGCCAGATACCTTCTTCATTTGGAAACCTTTTACGTTTAACCAATATCGACCTTTCTTATAATCAAATTTCCGGTGAAATCCCATCTTCTTTTGCCAATTTGAACCAGTTGACCAGCTTAGGTGTAATGAACAACAAGCTTAGCGGTAACTTTCCCGCCAAGCTACTGAATTTGACAGAGTTGACAATTTTAGAACTCTCTCAAAATCAGTTCATAGGCACGCTTCCTCAAAACTTGAGCTCACTTTCCAAGTTGACAAAGTTTTCTGCATTTGGAAACGCTTTCACTGGAACCCTTCCTTCTTCTCTCTTCAACATTCCTAATTTGACTTCTGTTTTTTTTAGTAATAACCAACTCAACGGCCCTCTTGAGTTTGGGAATCTATCTTCACCATCTAACCTAAAATGGTTGTACATTGGCAACAACAACTTCAAAGGGCCAATTCCAAGATCTATTTCAAGATTAACCAATCTTATCAGCCTCGACCTTACCAATCTCAACACAGAAAAAACCACATTTGACTTTTGTAGCTTCTCGCATCTCAAGTCACTTAAAGATCTTCTTCTCTCCCATCTGAACACCACTATGATCGACTTGAATGAAGTCTTATCATGTCTAAATTCTCTCTTTCAACTGGTTCTCTCGGGTAACCAAGTTTTAGACGCAAACAAGACTTCAGTTTCAGATCCTCCATTGCACTCAATGATATCTATTTTGAGGTTGTCAGGCTGCAGCATCAAAGAGTTTCCGGAGTTCATAAAACACCAGCAAAATCTTGCGAGTGTAGACCTATCCAACAACAATATCAAAGATCAAGTGCCAAGCTGGTTATGGAATCTAACAGAGTTGAGATACGTTGACCTTTCCAACAACATTGCCATCAGTTTTGAGAGCTCTTCATATAACTTCTCAAGCAACCCGGTCCCAATCCGTTTGATATTTGATCTTCCATCGCCATTGACAACGTTATCTTTGTCAGCATGTGGTATCACAAGGGTTCCAGAGTTCATAAGAAGGCACCAAAGTATAGCTTCATTATACCTTTCCAACAACAAAATAAAAGGTCAAAGTGCCTGGTTGGTTATGGACGTTACCAAATTTGATGCACTTGGATCTTTCCAACAACTTTTTCATCGGCTTTGAAGATCAATCCAAGAAACCTGGAGTGCTCTCAACATCTATGAAGTATTTGTTAGGCTCCAAAAACGATTTCGTTGGGGAGATTCCATCTTTCATATGTGCGTTGAGTTCTCTTAACACACTTGATTTATCAAGCAACAACTTTGATGGCACAATCCCTCGTTGCATGGAAAATCTCAAGAGTACTCTTACAGTTCTAAACCTTTGTCGGAACCGTCTCAATGGGAGTCTTCCCGAAACAATATTTCACAGTCTAAGATCACTTGACGTTAGTCAAAACCAGCTGGTGGGGAAACTTCCAAGATCTTTGATCTTTTTCTCTACTCTTGAAGTTTTGAACGTGGGAAACAATGGATTCAACGACACGTTTCCTTTCTGGTTGAGTTCTCTACAAGAGCTACAAGTTCTTGTCCTTCGCTCCAATGCATTCCACGGACTGATACAACAAACTCGGTTTTCAAAGCTGCGAATCATCGACTTATCACATAATCACTTTAATGGAGATTTGCCAACGGATTGCTTTATGGATTGGAGTGCTATGTCATCACTTGGGACAACAAACGACGATGGATCATCAAATCTAAAGTACATGCAAGATGAATATGGCTATTACCATGATTCAGTGGTTTTGGTGAATAAAGGTGTAGAGTTGGAGTTTGTACGTATCCTAAAAATCTACACGGCGTTCGACTTCTCGGTAAACAAGCTTGAAGGAGAGATTCCACGGTCCATCGGTCTATTAAAAGAGCTTCGTGTGCTCAACTTGTCAAACAATGCTTTCACTGGCCACATACCGTCATCAATAGCAAAGCTGATAAAGCTCGAATCGCTCGACGTTTCTCAGAACAAGCTCTCAGGAGAAATCCCACAAGAGCTAGGGGATCTCTCGTACCTTGCGTACATGAACTTTTCCCATAACCAGCTTGAAGGTCAAGTACCAGGAGGCACTCAGTTTCGAAGGCAGCCTTGCTCGTCTTTCGAGGACAACTCGGGCCTTTATGGCCCTTCGCTTGACGAAGTTTGTACAGATATCCACAAGACCACATCACAACAATCTGAAACGATAGAGCCAGAGGAGGATGAAGAAGTGGAGTTGAGTTGGATAGCAGCTATGATAGGATTTGGACCTGGTATTGCCTTCGGAGTGACGATTGGTTACATACTTGTTTGCTACAAACCAGAGTGGTTCATGAACCCTTTTGGCCGAAACAAACGCAGAGGCTTAAGCAAAAGCAAATGAACTCACTAGAGAGGTAAGGTTCTGTTTTTTGAATAAATTTGTTAGAGCATTGGAAAACAAAAACATAAGAATAAAAAAAATACCTAGATAAATTTTCAGGAATAAAACTAAAGTATTTAATTATTTTTAGTTGTTGACAAAGTTTTTAATTATATAGGCTTTTGAGAACCTACCTGAAGAATTTTGAAGAAGAAAATCAAAGCAAGGAGATGAACTTCAAGAAAATCAACTTACAACTTTCTGCACACCAAAAAAGTGGTTTAGATTTGAGAGAAATTAAAACAACAAAACAATATCCAACTATGGATTGGTTTCGATTTCTGTTATTTGTTTCCTGTTTAGCTTGGTGTGTTTCTCATGTACTGATCT
The DNA here is from genome assembly GCA_020283515.1 of Alliaria petiolata. Lineage (NCBI taxonomy): Eukaryota > Viridiplantae > Streptophyta > Magnoliopsida > Brassicales > Brassicaceae > Alliaria > Alliaria petiolata. The sequence goes on from JAHZTW010000001.1 coordinate 290,952,252, forward strand.
GTTTTTTTAGTCAACTTTTATGCTTCTATGTAATAATTTTTTTTTTAAATAAACGGGCCGGTTTAGAGCATGTTCAATCTTACATAATATTTAATTATAAAATTTAATTTAAGAACCTTTGTTTAGATAATTTTGTTTCCTCTTTTCCAATGGTGGAACCCTATTGGGGGTTCTTAAAAAAAAAAATTAATTTTTTGACTTAATGCCAAAGTCTGGCCAAACAATAATCAGAAACATTCAAAGGAATTTGGGAGAAACAAAGTTACAAATTTTTCTGTTGTGAAAGCATATAAAAAGAAAATCAAGCGATCACATTTTTCTAACCAACAAAGGCAAAAAAATATTAAAATCTTACAAGCTTCTTCCACGGTATTGTAGATATTCTCCCTCGAGAGGAGCCTGCCACTTATCATCATTGCTCTTAACTTCAGAAAGAGATCCATTGACGTACCACTATGCAAAATTATCTTGGCTCCCCATGTCAGCACTTTCCCATTGGATGCAACTTGTGCAATATACACACTGGCATCATGTACACAAAGATGAAACACATAAGCCTTTTCACTCATAACCCTCAAGCTTGATTAAAGCATTCCTCTAATGCAACATATCAAACCAAAAGACATGATCTTTTAATCTGTCATAGAGAGTTGAACACATACATTACGTTAATGGCAAGGAGGACATTGGTCCATCTCCGTCCATTAAGTGTGTTTCTCTTGGAGGTCTCCTGGTTTGATGATGATCCTTCCCCACCTCTAGGGTCTATCCGACTCTCTCCTCCATTAAAGAAACATATGGATGACGATGAAGATGGAGAAAACCGGATATCAACTCTAGACTGGAGAAAACTAACCCCATTAAATAGAATGACTCTTTGATATCTTGTGAACTCCATTCGTGCAGCATCAGAAAATTGCTGCAGTTTCTGTAAAGGCAGCCCAGAATTAAAAGACAAATGAGATGAGCCTTCAAAGCTTTTGCGGTTTAAACAATCACAAGAACAACCAAATTTGAGCTTATCTAGCTCTTTGCTTGGAAATCGATTTTAAGCTTCTGTGTCGTCGTTTAACTCAACAAGAAAGAGAAGTTCATCATCTATTCCAATTCAGTTGTTGAAAGTTGAAACATTTACGCTACAATTGCAAAAGAGTTTATTCCAGAAAATTCTAAAACAAGTCCTTAAAGAAATCGAATCTGAAACATTGAACTTAACACCTACATTCGTCGGAAACAATTTTAGAGGATAATTGAATCACACGAATCAGAACTTAATTAGCTAGAGAATGAGATCAGAGAAGCAAATAAAGAAATCGAATCTGAAAATTTTCTTAAATTAAGGAATTGAAAATGTTATATTGAAGAGAAAGTCTCACCATAGCTTTGGTTTTAGAGTAGATCATGTGAAATTAGGAGTGTTTTCCTCCTTCAATCTGATGATACCCAACCCGAGAGGATGACCCGAATCATACTCGAAAATGCAACCCGTGGCGTAATTGTTCAGGACGAGCCCTTTTTCCTGGGTTCCGGCGACGGCGACGTTCGTACAGATGGTCTAGACCTTGTGGGATTCGCACCAGGAAGACGACGATCCCGATGTCGACGCTGACGCCAATCGACGGCGACCCTTGATGTAGACAGAGATTTGCCGGCGCTGAACTCTTCCTTGGAATCGATCGACGGCGACTCTTGATGTAGAAGACGGCATTCAAATGACACGTGGCACTTAAGAACCGATCCTTAATTAAGATTTAAGGATCGGTTCTTAGTTTCTTTCTTAATTTTTTTTAAAATTAAATCCTAAATATACTAAGAACCTTTACTTAAGAAACCGCGTTGAACATGGTCTTAATCCAGCGGGTTTAAACAGGTTTAAATTAAATAGATCTAAACGGACATGATCTAAATGTGCAAAGTCTAAACAAGACCTAAACGAGTCCGGGCCGTCCGTTTTAACATCACTACTATAATTGAACAACTTCGGTTCCCTAACTCTGAAGATCGGTACTGTTTGCTGCAATGGAGCTTACTTTCCCACAAATGCTTTAAACATCAAAAAAAATATATATATATATATATATATAAGATTAGCTTTCGGATTTTGCTTTATATAACCAGACTTGGATAAATTTCACAAGGCCTGTATTTTGTTTTGTTATGTTTACGTTTATGTTTAATGTATTCTACAAATAATTCACAATATTGGCCATTTTATAACTTTCGTTAATTTTGGGTACCTTTTGTACTAATGATAATTTTTGAATTTATCATTCTCTTGATTATCAGTTCGTACCAAATTCACTCTTTGTAAAATTTAAATCACAGTTGAAACTTGAAACAAAAGTTTATTTATATTATTTTGGTAGGGTCAACGAAAATGGTACTTGAGAATTGAGATAATAATATATATATATATATATATATATTTTTTTTAAACGCTAGAAAATGTTGAAAAACAATGGAAAAAAATAATAATTAGAAAATAGATTTCCGTTTCAAAATGCATTTTAATTGCTTCAGCGCCAACAATCACGAAACTATAATTTCCCTCTCTTCCTTCACCTCCCATTCTCTGGTTTTGTTTCTCCCCCAAATAAAGTCTTCTTCGCAGAAAACGATTCTCAAATCTTTTGAATCATCTCCATTGTTTCGGGAAAATCGCTAAATCAAGGTAGGGTTTATAGATCTTACAAACCCTCTTCTTCTCTCTGCGCCAGTTTTCGGGGTGAAATCATCATATTCCGAACACATTTCAACTGGATCTCGAGAAAGAATCCAATTTCGCAAACTAGGGTTTTCGATTTCTACTTCTCTAATCAGTTGAATCCCAAGCTCATTGTCTTCGATTCATTTTTTCTTTGTATCCAATTCAAGATTTCGATGCTGCTGAATTTGTCTTTGCATCATCGCTTAATCTTTGTGGTATTTCTCACAGAATCACAAATACTCTGAGTCAACGGGACAATGGCGATTGAAGAAGAAACCCAGAACGAAATTCAAATCATCTTCTCCGATGATTCCACCGCTCGACTATTGACGGAATCAGAGACCGACGAGACTGCTCACGACGAATTCAACGGAGCTTCTTTTAGCGGAGCGGTTTTCAATCTCGCCACGACGATAATCGGTGCTGGTATAATGGCTCTGCCCGCGACGATGAAGATCCTCGGGCTTGTTCCCGGAATCGCGATGATCGTTCTCATGGCTTTCTTGACCGATGCGACGATTGAGTTCTTGCTTAGGTTCAGCAGAATCGGGAAGAAAAGATCTTACGGCGGCTTAATGGAAGATTCTTTTGGCAAACCCGGAAGGATCATGCTGCAAGTTTCTGTTCTTGTTAGCAACATCGGCGTTTTGATCGTTTACATGATCATCATTGGTACTCCTATCTCATCTTTGTTTGAATCTAATTTAGTTTCTTGAATAGTGTTGTAGCTTTTGATCTTTGGATTAGACCCTTTAGGCATGGATCTAGATTGGTTTAAACTCTGGCTTTGACATTGATTCTGATCACAGAAATGTAACTTGCTTTTTGCTCTTAGTTTCTTGATAGTGAGCTTTAGGCATGGATCTAGATTGGTTTAAACTCTGGCTTTGACATTGATTCTGATCACAGAAATGTAACTTGCTTTTTGCTCTTAGTTTCTTGATAGTGTTATAGCTTTAGGCATGGATCTAGATTGGTTTAAACTCTGGCTTTGACATTGATTCTGATCACAGAAATGTAATTTGATTTTTGCTGTTAGTTTCTTGATAGTGTTATAGCTTTAGGCATGGATCTAGATTGGTTTAAACTCTGGCTTTTGTTCGGCTTGAAGGTGATGTTTTGGCTGGGAAGAATGTATATGGAATCCACCATCCTGGTATGCTTGAAGGATGGTTTGGTGAAAATTGGTGGAACAGGAGAACTTTTGTTCTTCTCATTACTACTCTCTCTGTGTTTGCTCCATTGACATGCTTCAAACGGATTGGTTAGTACTCTTATGTCTCGTCTTTTCAATGTGAGATTCCTAATAAGTGTTTTGAACAATCTGATGCTTTGTTAGTTTAGATGAAGACACAAGATCTTATTAATACCCTTAGAGATTCAAGTATGTGATCTAATCGTTTATGCTCCATTGCAGATTCTTTGAGATTCACATCTGCCGTATCAGTTGCTCTAGCGGTTGTTTTTCTTGTCATCACTGCGGGAATCGTGGTCATAAAGCTGTTCAGTGATGGTTTGATGATGCCAAGGCTTCTACCAAATGTCACTGACTTGGCCTCGTTCTGGAAACTCTTCACGGTTGTTCCGGTGCTTGTCAACGCTTACATTTGTCATTATAACGGTATATACACTCGAAAGCTTCTCTTTTGTTAGCTTTACATTTTGAAGAATCAAACAAGAACTCATGTTTTCGATTTTGTTTTGTTTCAGTTCACAACATACAGAACGAGCTTGAAGACGCCACTCAGATCAAGCCTGTTGTTCGATCAGCTCTCACGATGTGCTCTTCTGTTTACATAATGACAAGCTTATTCGGATACCTCTTGTTCGGTGAATCAACACTTGACGATGTTCTTGCGAACTTTGACACCGATCTCGGGATCCCTTTTGGTCCGGTGCTAAACGATGCGGTCAGATTCAGCTATGCAGCTCATCTCATGCTTGTGTTCCCCATTGTCTTCTATCCTTTGCGGGTTAACATCGACGGTCTCTTGTTCCCTACGGCTCCATCTCTTACTTCCTCTAATCTGAGGTTTGGCTCTATCACCGCCGGTCTCATTGCTGTAATCTTTGTTGGTGCAAACTTCATTCCAAGCATTTGGGATGCTTTCCAATTTACTGGAGCAACCGCTTCTGTCTGCCTCGGTTTCATATTCCCCTCTGCTGTTATCTTGAAGTAAGATCCATTGCTTCATATGAGATTTGGTTTTGGGAACCTAATGGATCATTATCTGAATGTTGTATCTCTTGTGTTCTTTCAGGGATCGTCATAACAGAGCAACAAACAGGGACAAGACCATAGCCATTTTCATGATCGTTCTTGCGGTTTTCTCCAATGCAATCGCCATTTACAGTGACGCTTACGCCTTGTTCAAGAACATATCCACATATCCGATATGAAAAGGGTGATTTTGTGTTCTCCTCTCACTCTATGTGACACCAAACGTGAAGTAGAGTTATTGGTGATACGATGTCTCTGTATCTAGAGTAGAGAGAGATCATTTTTTTATATAGACTTAGAGAGAGATCAATTTTTCTTTTACATTTCATGTACTCAACAATACAGAGATTTTGTCTGTGCTTTCATGAAAACCCATGTGATTCAAAATCTAGTTCATATTCGGCTCTAGAACAATATCCAAAGCAAAATATTGTTACAGTTGATATAATTGTCACTGTGAATATTAAGATACAAACAAAAACAAAGTGTCTATTAGGAGTCATTGGCACAACTCCAAAAACATAGTTATAAAGAAGCCTCACACAAAGGCTAAAGAAGAAGAAACAGAGAAATGAAGAAACCGTTGACTTTGATGAGTTGACTTATCTTCATCTCTCTCTGTTCCTTTACTCAATCGCTGGAATTAGCTTGAGAAGGGAAGCATGGCCTCCACACGGTTTCTTTGCCAATATCCATTAATGCTATTCCTTGAACTGTTAATTCTGCTCTAATCTGATCACTTTTCTCAAACTCTTTATTCTTCCGCGCCATTATCCTTTCTTCTATTTTCTGCGAGATAGCTTCTTCGCTCAATCCTGCTCTTATTAGTGTTTTTTGTTTCATTTCTTTCAAAATCTCGGCATAGCTAAGTGTAGTGAGCAAACCAAGTACATCAAGAACTTCCCTAGCTGCTTTCTCAATCTCAACGAGTGATACAAGCATCGACATCCGCTGTTTCTTCTGCATTTTCTGAAAATTTGGAAAACGAGACAAGTTTGGTATATGCGTACTTGTGAATGCAGAAGACGCACAATGTAAAAGAAGAAGAGAAAAGCAGAAACCTTGAGCTTGCCGAGAGAAGCGTTGATGAATTTCAACGCATCTTGGTAAGCACCCGTAAGTATATGGGCGGTGTTCAAATCGTCTAACATCTTTGCTTCAAACTCACTTTTCAGCTTGTTAATGATGTCTTTGGCTTCTGCAGTCTGTTCAGACTTTCCACCATCTTCAGACATTGCTTCTCGGTATGGCATGAGAGCTTCATCAAGATCTTGCAATGTCTAATAAACAAAGATCAATAGTGTTAAGTCAGAACTGAATACTACCACCACTTTGTCACACTCAAACAACTTTGAAAACAGATCTGAAGCACCGCACCTGATAAACGTAGTATAAACCTTCTGACGAACTGTCTAGCTGTGACTCGGAAAAACTCAGAGGAGACCGGTACTGTGCACTCATCAAGAAATGCCTCAGAGCCAATGGATGGTAACTAGCTGTGATCTACACGGATTCAAACAACAAAGAATATCAAAATCTGTCAACAATTCTGCATTTAGCCATGGGAAAGACGCCCAAAACTGGAACAAGTAAGAAACATACTTCTCTGATTGTTTTAAAGTTTTTCTTTGACTTTGCCATCTTCTCGTTATTGATAGTGACATGCCCATTATGCAACCAGTAATTCACGCCACCATCCTCGCATGCAGCACATGTCTGAGCGATCTCGTTCTCATGGTGAGGGAATTTCAGATCAGCACCGCCACCATGAATGTCGAATCTCGGAGACAGATAATGTTCGCTCATCGCGCTGCACTCGATGTGCCATCCTGGTCTTCCTGGACCCCAAGGGCTCTCCCAACTAGGCTCATCAGGTTTTGCAGCCTGCATAAAAAATTTATGTTCAAACTCCAATTTGCTGACACAGAGATGAAAGTTGAAAAGGGTTTTGAAATCTCAAACCTTCCATAGTGCAAAATCAGCAGGGTTACGCTTTCTCGAATCAACAGCAACACGCTCACCAGCTCGTGTATGTTCCAGCATTTGCCCCGATAATTTCCCGTAGTTCGGTGATTTGTCGACCGAGAAGAACACATCGCCTTCCACTACATACCCACAATCTTTCTCAATGATCTGTAACAGGTAAGCATATGAATCATTCACCTTACTGATAAGTCCAGCTTCATGTCGTATCACACAAAGCGTTTTAAGTAGACCAAACAAGAAAGAGAAGAAGAATGTGAGATCTCTTATACCTTTTCAATCATCTTTATGATGTGATCCATGTGGTCGCTGACACGAGGCTGGTGTGTGGGAAGGAGGCACTGAAGAGCACCCATATCTACCAAATACTCCTCGCAAAAGCGATTACTCAACTCCAATGGGTTCTCTCCATTTTCATTAGCACGCTTGATTATCTGCAGAGATCATTAGCTTCCATTTAGTTAGACCAACATTCACTACAAACCTCTGCCAAATCAAACTTGCATAATAAACAAGATTCCAGAATGTTCAGTGAAGTTGTGAGCTGTGTCAGATTCATAAAGGTCATACCTTGTCATCAACATCTGTGAAATTCCTCACAAAATTAACTTCATAACCCAAATGCTTTAAGTATCTGCATAACCAATAGAAGTAGAGATATAATCAAATGTCAAATCCAAGAACATTCGTTGATCGAAGTATCGAACTAGAGAAAAAAAAGCTAAACCCATATGCAAAAAATTCTGATCTTCAAATCTAAATCAATGAGATCGGGTTTAATCTCGTCGATCTTACAGATTCCATTAACCGGAAAAAACCCTAATTACAAAATTTATTAGAGAAGGAAGAGACCTGTAGAGAACGTCAAAGGAAACGGCGGCGCGAGCGTGGCCGATGTGGCTGAAATCGTAGGCGGTGATTCCACAGACGTACAATCCGATTTTTCCGGGATTGATCGGAATCAAAACTTCCTTCTGTTGCGTCATCGTGTTGTAGAGCTTCAATTCCATCTTCTCCGCCTCCATTTTCTCAAAATCACCACCACAGCTCAACGGCGAAGCAGAAAAAAATACGAAAAACCCTTTTCCTAATATTATGTTTTAATGCGACTCTGTTACTGTATTTTTCTTTTCCTTTTTACCAGTTACTCTCGTTATATTTGCGGGACGTTAATTGTGGGTCGCAGGCCCAACCCGTTTCGTAATTCAAAATTTTAGATCCGCGGCGGATTTTGCCCATGAGAAAAAAAAAAAATAATAATTAATCTACCATGTGATTGTCCTTGTAGTAGAAATAATAATGGGAAAATGGATATTTTAATCCTCAACTTTCAAATTTGGATCATTTTAAACCTGACCTTATGTTTGCCCCGTCTAAATAATAAACGTTTTTATTGACTTTTTTTTTAAATCGTAAGCTTTCGTTGACTAAGCGAAATTAGACCCAACGTTAAGTTGCTAAACGAACCGATTGAACCCCGTTAAACCCCGTTTGATCTCTCTGTTAAACTGCGACGGTGTCGTTTCCATAATCAGCCTAAATCCCCAAATCGATTAAAACCCCCAAATCGACGAAATCCCCAATTTCAAACCCTAACATCTAAAATCGAGCTCTTGATCTTCAAATCCCAGAAATCAACACTCGAGAACTCGAAATCACCACTTGCCCTCTTCGATTTCTCCGAATTGAAATGCCACCGAAAGGAAAACGAAAGAAGGTTTCCAAGCGCAAAGCAAAACCAGCCAAAGCACAACCTGAAGCAGAACCGCCCGAAGCACAACCTGAAGCAGGGGTTGATGTTGGAGGAGGTGATGATGAATCTCAACATCAGCTTGCAATTGAAGAAGGAGATGATTGCGCGGTTGTTGGCGATGTGGGTTGCGATGACGTTAGCGATGGAGGTGAAGCGAACAATAGGGATTTCAGAGAGATATTAGAAGAAGAAGGATGTCGAGACTTAGTCGAATACTTTGGTGATGCTGCGAGAGATGAGGAACCTGCGAGTGATGCAGACAGTGGAGACGATGTTTGGGATGATGAGGGGATTCCCGATCCTTTGTCATCTGATTCTGAAGATGACGAGAATGGAGAAAAGGAAAAGGAAAGGCGTAGAGAGAAAGAGAGACTGAGGATCCTGAAGTAACCCTAGCATTGGGGAAAACGTTCAATACTCCAGAAGATTTCAAGCTTGCGCTTCTAAGGTACTCTCTTAAAACTAGATACGACATCAAGCTATACAAGTCACAGTCTTTGAAGCTTGGTCCGAAGTGCTCTGACACAAAAGTTCAATGTCCGTGGAGAGTCTATTGCTCTTATGAGAAGAGGAAACATAAGATGCAAATCAAGGTGTATATCAACGAGCACATATGTATTATATTAGGTCACTCTAAGATGCTGAAGTCTTCAACAATTGCTTGGTTGTTTGCTGAAAGATTGAGAGTGAATCCGAAGATTACAAAGAAGGAGATGGCTGCTGAGATCCTCAGAGAATATAACTTGGAAGTAACCGACGAGCAATGTGGAAAGGCGAAGACAAAACTGATGAAAGAGAAGAAAGCAAGTCATGAAGCCCATTTTGCACGAATATGGGATTATCAAGCAGAGGTTTTCGAGTCTAATCCACACACCACGTTTGAGATTGATACAGTTCCAGGGCCAACTGTTGGAAGCAAACAGAGGTTTTTCCGGTGTTATGTTTGTTTCAATTCACAACGAGCGTCTTGGAAAGCTACATGTATACCAATCATAGGATTAGATGGTGCTTTTCTGAAATGGGATATAAAGGGCCACCTTTTAGCTGCAGTTGGAAGAGATGGAGATAATAGGATAGTTCCTATTGGGTGGGCAGTAGTGGAAGTAGAGAATGATGATAATTGGGACTGGTTTGTTAGAAATCTCTCTCAAAGTTTGGGTCTTGTTGATGGAGACAAAGTTGCATTCATATCAGATAAACAATCGGTTAGTAACTATGTTTGAAATCATATTTTGCCATATTTTGCAATCATATTTTTCAATAAAATCTAACGCTTTGTCTATCATTTTGCAGGGTCTTGTGAAAGCCATTCGTAATCTTCTTGCAAAAGCTGAACATAGGCAATGTGCTAGACACATCATGCACAATTGGAAGAGAGACAGTCGTGATATAGAACTGGAAAGGCTGTTTTGGAAGATAGCACGCAGCTACACCATAGGAGAATTTACAGAGCATATGGAAGCATTTGGAAGGTACAATCCTCAGGCTTTAGCTTCTCTACAGAACATTAATCCTCAGTCTTGGTCTAGGGCTTTCTTTAAGATAGGTTCTTGTTGCAATGAAAATTTGAACAATCTGAGCGAGTCTTTTAATAGAACGATTCGTCAAGCAAGAAAAAAGCCTTTGATGGACCTATTAGAGGATATTAGGCGACAGTGTATGGTTCGTAATGCAAAGAGGTTCATTATTGCGGAAAGACTGAAGATAGTATTCACAAGGAGAGCTCATATTGAGATTGAGAAAATGATAGCAGGGGCGCGACATTGCATAAGACACATGGCCAGAAATGATTTGCATGAGGTTGAATTGCATGGTGTTGGTTATACCGTGGATATGAACAACCAAACATGTGGTTGCAGGAAGTTGCAAATGGTTGGTATACCATGTGTTCATGCTGCAAGTGTTATCATAGGAAAGAGACATAGGGTTGAAGAGTATGTGAATGCCTATTACACAAAAACAATGTGGCAGGAAACTTACAAGGATGGTATTGGGCCTGTCCAAGGCATGAAATTGTGGCGTAGATTGAATAGGTTACCTGTCTTGCCACCACCATGGAGATTTGGCAATCCTGGTAGGCCAATCGACTATGCAGAGAGAAAATCAAGATATGAAGGTGCGTCTTCCTCAAGTTCGACAAGGTTATCACGAGCAAAAAGAGTTATGACATGCTCAAATTGTTTGGAAGAGGGGCACAACAAGTAAGGTTGTTCAAATGCGGCTGTTCTGCCTCCTCCAAAGAGACCAAGGGGTCGACCAAGGATATACCAGGTTTGAGTCTTTTTCATGTCTTTCAAAATTTTCAAATCTGAATTGTAATGCATAATGATTTATTATTTTATACATTTTTTTTTAAGGAGAACCAGGAAGAAGGTGATTCACTGCCACAAGGTTCAGAGCCACAGCCACGACAAAGATCACAGCCACGACAAAGATCACAGCCACGACAAAGATCACATCCACAAGAAGGATCACAGCCACTAGGATCACATGCACAAGCTCAAGGCTCACAAGGAGGATCACAAAGTGAAGCTCACTGATCACAAGGAGGAACACAAAGACAAGCTCATAGATGGGAAATACAAGCTCACGACTCACAAGGAGGATCACAAAGACAATCACAAGGTGAAGGATCTCAAGGTTGGGCATCATGGTTTGGATGTTCAAACTAACTTCTATGATGAAATGTATGTTTCGGATGGTGTATTTCTCTTGTTGTTATAGATCTTGGTTTCTCATTTCTGAACATGGTTTGCTTTTGTTAGTGTTTTGTATCGGATTGCTTTGGTTTCTTATTTATGAAGAAGGTTTGAATTCTTATTGATCTTTTAAAAACAGGTGATGCTCTTTTTCTCATATGTTATCAACAACAAAAGCCACAATCAGGTTTTGGTTTGGTTTCTGAATACAACAACAAAAACACACATGTATCATCTAATTCCCAAATCCGATTACAACAAAGGCAAATCAAGAGAGTATAATGACACACAAATGAAAAACAAACAGAGACAAATGACCAAATATGAAACCAATTATGAACACAACAAAGAGACTAAAAATGCAAGTCTAATAGACTACAAAGCATTCTCCTCACACTAATAACCAAGAACAAATTTACTCTCCTTTCCTTTGCCAATCCACATGTAAACAATGACACAAGTCATGAAGAAAAGACAGACCAAACACAATGTGTTCACCACTTTCCACTTCCGGATTTCCATTTTGCTCCACGTTACATCTTCCTTCAATCCTCCAATCAAAACCTTTAACTCTTCAACCTCAGATTTTGCATTCCTAATCTCACTCTCGATTTTTCTTACTTTCTGTATTCCATCTTCAACCACTTCAAACACTGCATCCTCGACCCACTTAAACAAATGCTCATGTTGTATAAACACACAAACAAATGCGGTGTCACGATCAACAAACACAAAAAAAACACAAAAACAACAAAAGCTACTTACATCTCTTTTGTTTGAAGGTAAGCTTTTGTCTCTTTGCCGTATACAACGGAAAAAGGGTCTTCCAGGATTTTCTTGAGTCTTCGATGTCAAAATCATTACACCTAAACCACAGCCACACTTCGACGGGAAGCCACGAATTCCGTTTTCAACATCGTCGAATTGTTCAGAAGAAGAAGAAGCCATCGATGATTGAGAAAAGAAAGGATAAATCAGAAGAGAAAAATGATTAAATTGATTTGGAGATTTCGAGTTCTCTGATTTCTGGGATTTGGGGATCAAGTGCTCAATTTTAGGGTTTTCGATTTTATGAATTGAGGTTCAATTTGGGAGTTTTAATCGATTTGGGGATTTAGGCTGATTATGGAAACGACGCCGTCACAGTTTAACAGAGAGATCAAACGGGGTTTAACGGGGTTCAATCGGTCCGTTTAGCAACTTAACGCCGGGTCTAAGCTTAGTCAACGAAAGTTTACGATTTAAAGAAAAGTCAATAAAAATGTTTATTATTTAGACGGAGCAAACATGAGGTCAGGCTTAGAATGGTCCAAATTTAAAAGTTGAAGATTAAAATATCCATTTTCCCAAATAATAATTCAGATGACCAAAAAATGAATATATGTAAAACGTTCATGACATTCAAGTGAATAAGAGAGAGACTATAGGATTTAGACTTGAGCCCAAAGTGGCGAAGAGTAAACGGGATGGCCCATACTCGAATCCAGACCCGGATCCAAACCCGACCCTCGACCCGAGATCACTTGCCGCCTCATTGATCTCTCTTTTCTTGCCTCAAGTTTCTGAATTCTCTTCTCCATCTGCAACCATCACTACTACATCGGCGATGGATCCTCCTCCGCCGCGAAACCCCACCCGTGATCCAGAGCCCGTTCCAGATACTACATCGGTTTTAGATAGCAATGAATCCTCCGCTCCAACGGAAGTCTCGTCGATGAAACCTCCGCCTCCCAGAAACCCTAACCCATCTGATCTCGAGACAAAGGAAGTAGAAAACCCCGAGCTAATTGAAGAATCCAAGGACGATTCCGTCGCGCTAGACGCGAAAAATCCACCCCGTGCCCGAGCCGCGAAGCAGAATCCCGTTCCCTACACTATTCCCGNCCGTTCCAGATACTACATCGGTTTTAGATAGCAATGAATCCTCCGCTCCAACGGAAGTCTCGTCGATGAAACCTCCGCCTCCCAGAAACCCTAACCCATCTGATCTCGAGACAAAGGAAGTAGAAAACCCCGAGCTAATTGAAGAATCCAAGGACGATTCCGTCGCGCTAGACGCGAAAAATCCACCCCGTGCCCGAGCCGCGAAGCAGAATCCCGTTCCCTACACTATTCCCGAGTGGAGTGGACCTCCGAGCCACAAATTCAAGCTTGAAGTCCTCAAGGAAGGTGCCATTGTCGAACATTTAGACGTGTAAGCTCTTTCGAATCTGTTTTCTTCTAAGATTTATCTATTTGATTTTTTGGGTGCCTTTTGTGGATTTTCTGGCTCTTCTGAATCTAATTTATATGAAAATCGTTTGTTTTTTTTTTTTCTCTTTGCAGGCATGAGAAAGGAGCTTACTTGTTTGGACGTGACGGTATCTGTGATTTTCCTCTTGAGCACCCCTCGATTTCTCGGTTTCATGCAGGTGATTTACTTTACTGGCCATATCAGAGTGTTGTTATTGCTTTCAATTTGGATTACACCGTTTTGATTTTTGATTTTTGTAATGATTTTCCAGTTATTCAGTACAAGAGAAGTGGAGCTGCGTATCTATTCGATCTTGGAAGCACTCATGGAACGTTAGTTAACAAGAATAAGGTGTTGTGTTTTGTGGCTTCATTGTCTTCAGCTTCTTGATCGAGGTTTGATTAGCTGAGTTTTGATATTGTTCTAACAATGTGTTGTGGTTGATTGTTGCAGGTGGACAAAAGGGTTTTTGTGGATTTGAATGTTGGTGATGTTATTCGCTTTGGCGGGTGAGTCAATCTTTCTGTTAAGCTCATGATGATTATTACCTTGTCAGTGTTTGGTTTGATTTGATTTTCATGAGCCCGTTCTTTATTTCTTATGCAGTTCGTCTCGACTGTACATTTTTCAAGGACCTTCAGAGTTAATGCCACCTGTAAGATAAACATTTCACTTTACACAGTTTAGTTCTTGGTCTAGAAAGAATATTTTTTGGCTTCGATTGTTGGGTTGTTTTTTCGTATAAGTTCCCATGGGTGTTCGCAAAGCTCCATGCATGTTTGAGTATCGGGAGAGGATATTTTTGCACACCTTATCTCGTGGATCCTTAGAGTCAGTTGATATATATCCATTCGAACACTTTTATTGTATTGAACTATTCTGTCCAAAAGGGTTCATATTTTCCTATGTAGAGTTCCTTGGTATTTGTCTTTCTTTCGTTTTGTTTTGGATTTCGTACCACTATTAGAGAAAAATAACTAAATAACTGTGGAGTGACATATGTTACTTTTGACCCTTTAATCATCTAGCCTTTAGTTTGATGTCCCTCTAATTCGCTTCTGGTATTGGTTTTTAGGAGAAGGACTTGCAATTAATCAGAGAAGCAAAGTTGAGACTGGCGATGTCGGAACGAGAAGCTTCACTTCAGCGAGCAAGACATCAAGCATCCATGGCTGATGGTGTTTCTTGGGGCATGGGGGAAGATGCTATTGAAGAAGAAGAGGTAACCATGACTATTATGTCTGTTAGTGTTTGCAGACTTTTAAGTGTATCAGATTTCCAGGATTTGTGAAATCAATCTTTGTGACTGACCTTGTGTCTTCTACTGTTTCGACATGAAGGAGGATGTTGAAGAAATCACATGGCAAACATATACGGGAGAACTCACACCAAAGCAAGAAAAAACTAAAGAGAAAGTATTTAAACGGTTGGAGAAGGTTAGCTTCTTGATTCTTATTGACTAAGTGTTTATATTTGTCTTTTTAATCTGCTTGTTTGACCTTTTAGTATCTAATTAGTTTAGACTGTTCCACCTTTCCTTCAATCGTAAATATCATTATAGACATTAAATTTAATTCATAAACTACTCCCACTTCGCTTCATCCTTGTACGCATGCTTGCTTATGTGTAGATTGGCCATATGAAGAAGGAAATAGCTGCTATTCGAGCTAAAGACATTTCTCAGGGTGGATTGACACAAGGACAACAAACGCAGATTGCCAGGAACGACCAGAGAACAGCCGAGGTAACTTTTTTTTTTTAAATCTGAAGTGGTCATTGGGTTATTATGATAATCTTCAATCTTGGTTACAACATTCTTTGTTTGGGTTCCAGTCCCTTCCAAGCATGGCTGGTACATATATCTGATTAGACTTTTAATGTATGATAGCTTCTGGAAGAACTTGAGAGCTTGGAGGAGACATTGAATGACAGCATCCGAGAGAGTTTGGGTGCGAAAACAGGGAGAAAACCCAACGGTAAGAAGAAAGGAGCTGGAGAAGATGAGGAAGACTTCTCAAGGTACTTGAAGTGTTCAATCTCTATATTTGCATTTTTTAAAAATAAAAAGTGTAGCTTGTGTCTGCTATGTTCTGATTCTCACAGGGAATGTTATATGATCTTTTCTTTCTTTCAGTGATGAAGATGACTTCTATGATCGGACCAAAAAGAAACCATCAACAAAGAAAGGCAGCGAAAGCCAAACTGTAGAAACTGTCGACTCTCTTCTAGNTTCTGGAAGAACTTGAGAGCTTGGAGGAGACATTGAATGACAGCATCCGAGAGAGTTTGGGTGCGAAAACAGGGAGAAAACCCAACGGTAAGAAGAAAGGAACTGCAGAAGATGAGGAAGACTTCTCAAGGTACTTGAAGTGTTCAATCTCTATATTTGCATTTTTTAACGTTAAAAAGTGTAGCTTGTGTCTGCTTTGTTCTGATTCTCACAGGGAATGTTATATGATCTTTTCTTTCTTTCAGTGATGAAGATGACTTCTATGATCGGACCAAAAAGAAACCATCAACAAAGAAAGGCAGCGAAAGCCAAACTGTAGAAACTGTCGACTCTCTTCTAGAAAAGAGAGACAAAGTCGTGAAAGAAATAGAGGAAAAGAATGAACAGCTTTCAGCAGAGAAGAATAAGATGGAGACAGAGACTGTCCCAGAGGTTGCATCGGGAGACTCCCTTGACGCATACATGACCGGACTTTCTTCTACACTTGGTAATTCTACGGCTCCAATTTTTATCCTTTTCAATTGATAAAGTTCACTTGAAGGAAAACCTTGTTGATTGATCTAACGAGTTTTCCTTTTTAATGGTGTCAGTGCAAGATAAAACTGCCCAGATCCAGCAAGAGTTGTCTGCTCTTCAGTCGGAATTGGATAGGATATTGTACCTTCTAAAGATTGCTGACCCAACCGGAGAAGAGGTTAAGAAAAGGGAGTTGAAGTCACGAGAACCAAAAATGACGAAATCTGAAAAACCTCCTGTGGAAAAGAAGAACACTCTACCTTTGAAACCAGCTGATCCTGATGAGCATAGGGAGAAGGAACTGGGAAAAGATATAGTGGACTCAGAAAATAAGCCTGAAGTTGAAAAGAAAGCAAGTGAAACAGCTGAAGAGAAAAAGACCACTGTGTTCGTTCCATCAAAACCTCAATGGCTCGGTTCCGCTGCAAACAAAGAGAAAATTGAAGAGAAAAAACCGGAGATTGTAGCTACTGCTACTGATAGCGCAGATGAAGTTGATGGGTTTGTTGACTACAAAGATAGGAAGGAGATGATTGAAGGTGCAACAGGATTGATAATAAGAAAACGGAAGCAAGAAGACAAGAGCAAAGAAGAAGATGATGAGTCAAAGGAAAAGCAAGCAGAGGCCATGGCACAAGACGCAGTTGCTCTCCTGTTGAAACATTCTGTAGGTCATCATACAATCGAAGCAGACGAAGAAATTAGTAAAAAGGAAGAAAGTAAGCAAGGAAGTGGCCGTAGTAGAAAGAAAAAGAAGACGGATAAAAAAGTAGCTGGCCCTGATAAACCAGAATATCTGGATGAAAGCACAGATTATGATTCATCATGGGTGCCTCCTAAAGGTAAAGTAAAGCGCAATGTTTAGAAATACATTATGCAATCTGAATCAAATCCAGTTTTAGCAAAATATGCATATGGCTAATGAGTAATGTAAATGTGCAGGACAATCTGGTGATGGACGAACATCTCTGAACGACCGTTTGGGATATTGATTGGTGCTTGAGTCCCCAAAAGCTAACCATGGGATCGAGGGAAGATCGGATCGAGGGAAGATCGAAGTGTCTTAAACATCTGTTAAGTTTGCATCAATCTTCTGGTGATTTGGTCACACAGTGCTTCATATTGTAAATTCATACTCTAAACCCAAAACTTTCCTAATTTCTTGTTTTTTTTGTTGAAGGAAATTTTACATGCGAGTTAAATTATCTCATAGATCTCTATTTATATTATGGTGGACCCATAAACAATGCTTATGTCTGTCTCTCTCTCTCTTTGAAAAGTCAAAAGTGAATATGCCTTTACCATTTTTTCCACTCATAGAGAGCTTATCAAAACACAGACTTTTCTCACGACCTTCTCGCATGGCTTCTTCTCGAACTTGGAGGTACAGTGTCTTCCCGAGCTTCCATGGACCTGACATCCGTAAGACTTTCCTCTCTCATTTACGCAAACAGTTTCACTCAAATGGTATTACGATGTTCGATGATCAAGTAATCGAGAGAAGCCAAACCATAACTCCTGCTCTCATACGAGCGATTAGAGAATCGAGGATCTCAATCGTGGTTCTCTCAAAGAACTATGCTTCCTCGAGCTGGTGCTTGAATGAATTGATGGAGATTTTGGAGTGCAAGAACACAGTGATTCCGATCTTCTATCAAGTTGATCCATCCGATGTACGGAAACAAACTGGAGATTTTGGGAAGGCTTTCAAAAGAAGCTGTGCAGGTAAATCAAAGGAGGAGAAGCAGAGATGGAGCCAAGCTTTAACCGATGTGGGCAACATAGCTGGAGAACACTTACTAAACTGATTCGTTTGTTTACTGATCGATCAATTTTGGGGGAATTTCTGTTGATTTACACATCCATGACTGACTATTGATTCTCTTGTTAGGGACAATGAAGCGGATATGATTAAAAAGATAGCCAAAGATGTTTCAGATAAACTAAATGCTACACCTTCTAGTGATTTTGATGGGATGGTGGGACTTGAAGTTCACATTAGGGAGTTAATTTCTCTGATAAACCTAGACTGTGATCAAGTGATGATGGTAGGAGTTTGTGGACCTGCAGGAATTGGTAAGACTACCCTTGCCCGAGCTTTACAAAGCCGGCTCTCTAGCAATTTTCAGCTTACTTGTTTTATGGAGAATGTTAGGGGAAGTCTAAATCTTGGGCTTGACGAGTATGGTATGAAGTTGCATTTACAAGAACAACTTCTTTCAAAGGTTCTGAACCAGAAGGGTATAAGGATATGTCATTTGGGTGCGGTAAGAGATAGGTTACACGACCAAAAAGTTCTTATCATTCTCGATGATGTGAATGATCTCGAACAGTTGTATGCTTTGGCTCATGAGACTACGTGGTTTGGCCCTGGAAGTAGGATTCTCGTGACCACTGAAGATAAAGAGCTTTTGCAGCAACATGGTATCGAAAATATCTATCAGGTGGACTTTCCATCTAAAGAAGAAGCTCTGAAGATCTTTTGTAGTTATGCTTTTAGACAAAACTCTCCACCTGATGGGCTTCTAAAGATTTCAGAAAGAGTAACAGAGCTTTGTGGTCATCTTCCACTGGGTCTCCGTGTCATTGGTTCATCTTTACGCGGGAAGAATCAGGATGAGTGGGAAATTGTAACGCACAGACTAGAAACTAGTCTTGATCGAAATATCGAGGGAGTACTTAGAGTCGGGTACGATGGCTTACATGAGAAAGAGCAAGCTTTGTTTCTCCACATTGCAGTCTTCTTCAACTATAAAGACTCTCATCGTGTGATGGCCATGCTCGTTGACAGTAACTTGGATGTCAAATATGGGTTGAAAACACTTGCCAATAAATCTCTCATACATATATCTACGAGTGAAGAAGTAGTGATGCACAAGTTACTACAACAAGTGGGTAGACAAGCCATTCAAAGACAAGAGCCTTGGAAACGCCGTATCTTAATAGATGCTGAGGAGATATGCGATGTCCTTGAAAATGACACAGTTAAGTCCTCCATATGGTGAAGGTTAACAGATCTTACATATTATTGTGCTAACAATTTCTTACATTTGGATATTTATCAGGGTACTAAAATCGTGTCAGGGATATCATTTGATATATCAAGAATCGGCGAAGTGTCTTTAAGCGAGAGAGCTTTTAAAAGAATGCGTCATCTTCAGTTTCTCAGTGTCTTCAAGACAAGATATGATGGAAAAGACAGAGTGCACATACCGGAGAACATGGAGTTTCCACCTCGTCTAAGGTTACTACAGTGGAAGGCATATCCGAGGAAAAGTCTTTCTCCTACACTTAATCTGGAATATCTTATCGAACTAAATATGGAGTGTAGCCTGCTCGAGAAGCTATGGGAAGGAACTCTGGTTAGTTGTCATAACTATCTATGATTCTTGATATGAAATACTTTTATTATATTATTATTATACATATTTTCTCGGTTCTGATGTTCCCCCTATACTATCTTGTTTACATTCAGCCGCTTACAAATCTCAAGAAGATGTCTTTGTCATGTCTATGGCATTTGAAGGAACTTCCGGATCTTTTAAATGCTACAAATCTTGAAAGATTGGATCTGAGAGCTTGCGAGAATTTGGTAGAGCTTCCCTCCTCTTTTTCTAATCTGCATAAACTAAAGAAGTTGGACATGATGGGATGCAGAAAGCTACAAGTTGTTCCACTTCACATCAACTTGAGATCTCTTGAATCGGTCGACATGTATGGATGCTCACGATTGAAAAGGTTTCCAGAAATTTCTACAAACATCACTGAACTCGACATATCGTACACAGCTGTGGAAGAACTACCTGAATCATTTAGGCGGTGGTCTCGCCTTCGTACTCTCTATATACACAAAGGTAGAAACCTCAAGACAGTTACACATCTCCCCATAAACGTAACCTATCTACAGCTAAGCAATACTGGAATTGAGAAGATTCCATATGACATCAAAGATGTTCATGGGCTAGAAGTGTTATTTCTAGACGGTTGCAGAAAACTCGCATCACTTCCAGAGCTTCCTGGTTCGCTCTTGTATCTATCAGCACACGAGTGTGTATCACTTGAGAGCGTATCTTGCCCTTTGAACACTCCGTACGCGGTACTCATTTTCCTCAACTGCTTCAAACTAAACCAAGAAGCACAAAAAGGACTTACCCAACGCTCGTTTTGTCACGGGTGGGCATGCTTACCTGGGAGAGACTTGCCCACTGTGCTAGACCACAGATCTACAGGAAATTCCATCACCATCCGTTTGGAGGGTAAGAGTCTCTTTTCTGCATCCTTTGGATTTACGGTTTTCCTCGTGATCTCCCCTAACCAGGATGCTGAAAAACATAGCGATCCTGCATTACATTGTCGTCGCATAGGCAAAAGCGGTTGCCACACTGACGAAACACCTATTTTTGTTTGTTGTCTCGTCCGCCAAATACAAGCGGAACATCTAGTTATGTTTCACTCTGATTTGCTTAACAAAGACAAATGTCTTGAAGTGGGCAATGAGGTGCAGTTTGAATTCATTAACAAATCTCACACCTACGAGATTATCGAGTGTGGTGTCCAAATCTATACAGATGAAGCAGATAGAGGCAGTGACGGGAGAAATGAATATGAATTAGAAAGAGTGTCTGAAGAAGACGATGACTGGAGCTATGAGTTTGAACCAAGTGATGCATCTGAATGCCCTGACTACAATGTACGTACCGAGGTACTAATGCGTGGCTCGAAAGAAGACGATATCGAAGGCAACAAAGGTACAGATTGCTGGAGTTGGCTCATCCTCTGTTTTGATGTCTCCCATATCGCGAGAAGCATCAGAAGTTTAGTTTGGGGAGGAAGACGATAGAAGCCAGAGTTTAGCGGTAAAGGCGAATACCAACTTGGAGAAGCTGAACGAGAATTTGCAGTGAGGTAGGCTGCAGAACCTGACGAAGGACGATCTGTTTATACTCTGCGATGAAATGTTTGGCTGCTTCGCTGAATAAGGGTGATACTGTTTGAATTCAGATGCTGCAGCAAAATACCCTCACAAGATTACTGAAATCAGCGTGCTAACCTTGACAACGGACAAAACTGAAAGTAGCAGCAACGGTGAACTAAGATTTGGTGAAGAGGATGATAGCAAAAGCCACAACAGGGGGAAGATTCTATTGGAGAATAAGAGGAAATCATCATGATTGCTACCGGTTAGTATCAAGTTTCCATGATTTATGATATTAATCGTCCGACTGACTTTGTTTGTATTATTCTATTGTTGTTTGGACATATAGGATGATGTCGATGAAATCACACTGCAAACATTTATAAAAGAACACTCACACCAAAAGCAAAGACAAAACGGAGGAGAAAGTCTTGGAATGGTTAGTTACTATTGTCATTCGCAGTGTTCTATTTTTCATTTCAAGATAAACTCTGTATGGTTTTCTGATACTTCGTAATGACCTAAGAAACAATTCCTATATTTTTCGCCAAATGATTGTGTTATGATGGAAATACGAAATCTATGTTTCTTTGTGCTTATTTTTTGATAACGTTGCCGTTTTCTGTGCTCGAGTGGATTTGTTTGTCCTACGAGTCTCAGATGTATCAGATGATCCACATTATTTAGTTACTGATTCATGGAAATTTTATCAGATAGGAATTAGGATGTAGCTGTGGAATGATACTGCAAAGTCTGCGCTTAGTATGTTACTAGTATTCTTTTTCTTTAGTAGCTTTTGCCGTTTTGTATGTCTTCATGTGAGAAACTTACATGGGTGGATCTCGGTAAATGAAGTTTGATTTTTGACCTTTTAAACAGAAAATCAACCAGGGTACTGAGCTGGAGTAAGGTGATACGCAGTTTCAATACGTTTTCCAGGATGCAGAGTTAGGAACTTAACTTTGCCATTAGGCTATTACTTATTAATTTGTCTTATTACTATTTGTGTGGCCCTCTCTCTTGTATGAGATCAAATTGATCTTTACCCGTACCTCACTTGTGTTATCCGTCGCCAACTGATACTCTGCACTTTTGACATTTGATGTTTACTTTCTCCTGCAAGCTATTCGTTTTATTGGATTATTTGATTCATGGGTACCTCCCGAAGGTAAAGCAATGTTGTGAATCAAATTCCAGTTTAAGAAAATGGGCATGTAAGGCAAAAAAATGAGTAATGAAACTTGAAATGTGCAGGATGATCTGGTGATGGAGGAACGTCATTGATTGACCGTTTGGGATATTGATGGGATATAAGGAAGATCGAAGTGTTCTTAATTAAAAAACATCTGCCAAGTTTTGAATCATTCTTCTCTAGTAGTGTAATGTAAACTAGTCATTCTTTTTTTTTCTTTTTCACAGGACCTTTATACTGTAAAACTTAATCGAACGATGATGAGTCATATGATATGTTGGCGACGACGAATCCAACATTAACATCCACAAATTCCAACATTAACATTGTGAAGATGTTTGGTTTAGATTTTGAAATATATGAGTACTAGCCATAAAGTTACCTGACAAAGGACCGGTACTCCATGTCAAAAACGAGTTCCAACATATATATTATTTTTTTTGGTCAAGGAAATAGTTCCAACATTAACATCCACAAATTCTTCTTATTCCTTGTGGTGAGTATGTTGTATCGTCGTCAACATATTTCGTTGAATCATTGTACTTTATAGTGTGTATATGTATATAAATCAAGTTCCTTCTCCACTAAAAGCGACCATCCCAAGCCTATTATTAATCAAACTTCAATTTCCTAATGGCTTCAATAAGCTTATTTGAAGCTTTTGTAGCCACTGTTTGTTTAATCACCTTTTGTTTCTTCCTCTTCAAGAAACCTCATGAAAGCTTCCCTAGAAACTGGCCAATACTCGGGATGCTTCCCGGTCTGCTCGTCGAGTTCCATCAGATCTATGAGTTTAGCGTGGAGATTCTCCGGAACTCTAACTCGACGTTTACATTCAAGGGGCCATGGTGTTCTGGAATGGATATGTTGTTCACGGTTGATCAAGCAAATATTCATTATATAATGAGCTCAAACTTCTCCAACTACACCAAAGGTCCCGACTTCAAAGAAGTGTTTGATGTTCTTGGAGACGGGATACTCACCGCGGACTCGGAACTATGGAAGAATCTGAGGAAAGCTTCTAAAGTCATGTTCAGCCACCATTAAGGGTTTCGAAGGTTCTCAATGAGTACCACGAGAAGAAAACTCAATGATGGTCTTGTTCCTCTTTTTAATCGTTTCGCAGAGGAAGGAGCGGTTTTGGACTTGCAAGATGTGTTCGTGAGGTTCACATCTGACACAACCCTAATGACAGTAACTGGCTCTGCCGATCCTAGATCTCTCTCCATTGAAATGCCAGAGGTTGATGAGTTCACTAAAGCTCTCAACGATGTAGGAGAAGGGATAATGTATAGGCATGTTAAGCCTAGGTTATCTTGTGGAAGCTGCAAAGATGGATTGGTTTCGGACAAGAGAAGAAGCTATCCAAAGCTGATTCCACTTTGAAACGGATGTGTGCAAAGTTTATGTCAGCTAAGAGAGAAGAGGTTACTAGTCAGAACTCCAATGGAGAAGCTGAGGATCTTTTGACATACCACATGAAGCTAGATGCAACCAAGTACGAACTCTTGAACCCTAGTGATGATAAGTTTCTCAGAGACACTATGTTAGCTTTCATTCTAGCCGGGAGAGATACCACTGGTTCCGCTCTCACTTGGTTCTTTTGGCTTTTGATATGCTCAAATTTACCCTAGAGCTACTCTCTCAAATTAAGAGATCATTGCAGTATTTAGGGATCGAATCCACAGGGAATGAGATAGTCACACACCAGAATTTCAATTTCGAATTAGGCTAAGAAGAAAAATGGAATTTAAAAGAAAGCATACAATTAAAACTTAGTAAATTCAGGAGACGAAACGCTAGGTTCAAGAAAATTCTCAGATGAATCCTAATTGCAGATTTAGACAGAATGTTAGGATATTATTAAACACTGTTCTCGAACTCGAAACACAATAATAAAATCAATCAACTCTCGCTGCGAAAACTTTTTATGTCTAAACCCTAGAATCACAAATCTCTTTGCAAATTCTATCAATTCAGACAAGCATTAATAACAGGTTCGATTGTTCACAAAATCCCTAAACCAAATCTCTTTGCGGATAGGAATCTTGCTCATCTAACATAAGTTCATGCAATCAATCACACTCTCGTGTCTACCAATTAACCTAAGATCAGATTCTAGGTCGCGAAGTTAGAATAAGCATTAATCACAATCCAGATGAAGAACTCTAATGATTTTATCCTAACAATTCAATTCAACCTAACAATTCATCAATCAACTTTGAAAAACCCTAAACCTAACAAGCAAACTACTCAGACATGATCAATGAAACATAAATCATTATTTGAATAGAAAGCATAAAAAAAAAATCAATAGAAGAAATAAGAGAGTTCCAAATCTGCTCTAAAGGAGTCTGATTTTTCTCTCCAAAAACTCTCTACAAATCTCTCTCTAAAATAATGTGTGTGTCCTAAACAATGGCTCTGAAAATCCTTAAATAGGGGTTAAAACACGAGTGAGGCCCTTTTGTAAATAAGGAAAACATCTGGGCAAAATTCCTTTTCTTCAAAACTTGTAAGTCGCGACCGTCTTTGTTCCCGATGGGTGTCGATCGACACCCACAGACATTGTCGATCAACACTGTTTATACAGCTCTACTCCGACTTCATGTTTTCAGCAACTTGTTCCACAATGCTTCAAATGCTTCAAAATCTCCAATTATGCTCCAAACGTATCTGAACCTGCAAAGACTCTAGAAGGACTCTAAAAAGACCAAAAGACTCTATAAAATGGACTTATATCATGGTCACAAACCGGTAAAAACCATGATATATCAGCTTTTGTCCGAAAACCCTCAAGTTGTCACTAAGATTCGCCAAGAGATCAACACAAGTTTACCTAATGATGATTCCATGCAGTTCTTGAACAAACTAGTGTATTTGCATGGCGCATTGTATGAAGCAATGAGACTTTACCCGCCGGTCCATTCCAACGCATGTCTCCCATAAAACCAGATGTGCTTCCAAGTGGGCATAAAGTGGACGCAAGTATGAAGATTTTGATCTTTGTTTACGGGTTTGGGAGGATGGAAGCAGTATGGGGACAAGTTTAAGCCAGAGGGATGGGTTTCAAAGACAGGAAGGTTGATCGTGTTGGAACTTAAATTTTGGCAATTATAGATTCTTTGAAATCTTTGTAATGAGCACTAATAGACAGTGTAATTACTTGTCAAAATCGAAGTTAATTTGAATAAGAAATAAATGGTCAAAATGGATATGTAATCAAGACTAAAAGTCAAGATGTGCATTTGGTATATATTGGAAGTATGAGGGCTATTATGCAAAACCACAAAATAAGTTCTTTTTTGGAATAAATCTTTATTGACATATTTAATAAAATTGTCAATATTCCATTTATAATTTTATATAATATCGATAAATCTTTATTGATTGAGTCGAATTATTTTACGAAATATTTTTATTTCTCTTATCCTTGTCAAAAAAGGAATAAACATTTTTGGAATATTTCTGTTTCCTCTCTCAAACAAGGAATAAAGG
Source organism: Alliaria petiolata (assembly GCA_020283515.1). NCBI lineage: Eukaryota > Viridiplantae > Streptophyta > Magnoliopsida > Brassicales > Brassicaceae > Alliaria > Alliaria petiolata. The sequence goes on from JAHZTW010000001.1 coordinate 290,978,199, forward strand.
TTTTCGGAATATTTCCGTTTTTCTTTAACCTTGTTGAATAAGGAATAAAGATACTCGGAATATTTCCATTTATCTTCTGTGAGTAATAAGAAAAATCCCTTGTACCACAAACCTCTATTCCACTATAAATAAGGACCTCTCTCATTCATTATTCTTCACCAGATCATCGAAACACATAGCTTTCGAGTAAACACAAATATCCAGCAAATCCCTCTCGTCTCTACAGTTTTAGGGTGAGTCTCGAGAGTATAGCGTAGATCTTTAATTCGCAGATTCTATAGTCGAGTGCTGCGACTTTAGTCTCAAACACGATTGTATCCTGGGATTCTGAATCTCTACAAACCACCACACTGCGAGAGATTTAAAGAATTAAGGAAAGAGATCATATCTCGACTCCGTATATCGTCTTTCCTTAAAGGTTTTATTAAAACATTTTTATACTTTGTAATCTTTTATTATTGATTTCAATCGTTCTTTGATTCGTGATATTCAATATGGATTTTCGCGGTCCTACAATCTTAATTCTTTAAATCCTTTTCCTGCTAATCGCTTGAATCGGATTGAATATTGCGAACAATATTTCAAAAACGATTTCATAAAACAATTTTTAAAACGTTTTTTGATCGATCTACAACGCTTCTGCGATTGCCTTATAGCCAACCGTAGAACGTTTGATCTTTAAAAAAAAAAACAGACGATTATCATAAAGACAGAAAAATGATTTCCGCGTCAGCCCTAGGCAGGTTCGTGAAACGTTTGTCTAAAAACGATCTATACGATCTGATACATAGCGTTTAAGAACATCTTTAGGTGATTTCTGAGAACGACTATTACCGTTAAAGAACGCCTTCAAGCGCTTTTTGTGAACGTTTATTAGCGAATTAAAAAGTTTTAATCGCTTATCTAGACATTCATTTTTTTGTGAACAGATTCAGAATGTCTACCGGTGGTGTCGATGGACTTCCAAAGAACCCAAGTGAGCCGATAACCCAACACGGGAATGGTCTACCACACGCGGTTACATTAATTCCAACATATGGACTTCAACCGGAGAAGTTTGATGGGACGAACTTCAAGCAGTGGCAGAAAAGGATGCAGTTCTTTCTGTCAACGTTACAACTGGCAAAGTATCTCGCTGAGATTAAACCAGTGCTTCCTGCAAATAACACCGATCCTCACATGCTTGCTACTGTGGATTCGTGGATCCATGCAGACTTCCTCTGCAAAGGTTACATTCTAAACAACCTTGCAGATAAGTTGTACAATTTGTACAGTGAGGGTTACGAGACTTCCAGAGATGTGTGGAGTGCTCTCGAAAACAAATACAAGACCTTCAATGTGGGTTCTGGAAAATTTGCAAATGCGAAGCTCCTTAACTTTAGAATGGTAGACTCAAGCCCCCTCATGGACCAAGTGCATGAGCTATAAACGATATTCCAGGAGATATCAGATGAAGGCATGAAGCTTTGTGAGACCTTCATGGTTAACTGCTTCATGGAGGTGCTACCCCCTAGCTGGGAAGGTTTCAAGAGCTACCTCAATTACAAGCAGAAGCCTATCAATTTGCCGAACTTGATCACGAGACTGCAGAATGAATCACAAAAATGTGACAAGACTGCACCACCTCAGACACATGATGCAAATGTGGCTGAGCTTAAGAAGAAGGGGGAAAGGAAAGATCTTTCCTCCTAAGGCTGCGATCCACAAACCTGTTAATCAAGCCCCTACGAACTTCAAGAAGAAAGCTCAAAGTCCAAACAAGAGATTCTCTGGGAAGTGCACCACTGCGGCAAGATGGGACACCGTGCTATAGAGTGTCGCAGTAAGGTTAAGGATGCAAATCAAGCCAACCTAACTGAAGCTGATCTGTGTGCAATGGTAACAGAAGCTAACATGGTTGAAGGTAACCTGAAGGAATGGTGGTACGATACTGGCGCTACCACTCACATCTGCATTGATAGAGAGATGTTCACTACCTATCAAAAGTGCGAAGCTGATGAACATTTATTGATGGGAAATGTGTCCCACTCTAAGATTGAAGGTACCAGAAAGGTGGTGCTGAAGATGACATCATGAATGGAGATCACGCTCTCAAACGTGAAGAATGTCCCAGACATGAGGAAGAATTTGATCTCTGGTACGCTGCTGAGCAAGCATGGATTCGCAGTCAACTTCGAGTCGAACAAGCTGATTATGAGAAAGAATGGTGTTTATTGGAAAAGGATTTGTTAAGGAAGGATTAGTCAAAATGTGTGTAATGACAATCCTCAAGAAAAATGATGTACATGTTTCCACCGTTAAAATGAATAAGAACCCAGTTGCTTATTTGGTTGAGTCTTCTAATATTTGGCATGAAAGATTAGGACATGTGAATTATAAGTCTGTACAAAGACTGATGAATTTGAACCTAATTCCCAAGTGCAAAATTAGGAAAGACAAGTGTGAAGTTTGTGTGCAATCAAAACTCACAAAAACGTCATCTCCTCATGTTGATCGAACAACCGAACCTCTTGGCTTAATCCACACTGACTTGTGTGATTTAAAGTATATACAAACAAGAGGTGGTAAGAAGTACTTTGTGACTTTCATTGATGATTGCACAAGATATTGTTACGTGTACTTACTGCGAAGTAAAGACAAAGTCTTGGACAAATTCAAAGAGTACAAGCTCGAAGTTGAAAACCAACTGGGAAAAACCATAAAGATGGTTAGAAGTGATAGAGGAGGTGAGTATGATGGCCCATTAAACGTTTTCTGTCAAGAAAAAGGCATCATACATCAAACAACTGCTCCCTACTCACCAGAATCTAACGGAGTTGCAGAGAAAAAAAATCGCACTCTGAAGGAGATGATGAATGCAATGTTGCAGGAATCTGGGTTACCCCAGAATTTGTGGGGGGGGGGAAGCGTTTCTCACCACAAACTACGTCCTCAACAAAATTCCACACAAGATAACTGGAAAAACGCCATATGAACTTTGGAAAGGAACTATACCTTCGTACAAATACCTCAAAGTGTAGGGGTGCTTAGCAAAGGTCACTGTGCCACCTCCTAAGAAGCTGACAATTGGACCTAAAACGGTTGATTGTATCTTCATCGGATATGCACACAATAGCAGTGCTTATCGATTCCTAGTACACAAGTCAGATGTACCGGATATCCATGTCAACACGATAATGGAATCTAGGAATGTGTCTTTCTTTGAAACATCTTTCCTTGTAAAGATAAACAAAGCAAGAAATGCACTCATGATGAAAGAGACGCTAGCATCTCTGTAAATGAGGAGAGCACTTCTGGAATTTCAGTGGATGAAGCAGAAGATGAAGAAGATGAACCTAGACAGAGCAAAAGAGCACGCAAGGAAAAATCTTTTGGTGATGATTTTTTGATGGTATTTCTCGCTGAGAATGAGCCGAGGTCATTCATGGAAGCCATGTCTACACCTGATGCACCTTTTTGGAAAGAAGCAGTCAATAGTAAAATTGATTCTATAATGCAAAATCATACCTATGAGATCACCGATTTACCTCAAGGTTTCAAGCCACTAGGGTGTAGATGGATCTTCAAAACCAAGTTGAAGACTGATGGGTCAATTGAGAAGTACAAGGCCAGACTTGTGGTTCAAGGATTCAGACAGAAAGGTCTAGACTTCTTTGACACCTATTCTCCAGTGACGAGAATAACTTCAATCAGAATGCTGATAGGAATTGCAGCCCTCAGAGGTCTGGAAATCCATCAGATGGATGTAAAAACGGCCTTTCTAAATGGTGATCTAGAAATGCTGATAGGAATTGCAGCCCTTAGAGGTCTGGAAATCCATCAGATGGATGTAAAAACGGCCTTTCTAAATGGTGATCTAGAAGAGGAGATTTACATGAAACAACCTGAAGGATTTATGGTCCCTGGTCAAGAACACAAAGTCTGTAGACTGGTGAAGTCATTGTATGGTCTGAAACAAGCTCTGAAGCAATGGCATGAAAAGTTTGACAATGTAATGATGTCAAATGGTTTCAGCATAAACGAGTGTGAAAAGTACATCTACATAAAGTGTACTCCTCACGGATACATCTTGTTGTGTCTATACGTTGATGACATGCTCATCATGGGAAGTAACAATGATATCATCCAACAAACCAAGATAATGCTTAGTGGTCAATTCGACATGAAAGACATGGGTCTTGCGGATTATATTCTTGGCATAAAGATTAAACGCACCGCTGAAGGCATCACTTTGTCTCAAGGTCATTATGCTGAAAAGATTCTTGAGAGGTTCAAGACCTACTCAAACGAAACGGCGAAGACTCCTGTAGATTCGCAACTACACTTGACAAAGAACTCCGGTGAAGCTGTTGCACAAGTGGAATATGCAAGGGTTATTGGAAGTCTGATGTACTTAACCAATTGTACAAGACCAGACCTTGCACATGCAGTCAATGTGTTAAGTCGTTACACAAGTAATCCAAGTCATACACACTGGAAAGGCATAACAAGGGTGTTAAACTATTTGCGATACACCAAGAGTTATGCGCTGCACTACGGTATAGAACCAACATCTTTGGCAGGATACAGTGATGCAAACTGGATATCAGACTCAAAGAATTCAAAATCCACAAATAGATATGTCTTTACTCTCGGAGGTGCAGCAGTATCTTGGAAATCATCCAAACAAACTCTGTTAGCAAGATCCACAATGGAATCTGAGTTCATCGCGCTAGACAAAGCACCAGAGGAAGCAGAATGGGTACAAAATTTCCTTGAAGACATCCCCATGTGGGAGAAACCAGTGCCAGCATTACGAGTATATTGTGATAGTCTGTCAGCAATAGCTCGGGCATTGAGTAATCTGTATAATGGTAAGTCTCGTCATATCAGAAGGCGACATAAAACCATTAGACACTTGATCTCAACGGGTGTAATCTCGGTCGATTACATTAAGTCAGCTGACAACCTTGCGGATCCGTTCACTAAAGGTTTAAATAGAGATCAAGTTCTGAAATCATCAAAGGGAATGGGTTTATTCCCTATGGACAAAGAGGATGTTTGATGGAAACCCCACCTATGTGACTGGAGATCCCAAGATCTAGGTTCAAAGGGACAACTAAGTTAAACAAAGTCTGATGAAAGCACTGAAAGACATAACGTCTGTGCCCATCTCCCAAAACGATGTACAGTGCTCCCTGTAAGTATTAAAGGATAAGTTTTATACTTTTAATGATTTTGAGTAGCTTTCATAATATAGAGTATAACATGATACTTGTGTATATGTCAGGAGCTCAAAGAAATCACCTAATGAGTGTGAAAATCGGCCGTTTCTAGGAGGATGAAGACAATGCTATATCTCCAAGTTCACTCATGAAAGACAAGTTCACGGCCACAATGAACACAATAGAGAACTGAGTTCTACAAGAAGATGAGACTGGGTTATACCTGTTTTCTAAGTTTACATAAAAATCCGGGTGGTTCAAGACATCATGTTCACCTCCTAGCAAAGTAAACTCGACAGATATCAACAGTGAATAGTTCAAGGCTGAAATATGCTACTATATCATACCCAGTTAATTTTTCGCCTATACTCTCGAAAATTTCTAGTGTCAAGTCCTAGTGTGTCTGCCTAGTCTTTCGAGTTAGTAGAGTCTGCATATGTTTTAGAGTAATTTCTATTCATGTGGGAGATTGTTGGAACTTAAATTTTGGCAATTATACATTCTTTGAAATCTTTGTAATGAGCACTAATAGACAGTGTAATTACTTGTCAAAATCGAAGTTAATTTGAATTAGAAACAAATGGTCAAAATGGATATGTAATCAAGACTAAAAGTCAAGATGTGCATTTGGTATATATTGGAAGTACGAGGGCTATTATGCAAAACCACAAAAGAAGTTCTTTTTGGAATAAATCTTTATTGACTTATTTAATAAAATTGTCAATATTCCATTTATAATTTTGTATAATATCGATAAATCTTTATTGATTGAGTCGAATTATTTTACACAATATTTCTATTTCTCTTATCCTTGTCAAAAAAGGAATAAAGATTTTTGGAATATTTCTGTTTCCTCTCTCAAACAAGGAATAAAGGTTTTCGGAATGTTTCCGTTTTTCCTTAACCTTGTTGAACAAGGAATAAAGATATTCAGAATATTTCCATTTATCTTCTGTGAGTAATAAGAAAAATTCCTTGTACCACAAACCTCTATTCCATTATAAATAAGGACCTCTCTCATTCATTATTTTTCACCAGATCATCGAAACACATAGCTTTCGAGTAAACACAAATATCCAGCAAATCCCTCTCGTCTCTACAGTTTTAGGGTGAGTCTCGAGAGTATAGCGTAGATCTTTAGTTCGCATATTCTATAGTCGAGTGCTGCGACTTTAGTCTCAAACACGGTTGTATCATGGGATTCTGAATCTCTACAAACCGCCACACTGCGGGAGATTTAAAGAATTAAGGAAAGAGATCATATCTCGACTCCGTGTATCGTCTTTCCTTAAAGGTTTTATTAAAACGTTTTTATACTTTATAATCGTTTATTATTGATTTCAATCGTTCTTTGATTCGTGATTTTCAATCTGGATTTTCGCGGTCCTACAAATAGAAGAGCCTTCTTACAAGTTCTTTACGTTTAATGCGGGGCCAATATCTTGTCTAGGTAAGCAGTTAGCTATGAGTTTAATGAAGACAGTGGTCGTGGAGATATTAAGAGGAATAGGAGGAATAATAACGAGAGGAAAAAAATGAGTTGAATAAATTGTTTTTCCACCGATTTTTGTTCAACTTGGTACTCTTCTATTTTGTAGAGTAACATTTATGGAGGAACAATGCTTATTTTTTACTTTTTTAGTGGGACCCATCATAATTTAGAAAAATATTAATTTAGGGTAAATGGTAGATTTTTAGAGGAATACAAAGAAATAGTCAATTCCTCCAAATTTTATTACTCTAGAATGTCATCCATTTGCACCCTATCATTTAGAAGTTGTGCAAGGCCAAAAGATTGAACCAGCTCCTGGTCCTATTCTTAGAATGCAGCACGGTCTTCGAGTCACACTTACTAAAAGATCTTCTGATACGATCAAACCGGACCAGAATACCTAATGGAAGATACTTGGATTAGTCAACTAATGTCAATGTCTTTGAGTTTAATTTTTTCTTTAATTTTTTTTTTCTCGTTTGTTTGTTGTTAATAATGGGGACTTGGTCTTATGGTTTATAGGAGCACAGCTCCCACTTTTCCCAATATTTCATGTTTGTATGACTCGTAACATTCCAAGTATTTGTACTTGCTTTTATATAGCAAAAAGAAAAAAAAAAAGAGTCTAAATCTGCCAATTAATCCCTTGAATGATATAAGTTACAAAATGCTTTAACTGGTGGTACCTCTATCATCTTCATCTTAAAAGTAAATGTTGAACATAATTTCAAATTTATATTTGCAAAATCATAGGCTAAGAAGAATAAGAAAACATACCAACATAACATACCAACATACTAAAACATTTCAAAAGTGGCTATTTATTGTTTTTTTTTTTAAATGAATATCAAATTTATTCAATCAAAAACTTTTTTTACATCAAGTGTTACATAGTTTGAACGTTTGATTTGAACATAAAACTAAAACACTAACACATTAAACTCTTGCGGCAAACCAACACGTGAGGCTTTCCTCATAGCGTTGATCTCCTTTGAGCCTAATTGAGCTGAGATGATTTTGAACGATTTTATCAATGATTTTCACAAGCTGTGCTGGTGGTACACTTGCGTTCCCATGCCTTCTTCCATTTCTCTCGCGCCATATACCATAAATCGTGGCTATTTATTGTTAGTGACAGAAAATCTAACTAATTTCGAAGGTTCTACTAGAATTAATTAGTATCGATATGGTACATTTTCATTAGAAAGATGATATATAATTCTAAGTTTCCTACGAAGATGAGTTTATAAGGCTTATATAAATAAAGAGATCTAAGAGTTTATAACATTCATTCACAAATTTAATAAAAGTAGTAAACTTAAACCCATAATCTAAGCTTGTTACATGTCAATTGTCATTATTAAAAAAAAAAAAAAATTATAGAAACGATACATCTACATTTTTACTAAAGTGATATTGGAAATGATACTAAGGGCATTCGTCTCCAAAATTTTGTCATTCCATCTTAGTGTAAATACTAAGGGGTATATTGAACCGCACGCACATATGTGGTCAAGTGGTAGGCAAGTTTTGGGAATGCCTTACAGCGCTTCACCCGGGTTCGAACTACTTTCGAAACAAAAATCACATTTGTGTGGAAAGTTTGGGTTTGGGTCAAAGGTCCATGCAGTTTACTTGATAGTCCGGTAACAGGCGATCCAGCTATCCTCTGGCATTAGTCGTAAGGCATTCCAAACTCGGTAGAGGCAGTGTTGTGACCCATGGATCTCATGGCCCGTTGATCCGAGCTCGCTTGGAGCTCATGGTGTGCGTTAAACCGTTAAATCAAGAGAGAAGTCCACTCTGAAATACCTCGGTGCGTTCCTACCGAGGCTGACCGGATCAGCCGATTGGGTATATCAAAAAAAAAATATTGAACCAAATATTTAAAAAGTTTTAAATTTTAATGAGTTTGTAGATGATTTTGGTTGAATTTTGATTTTTTTTTATAATTTGTTATTAAAATTTTCTATAGTAAAATCATAAAATTTGGATTTTGTATTTTTATGTAACAAACTTCACCAAAATACAAATCACTAAAAGTCCACAAAAATCAATTGTTTAAAACATTTCCAATGAAAATGGATTTAAAGGTATATTTTTAAATCACTAGTTTAATAACACTAAATTTTAACTTTTTCCATTAAAATTGAATAACATATAAATTATCATTTTAATATAAACCATTCCAAAAATATTTTGATTGAATACACTTCTGAAAGAAAGTAAATCTTGTCTTGTGAAAATCACTTACTATTTGGGCCTAAAGTTGAATCTTTTGGCCTTATTTATTTTGGGCTTTTTTCACTTTTTCGGTTTGAGCTTTTTTTGGCTTTTTCATTTTTTTTGTTGAGTTTTTTACCCTTCTTCACAAGATAACACACAAAATAAATTACACACTCTCTCTCTCTCGCCGGAGTTTCGTCTCATCTCCACCTACTTCGCCATCTCCGGTGTAGATTTCATCATAACTCCTTGAACTATGAACTCTCCGGACCTCGATGAGCAATTAGAAGCCGATGTATACAGTAACTTGCCTTCTCACAATGATTCCTCAACGGGTTCGTATTCTGATTTTTTATCAGGTCTCTGTTCTTCCGTTTCGTAGTACAGATTCCGATTTTTACCGTACTTAAATTTCAGGGATGATGACGAGGAGAAATCGTAGCTCGCTTAGATTGAAACATTCAGAGACGGAGCAGCGAAGAAGAAGCAAAATCAATGAAAGGTGAACAATATCTTTGATTAAAATGTTCGATTTTTCTTAAAAGGGTTATAACTAGAAACTCCATCCTTATGTGTATTCTCATGGATACAGGTTTCAGAGTTTAATGGATATTATACCTCAGAATGATCAGAAACGAGATAAAGCGTCTTTTTTATTGGAGGTAGAAGGAGATGTATTATGTAATTAATATATATATCTTTGACCATAAAGTGTGTTTCAGTGTAGATGTTTATCAATTTTGCTTTTTTTTACTTGTCTCAGGTTATAGAGTATATTCACTTTCTACAAGAAAAAGTTCAGATGTATGAAGGATCTCACCAAATGTGGTATCAAGCCCCAACCAAATTGATTCCATGGGTATTCACTTTCTGTCTTAATTGAACGTTTTGTTATATCATTAAGAAATATTGAAGCTTTGTTCTTTGTTTTATCTAGTGGTCTCTTTGACGACTGTTTCATGTAATGTTGATGTAGAGAAGTAATCATGAGCCTGTGGAGGAGGTCACTGACCATCCTGAATACGTTAATTGCTTTTCAAGTAATGACAAAGTTGCTGCTCCTTCCGGGTTGTTCTCGGATATGCACAATCCTTTGGATCCTTATGTCGACGACTTAGCAGCTAGTACAAAGATTCTCGAACACGGTCATATCTCAGCGGTCTCGTCTTATGAACCTACCCAGCCTCCGCTGCAGTTTGTTCAGCATGACTTTTGGCAACCAAAACCAGCTAGTGAATCAAATGGTTGCAATACAGATGAACTGTTAAACTCGGACGAAAAAAAATCAGCCAGCTTGTCCACTATCTGCTCACAAAGGTAAGAGATATGTAGATGACGAAAACTCTAGTTTGTTCCGTGATTATTCATTTTGTTTAGAAGGTGTAGTTTACGGAGGATTCTGTTTTGTTGGCTATAAACTTCCGTAGGAAAGAGTTTATGAGTGAAATGACGACATAAATGCTGCAAACTTAGGAAGTCTTACAGAAATGGGTTTGGCATTACCATAGTCCAAAGTCTCTCTTTAGAATGGTGCTACTATTCCACTAGGAAGTATACGAGAGGACTTAAATAGGTAGTGATGCTGTTGGGTATGTGAATTCAAGATTCTAACTGCTACTGCCTACTGTACTTGAACAGGCTCAGGGTTCCAAAAGGGGACACTTGGGGAAATTCAGATGGAGATATTTGATTGGAGCTCATACTGGTTTTGGTTTGTTTTTTGAACAGGGTATTACACACTCTAACTGAAGCACTTAAGTCATCGGGTGTCGATATGTCAGAGACTAAGATATCTGTGCAGTTAAACCTTCGGAAAAGAGCAGACCGCGAGTATTCTGTCACTGCTTTTGCTTCTGAGGTATGCCTGTAACATTTTTACATTGGAAAGAAATATCAAAAAGAATAAAAACCCACTACTCTACAAGTGATTCTTATAAATTTACCCCCGTTAATCTTAATTTGTATTTTGATGCTTTTTTCTATTTCATTAGGATAACTGTAATAGCATCCCTGATGAAGAAGAGGATTCTCCTACTGAAACTAGAAGCTTATGCAAAGATTTGGATCATTCACGAAAGAGGACAAGACGATAAGAGATCTGGTTTCTTATTTTCTACTTTATGACCACTGTTTGATAATTTTGTTACTTTCGGTGAGTCAGTTTCATTTCTTTTAAGGTATCGGTAGCGTTAGATTGGTGTATATAGTCGTGGTTCACTACTTTTACCGAGCTTCAACTGTTGCACAATAAGTAGAAGAGGATATGTAGGAAGTTTCAGAAATCCATAATGAGGTTACTCATTACTCCATATAATGGCTCGTTTCATGTGTATGGCCTTTTATATATAACTTCTTACCCTTCTCTATCACACACTGTTGTACTCAAACTAGTACTACGAATTTGGAACCGGGGAAATTGTTTTGTGCTTGTTGAGATGTCTTGTATCGTGTAGTGAGTTTGATTTTTTTATAAGGGAGTCCATGTTGTCTTGAGTCTTAGTTTGATTTGAGCCAGAGTATCTAGATCTACATTCTTTACCCTTGTATGAAGAACATATGCAATAATCAGTAGAAGTAGATAACTCATATTTATTCTTTACCCTTGTATAAACATAACTGTAATATACAACAGATAGTGAATCCCTCAACTAAAAGTTGGGTATATATGTGTATTATGATATTCTTGTCCGATTAAGGAGGCTGTTTGTTTGCTGAAGTAGATGAAGCAGGAGGAGGGCCAGGGTTGCGTGGTGGTGGAAAGAATGGGAATGGGGGAAATGGAAAAATTGACGGAGGTGGAGGAGGAGGAGGTGGTGGTGGTGGCGGTGGTGGATTTAAGCCTGGAAAGATTGGGGGCAGTGGAGGAAAGAAAGACCGTGGTGGAGGAGTACTGGGAAGAGGAGGATGAGGCTGAAATGGGTTTGGAGGGAAAAATGATGGAGGAGGAGCTGGAGCTGGAGCAGGAGGAGGAGGAGGCTGAGGAAATATTGGAGGGAATAACGACGGAGGAGGAGCGGGAGGAGGCTGAGGAGGACGAGGCTGAAATGGGTTTGGAGGGAAAAATGATGGAGGAGGAGCTGGAGCTGGAGCAGGAGGAGGCTGAGGAAATATTGGAGGGAATAACGATGGAGGAGGAGCGGGAGGAGGCTGAGGAGGACGAGGCTGAAATGGGTTTGGAGGGAAAAATGATGGAGGAGGAGCTGGAACAGGAGCAGGAGGAGGCTGAGGAAATATTGGAGGGAATAACGATGGAGGAGGAGCGGGAGGTGGCTGAGGAGGACGAGGCTGAAATGGGTTTGGAGGGAATATCGATCGAGGAGGAGGGGGAGCTGGAGGAGGCTGAGGAAATATCGGAGGGAATATCGATGGAGGAGGAGGCTGAGGAGGACGAGGCTGAAATGGGTTTGGAGGGAATATCGATGGAGGAGGAGCAGGAGGAGGAGGAGGCTGTGGAAACAACGGAGGAAATATTGATGGAGGTGGAGCAGGAGGAGGCTGAAACGGGTTTGGTGGGAAAATCGAACGAGGCGGTGGAGGCTGAGGGAATATTGGAGGAAATTTCGAAGGAGGTGGAGGTTGAAACGGATTCGGTGGGAAAAATGAAGGTGGTGGCGCAAACGGGTTTGGTGGGAAAATCGAATGTGGTGGTGCAAAAGGGTTTGGAGGAAGAAACCATGGATGTGGGAAGAAGAACTTCTTCTCTGGTAATTTTTTCTTCTTGGAAGCTGACTTGTTTTGCAGGTATCTTGATAATCTCTTCTTCTTCTTGTCTTGAAACTGAAACTGAAACTGACTTGCTTTCCTAATATGCTTCAGAATGCGTCTAGGCTTTCTCTTTGGATGCTTCTTCTCTCCGGCGAAGAAGATCTGGTTTTCTCCATTTCCTGAACACCTATTGATTCTCTTTTCACACCGGGTTTGCTCTTCTGAGTCGGTTTTCCATTTCTTGAACACCTTTTGATTCTCCTCTCCGAAACTCGGTTTTGCTCTTCTAAATCTGCATTCGTCTGCACAGATCCACACAGAAGAAGACAAACTTTTCAGAACAGAGAAGAGAGAAGTTTCTCAATACTAAAACCAGTTTGTGTTGATTTGATACCTGAGACTGAGACTGAGAAGAGGTTATTGTTATTGCAATGGACAGTGTCAGTGATCCTCCTTACAGGTGGATTTGTTGCCTTTGAAGAGTGATTGCTGAATGTTATGGTTAAGGCAATGAAGATGAGGATGAGAAGAGAAGACATTCTGTAGCTCTGTTCTGCTATACTTGAAAGTAGTTTTGTTTCTTTTTGATATAAGACAGACAAGAACATGAGTTTTTTCAGAAAGCCTTTTTTGTTCTTTTCTGTCTCGTGATTCGCCCTTTTTTTTGTATAATTCAGTTTCTGGAACAAAAAAACAAGTACAGTAACTTGGTATTTATCCCTTTATTTAAGTTATAATTAAACAAACTTAATTAAGATTTATAGGGTTTTTTTTTCCATTGACGTAAAATACTCGGAGTTTCTCGTATGAGTAAACTTTTTGCATCACCTTCTCCCAAAAAAAAAAAAAGTTATATAAAAACCAATGACATGTGTTATTAGTGTTCAAATCAGACTAATTCTGATTCAAAATTGACAATATGGTATATTTAAAGGTTGTACAATGTTCATCAAAACCTTAGTAAGATTTTCACATTCAGAATTAAAGGGTTGTCCGAATTAAGACTCTAAGACAATAGTTGTGCGACAATAATATCCAAACTTACACGAGAGTTGAATTATTCCACAAAACTAAAACTCTCACGATCGTTACTTGTACACATCACCAAGTAGTTGGCAACACAAACACTAGTATCCCTCACATTCAAAGATGAAGCTAAAAAAATAGGCTTACAACGTAAAAAACTTTTGCAGAAGGGAGAAAACTAATCGATATTAGCTAAGCTAATAATGAATGAAACACAAACCTCGTGATACAAAGCTAAAGACTGATTAAGAGAATCAGACCTAATCAAACCGGTAAAACACAAATGTAAAAAAGAAACCTGAGGAACTATATAATGAAACAAGAACAACGGTTTATTAACAGAGAAGAAGAGTTACCATTTTCTTTACAATCGTAACTCTGAGCTTTCTCGGTTTGCAAACATTGTTGTTGAAGACCTGATTCACCACCAGTGTATAATAAACAAGGGTTTTCTTCACCCCAGAGAGAATCTTGCACTTCCAAGAGTAGAGACTTGAGAGCGGCGTGTTTGGGTCTTTAACGTTCACAATGATTCTTTATCGTAAAAGGCAAGAAGCTGTTTGACATGGTTTTGCCAAGCTGCAACAGTTTGACCATCTACAGTGACCCAATCCACAACTGTTGCTGCAGGCTGTTCCCAACATTCATCAAGCTGCATTTGAAAATACAAACAAGATAACGTTATCAAGCTTCTTATAGGAAAGGGTGTGAAGAAAAAAACGAAAGAGGCAGACAATTTTGTAACACCCGTCTCATCCTCTCTCGAGAACGGCGTGCCACGAACCCTAACTTATAACTCAAGTTACTTAAATTATTATAGAACACTTCATTTATTATTTAATCCAATAAAATCCGCACACATTCCAAATCATGTTTATCAAACAAAATATCGAATAAAAACATACAATCATTATTTTAAACAGAAATTCTTTTAAACAATCCAAAAGTCACCCCGAAACCCAAGCGTAGCACCAAACCGAGACCTTTACTCCTGCACTTCCTCAGGCTCACCTGAAAAGGAAAAAGAATGAGGGGTGAGCATCTCGACTGATGCTCAGTGAGAGAAACTACGATCAACTACCATCAAACAACACACATCATAACAAAAGTATCTAGCTAGAACATCCAGTAAAGCAAAGCAAACAACAATCACCGTGACTCAACCACGCTACCACGTGACCCGCGCCACCCTCATGGTGTCACAACGCGTTCACGCCCCTATACGGATATCAGTGTCCGCACCACTATCTTGGGCTCGCTGCTTGCCCCCTCCAGCGATGGGTCACGCCACCTCAATCGGTCTCCACGTGATCCAGCAAGAAAGACGATGCAACCCTGTTAGGGGATCCTCCATCCTAACAGGCCTTACACCGACGCACACACAGGCCTCAAGCCTCATCCAAAAACTCGTACTCCTCAACCCGCACAAGGCATAATCCCCATGAAATGCACACACCCGCAAACAATCCTCAATCATCACATAACCATATTCGTTCTCAGCAACCTAAGCATATATCTAGGTGTATCACCCATTAACCATCAGTATAGTATATATATAGATATAGTTTTACGTACGTATATAGATCACGACAACTACATGTATGCTTATAGATACACATAGGTATGAATGACTACCTAGACACTTCTATCATGATACGCAGTGTAAGAGGAATTGATCGGAACCTCCCTCACCTTAGCAAAATGCTGATATCTGTGGTTCTGAACTCCGAATGCCTAAACGGACGTCAAATCTGAAATCAGCACGAAAAATCGAGTGAGAACGGCTTTCGAACGGCGGAAAACGGTTTACGAGTTGAACCGGTCAAAATCAACGGTTAAAGTCAAAGTCAACGGTTTAAACTGGTTAGACCTGGTTAACCCAGACCCGAACCAAACCGGACCCGACCCGATAACCGACCCGGTAACCGACCCGACCCGATTACCCGAACCGGATCCGACCGAAGCAAACCGGCCTAAACCGAACCGAACCAGACCGAACCGGTCACCGGAGATCACGGCGGTTCTCCGGCAACGGTCGCCGGCGGCGACGGTCGCCGGCGAGGGAAGACGGCGGCTTACCGGCGACAGTGACGGCGGAGGATGGTGGTCGGCGGCGGCGCGTGAGGTGCGTGAAGTGCACGCGCCAACTTCAGGGGGCGCATGCGGGCACGTGAGGCGGTAACTCCGGCTGATTTCGACGGCCGCGGATTCGTCTCGATGTCTAGAAGCTAATGATGATCTCGGACTTGCGAACCAAGAAGCGCACAAAGCTTTAAAATAAGAAGAAGAAGATTGGTGTTTGAGAGAAGAAGAGGTTAATGATTTTTGGTGTGAGAAACAAAGAAGAAGAGCTTCTCCTTTTATAGGCAAATGGGAGAGGAGGAGATGGGAGAGGGAAACGTGTTTTTGGTTGGTAAGTTGGTAAGTTGGAAATTAGGTGATGATTAGCATAATTAACATATGGGTCGTTACAATTCTTCCCCACTAATGAGGAATTCGTCCCCGAATTCAGAGTTAGAGTAACGTACCGATTTGCTTCTCGAAAAGTCTCGGATAGTCTTCTTTCATCTGAGTTTCGGATTCCCAGGTTTCTTCGTGGATACCATCTCTTTCCCAATAAACTTTGAGCATCGAAGTCGCTTTCCCTTGAACTTCTTTTTCTTGACATTCTAGGATCGCCACTGGTTGACTAAGCGCGGTCAGATTCTTACGGAGGTCACTTGGCGGCTGCTGCAAAATAAGCTCTGGTTCTCTAACAACCTTCCTCAAAACTGACACATGGAACACGTCGTGGAAGCTTGACAACTCTGACGATAATCTCAAACGATAGGCCAATGCCCCAATCCGCTCAATGATGGGATATGGCCCCATATACCTCGGTTTAAGTTTCTTCAGCTTTCGTATCTTCGAACCTCCTTGAAATGTCCTCATTTTCAGATAAACTAAGTCACCCACTTCAAACTCCAAATTTCTTCTCCGCTTATCTGCATAACTTTTCTGACGGTCATGAGCTTCCTTAAGTCGCCTCTTGAGTAATTCCACTTGCTCTACGGTCTGTTGAACCATTGCGGGTTCTAAATCTCGGTGCTCCCCCACTTCTGTCCAACATAGTGGGGTACGACATGGTCTCCCGTAAAGAGCCGCGTAAGGTGCCATTTCGATGCTTGAATGATAACTGTTGTTGTAGGCGAACTCTGCCAGCGGTAAATACTTGACCCAACTCCCTTCCCAATCTAAAACACAAGCTCGGAGCATATCCTCCAAAGTTTGAATAGTCCTCTCTGACTGACCATCTGTCTGCGGGTGATAAGCCGTACTCATATGAACCTTGGTTCCCAAAGCCTTCTGAAAGGCTCGCCAAAATGCGGATGTGAACTTTGTATCACGATCTGATACTATACTGACAGGTATCCCATGTAACCTCACGATTTCATCAAGATACTTTTGTGCCAACTGATCCGCCCCGTCAGTTTTCCTTATTGCTAAAAAGTGAGCTGACTTCGTGAGTCGATCTACAATGACCCATATAGCATTCTTTCCGCCACTTGAGATAGGTAAACCCGTAACGAAATCCATAGTTACCATATCCCATTTCCACTCTGGTAGTGGCAAGTCTTGCAACAATCCACTCGGTAACTGATGTTCTGCTTTCACCATCTGGCACGTCTGACAATGAGATACAAAGGTAGCCACATCCTTCTTCATACCAGTCCAACGGTAATACTGTTTAAGATCCCGATACATCTTGGTATTTCCTGGGTGAATGGAGAAACGCGAGTGATGTGCTTGCTGTAAAATTTCTTTTCTCAACTGTTTGTCATCGGGAATACATACTCGGTTTCTGTATAAGAACATCCCATTTGCAGCAGTGTGATATCCAGAAACTTCCTTTTCTAGTTGTTCACATAAAACCTTATCTTTTCCTTGAGCTTGTCGTACCCTCCACAATAAATCTGCATGATCTAGCGCCTCAAGACCAATCGTATCTCTCTCCGCGGTAACTGCACATAATCTGAGGCTAGCAAGCATCCCAGTAAGTTCTTGCACTTCTTTAGTTCCTGAAACATCGCTTCGGCGTCTGCTTAAAGCATCAGCTACTTGGTTGGCCTTACCAGGATGGTAAGTGATCTCCAAATTATAATCTGCCAACAACTCAATCCACCTGCGTTGTCTCAAGTTAAGGTCTGTCTGAGTAAATATGTACTTCAGGCTCTGGTGATCGGTAAAAATCTGGACCTTCTCTCCATATAAGTAAGCTCTCCAAATTTTTAGAGCGAAGACAACAGCTGCCAATTCTAAATCATGGGTGGGATAGTTGACCTCGTGAGGCCTCAACTGGCGTGATGCATATGCAATGACTCGCTCTTTTTGCATCAAAACACACCCCAAACCAGATCCAGATGCATCAGTGTACACTGCATATGGTGTTCCTGGCTGTGGAAGTACCAATATTGGCGTCTTCGTTAATTGCTTCTTAAGCTCCGTGAAACTCTGAGAACACGCATCTGTCCAATCATACTTTACATCCTTGCCTGTCAATCGTGTCAATGGCTTGGATACACTGGCAAATCCTTTGACAAACTTCCTGTAGTAACCGGCTAAACCAAGGAAACTGCGAACCTCAGTAGCGCTCTTAGGCGTTGGCCATTCAGTAATGGATGTGATCTTTTCCGGGTCTACGGCAACTCCTGCTTCTGAAACCACATGCCCGAGAAAACCAATCTTCCTTTGCCAAAAGCTACACTTACTTAGTTTAGCAAATAATTTCTGCTCTCTGAGTTTATCAAGCACAATTCTCAGATGCTTTGTATGCTTATCTCTGCTCCGAGAGTAATTCAAGATGTCGTCGATGAAAACAATCACACACTTATCTAAGTGTTCACGAAACACATTATTCATAAGCTTCATAAATGATGCTGGTGCGTTTGTTAGCCCGAACGGCATCACAACGAACTCATAGTGGCCGTATCGTGTCCGAAAAGCTGTCTTTTGCACGTCAGCTTCGTCTATCGGTATCTGATGATACCCGGATGCCAAATCAATCTTTGAGAACCAAGAAGCTCCTTGCAGTTGGTCTAATAACTCATCGATTCTCGGTAAAGGATACTTGTTCTTTATCGTCACCTTATTTAACCCCCGGTAGTCGATACAAAGTCTGAAACTTCCGTCCTTCTTCTTAACAAATAGGACTGGTGCTCCCCAAGGTGAACTGCTTGGTCTAATGAATCCTTTATCTAACAGGTCCTCCAATTGTTTCTTCAACTCAGCCATCTCTGCTGGTGCCAAACGATAGGGTGCCTTTGATACTGGCGCAGTTCTGGGCTCCAACTCTATGGTAAAGGCATCTCCTCTTGTTGGCGGTGGTCCGGTTAAGGGCTCAAAAACATCTGTGTACTCAGATACAACCGGAATAGTGTCTATGTCAGGCTCCTCCTCCTTCCTCGCGATAGAAATTGTGGCAAGATAAGCTTCACCCCCTTTTTCCAACATCTGTTCAGCTTGCAACATTGAGATGATATGAATTCCCGTACGTCTCATTATCCCTTGATAAGTCAGCCTCTCTTCCGCCCGTTGAAAGTAGACTCGGGCCTTCGGGCAATCCACAACTGCTTCATGACAAGACAACCAATCCATTCCTAAGATCACTTCGTAGTGGTTTAGTTCCATTTGCACTAGATTTCCTTTTAACTCCACACCTTCGATGGTGACGGGAACCTCCTGGTACACTCCAGTAGACTTCAATAGTTCTGTTCCTGCTGTCTCAATCCCTTTGGTCATGGAAATCAGTAAGCCATCAAAGGTCCAACACTTTGCTAATGCCGGGCACACAAAACTATGCGTAGCCCCGGTATCAAACAGAGTGTGGGCTCTTATTCCCCCAACCAAAACAGATCCTACACGGTCCATATTACGACTAAGTCTACTATACTTTAACTATACAAGACTTATAAGTAAATAATTAGACGATTAGGAGCAGAATTCACATACCCGCGATCGGCTCTCCTCCATCATGGTCTCCAATCATAAAGACTCGTCCTCCTACTGCCTGTCTCTTTGGTGGTGGCGGTAACTGCTCATGGCGCCTAGCTCCCTGCTGTTGCGCCCCCTGATGCGGTGCTCCCAATACCACATGACAGTCCCTCGATAGATGTCCTACTTTTCCACAACGATAACATCGAACCTCCTGTCTTCGAATGTTCGGACAATCCTTCCTAATGTGTCCTGGTTGGTTGCACCCATAACAAAAGACACCTCTCGCTCTGTTTGCTGTCGGAGCCGTATTGGCGACTTCCCAAGTTCTTTTAACCGCCCTTGGTTGGACATTTCTTGGCATCTTGTACTCCTCATCTAAGCCCAGCTCTTGATTAGCCGCAGTCTCAACTAGCTCAGCTAGACTGTCGAATTTCCTGATGGAGCACCGGTTCCTGAGGTCCACCCTTAGTCCTTTTAAAAATTTACTGATCAATTCCCATTCCTCCATGCGCCTGCGACAGAATCTCCTCAGGCGGTTAAACTCCTCCTTATATTCCTTTACCGACAAGTTCCTTTGATGCAGATCGTTGAATTCGCCCTCCATCCTTTCTGTAGCCTCAGGAGGAACATACTCTCGGGTGAACTCAGCTTTAAAGTCTTCCCAAGTTGGCTCGTAGCGTCCTTTTGTTAACTCCACTACACCTTCCCACCATATCATTGCTTCATCCTTCAGGTAGTGGACGGCCAAGTCCTTGCGATACTCTGGTGGGCACCTGGCTGCATTAAAGTTTTGCTCCAGCTTCCTCTTCCAATTATCGGCCGCTGTGGCACTGGCCTTCCCACCGAAATGGTCCATCTGCATATCCCTCATGTACCTCATCACCTCCCAATAGCTCGGACCCTGCACATGTATTGGCATAACTGGTGGAGGCGGAGGTGGAGGCGGCTGGTAGTACTGCTCTCCCGCATTCTGTCCTTCCGGGTGTGCACCTCTCTGGTTCTCTGCTCCGGCTGTCGGATTTTGACCCATCTGGTCTCCAAAACGTTCACGGTATCCTTGTAACTCTGCTAAAATAGCTGCATATGCTGCGGCTTGGTCATCCTGCTGACCCCTCTGGGTTAGGTTTGTACCCATTGACTCAGTGTTTATACTCACACTTCCCACTGAATCTGTCGGACTAGCCTCTCGAATCACACGTGCAGCTGCACCTCTTCCTCTTCCCCTGGGAACTCTTCCTCTCCTTGGCGGCATCTGAAACAAAATTTCTATTAAAACTTTCCTGAAAAGAAACTCGAAACGAAAGAGCTTTAGAAGTGAAGGAGTAGTCTCGTTGGTGCCTTAGAGTTCTACTATTTTGAAAGCCCCCAACACTTTTTTTTTTTTTTTTTTTTTTTTTTTTTTTTTTTTTTTTTTTTTTTTTTTTTTTTTTTTTTTTTTTTTTTTTTTTTTTTTTTTTTTTTTTTTTTTTTTTTTTTTTTTTTTTTTTTTTTTTTTTTTTTTTTTTTTTTTTTTTTTTTTTTTTTTTTTTTTTTTTTTTTTTTTTTTTTTTTTTTTTTTTTTTTTTTTTTTTTTTTTTTTTTTTTTTTTTTTTTTTTTTTTTTTTTTTTTTTTTTTTTTTTTTTTTTTTTTTTTTTTTTTTTTTTTTTTTTTTTTTTTTTTTTTTTTTTTTTTTTTTTTTTTTTTTTTTTTTTTTTTTTTTTTTTTTTTTTTTTTTTTTTTTTTTTTTTTTTTTTTTGAAATCTGAAAATAATTTGAAATTGCAAAAATATATATATCAAAAATCCGGAAACTTTGAAAACCGTTTGAAAAATTCTAACTGTTTTATCTACGAACCGCCTCTCGGGTCAGAGCCGAGAGGAAACCCGCTCTGATACCAAAATGTAACACCCGTCTCATCCTCTCTCGAGAACGGCGTGCCACGAACCCTAACTTATAACTCAAGTTACTTAAATTATTATAGAACACTTCATTTATTATTTAATCCAATAAAATCCGCACACATTCCAAATCATGTTTATCAAACAAAATATCGAATAAAAACATACAATCATTATTTTAAACAGAAATTCTTTTAAACAATCCAAAAGTCACCCCGAAACCCAAACGTAGCACCAAACCGAGACCTTTACTCCTGCACTTCCTCAGGCTCACCTGAAAAGGAAAAAGAATGAGGGGTGAGCATCTCGACTGATGCTCAGTGAGAGAAACTACGATCAACTACCATCAAACAACACACATCATAACAAAAGTATCTAGCTAGAACATCCAGTAAAGCAAAGCAAACAACAATCACCGTGGCTCAACCACGCTACCACGTGACCCGCGCCACCCTCATGGTGTCACAACGCGTTCACGCCCCTATACGGATATCAGTGTCCGCACCACTATCTTGGGCTCGCTGCTTGCCCCCTCCAGCGATGGGTCACGCCACCTCAATCGGTCTCCACGTGATCCAGCAAGAAAGACGATGCAACCCTGTTAGGGGATCCTCCATCCTAACAGGCCTTACACCGACGCACACACAGGCCTCAAGCCTCATCCAAAAACTCGTACTCCTCAACCCGCACAAGGCATAATCCCCATGAAATGCACACACCCGCAAACAATCCTCAATCATCACATAACCATATTCGTTCTCAGCAACCTAAGCATATATCTAGGTGTATCACCCATTAACCATCAGTATAGTATATATATAGATATAGTTTTACGTACGTATATAGATCACGACAACTACATGTATGCTTATAGATACACATAGGTATGAATGACTACCTAGACACTTCTATTATGATATGTGGTGTAAGAGGAATTGATCGGAATCCCCCTCACCTTGGCAAAAAGCAGATATCTGATTGATCTGAGCTCCAAATGCTTAAACGGTCTCCAAATCTGAAATCAGAACGAAAAACCGAGTGAGAACGGCTTTCGAACGACGGAAAACGGTATACGGGTTGAACCGGTCAAAGTCAACGGTCAACGGTCAAAGTCAACGGTTTAAACTGGTTAGACCTGGTTAACCCAGACCCGAACCAAACCGGACCCGACCCGATAACCGACCCGATAACCCGACCCGATTACCCAAACCGGATCCGACCGAATCAAACCGACCTAAACCGAACCGAACCATACCGAACCGGTCACCGGAGATCACGGCGGTTCTCCGGCGACGGTCGCCGGCGACGGTGGTCGACGGCGAGATAAGGCGGCGGCTTACCGGCGACGGCGACGGCGGAGGACGGTGGTCGGCGGCGGCTGGCGGCGGCGCGTGACGGCTGAGCACGGTTGGAGACGGCGGCGCGTGAGGCGCGTAAAGTGCACGCGCCAACTTCGACCGGCGCGTGCGAGCGCGTGAGGCGGTGGTTTCGGCTGGTTTTGGTGGCCGCGGCTTCGTCTCGACGTCTAGAAGCTAAAGATGATCTCGGACTTGCGAGATTTTAAGCGCGCAAGGCTTTTAAAATAAGAAGAAGATGATTTGTATTTGAGAGAAGAAGAAGAAGAAGAAGTGTTGATTGATTTTGGTGTGAGAAACAATGATGGGGAGCTTGTTCTTATATAGGAGAATGGGAGAGGGGTAGATGGGAGAGGAAACATGTGATTAATTGGTAAGTAGGAAATTAGGTGAAGATTAACACTAATTAAACATGTGATCGTTACAAATTTTAGTGCAATAAATCCATATATCCATAAATCCCAAAAACAAACATCGTAAACACTGTCAAGCAGCTGTTATGCTTCTCATTTATGGTTCATGCAGAAGAATATAGCTTAAGAATAACGTGATAGGACTACTATCTGATCATAAAGAACAAGCATGACTAATTCGTCAACAACATCCATTGTTACTCCATCTAAACCTTGCAAATTAGTGTGGAAATGTACTCTGCTATGACGATCACAATATCCATGTGATTCACATTAAGATGAGAAATAGCATATTAATCATAACAGAGAAGAGTTATATTTAAAAGCAGTTCCATACCAAAACCCTGACGTATTTGCAGTGCTCGGAGGTAGCTTGAGCATTGAGGACCGCAGTCTTAAGTTCAGGTAACCATTGCTCCGATATTGTTTTCTCTTGTTCAGTAGCTAGATCGAGGCAATAATTGGTTGTCCTGCATACAATATCAACAAAGACAATGCATAGAGAGTTACAACAGTGTAAGTTTACATAAGTCAAGGCATATCAACAAATAGCTTGGGGCAATAAATACGGTAATGGTGTCCCTTGTATACCAGAGTACGAAGGAACACGCCTTACCTTTCATATTTTTGCTGGGCTTGAAAAGCGTGATCTAACAGAGAGTGGCCACTTTCAACTAGATCTTTCCGTATATGTACCAAATTGATTGCCTTTGCTAAGTCTTCCAAAACACATGCTTCAGAACCACGAACCCTTAAGCAGAACTCAAGAGACTCTAAGACCGAGGCCAAACTTGCATCTAAACCCTCCAGACCTATTTAAGAAGCAAGAATATTGATCATAAGCAAATCCAACTAAGAATTTTGAACTATGAAGAATTAAGTATTTTATTTGAAGGTGCTCCACTTTCTGTGGTTAAAACAGGCAGCAGATCCAAAGAATGGTAATAATATGCAACTAGTGCCTATCATTAAACCTTTTGGCTGTTCTAGCATACCTCAACCTACGTATTAGGTAGATGAACCAACAGTGCTAAGAAAAAGTTTTTCTCTGTTTGTTTTGTCTGATTTGAATTGCGTTGAAAGAGATTGTCATTCATGTTTCATTAGGAAGCTCCTTGAAACTTGGAAATCAAGATAACCTATGGTTCACTTTTCCCGAGCGATGAACTATATGTCGTCGGCCTTTTGAAAAAAAGAAGATAAGCTCACCTGCAGGATATTGAAGGGCAGCAGAGATGCGACATATAGATGGAATTGCTGATGGATCTCTTGCACCAGCTCTTGCAGTCAATATAGCAGCATTCTTCTCTGCATAGGAAACAGCTTCAGGTCCTGCCGATCCACTAGCTCCCATAGACTCCAGAAGTCCCTGATTAAGAAAATGTTTTTAAGTATATGAACAGGCCAAGGCATCTACATGCAAGTTCGCTAGAATGAAAGAAAATGAAGTCTTCTAATTGCACATTCTATTACACCGACGAGACCAGCAAAATTATTGTTTGAACCATAAAATCCCAAACTTCTTCTGTGCTGCACGATTATTTGACTTACAGACTTACAGACCAAAAGACCCTTTGAACATATACCACACTTTTCTATATGCAGCTTCTATTCTTTTTGTATTTTTCAACAAAGATCAGTCTTCAATTCTTAGCGAAATATATCTTACGACTAAACTGAAATACACTTTTATAACGCAGAAATGAATAGATACAATACAGCAGAATTCACATCTCACAAACCTGGGGAGTTGCTGGAAGCATATAAAGAGTGTTATCAGGACTTTGGAAGAAAGCAGTCACTTCTTTCTCAATGAAATCTTTTGCGCTGTTTGAAATGTCCACAACAACTTCACTAGCTGGAATTACAGTGCCTGCTGCATATTCCATTGCAGCTAGTGGTTGTTGATTCCAAAATGCAACAGCATCCTATATAAAAAAAACATTAGGTCATAATACAGAGTAATGCCCATGGTAATTATAACTATATATTAATTCTAAGACAGAATCAGTTGGGATATTACCGTGTTGGCCTTGAGAAGAGTTGTATATATTGTTTCAAGTTCGGATCTGCGAGCATCAAATTCCTCAATTTTCTTCCACTTCTTTTTCAAAGAATCTTCCGCTTCTTTTCTTTCAGTACATAACTTATTCAGCCGTTGTATTTCAGATATCAATGTGTTTAAGCTAGCCCTCAAACCAGCAGCTTCTCTTTCCTTTCCCCATACATCCAACTGCAAAGAAGAAATTGGATAGCTTGTTCAAGCAAAGTATATCAGCATGTACATTAGACATACAATGGACATTCATCATTACTACTGAGACCCAGTAATGCAGAGCCAATTACATAAGGAATAGAATCAACTCAAGTGAAGCCTAAATAAGAGTGTTTTGATTGTAAGATTCATACAAGAACACGAGTATTAAAAACAGTCAAGTGAAAGGATAAAATAAAGAAACCTAGGGAGATCTAGCATTTACCTCAATTTGCCTAAGATTGCTAACACTCTGTGTTGTGCCTCCAGCAAGCGAATGTGAAGAAGCTGCAGTAGCACTTTCATGCAAACGGTTTATAAATTTGTGACAAAAATCACGAGCTTCGGCAGCTTTGTTTAGTGCATCTTCAGTAGCCAAAAATTGTTGAACATGCGCTTTCTGGACAAAGTAGAATGGGTGAAAGGTAAGATAAACAGTCATTAAACATATGACTATACGGAGCAACACGAACAGATGCAGCACTGGAAGACTTAACCGAATATATCTGTCTAAATTAACGAGAAGAAACCAGCAGAACTAGACAAAGAAAGCAACCTGCCGTTCAAGGAGCTGGTTGTTAGATCCTTGGGAATGAGTATCTGCGCCTATCTTCCCATTACCATTAAACTGGTAACTCAAAGGCGAGCTCACATCAGAAGAAGAATTGTCCGTTACCCGGTTGTTCTCATACTTATACCTGTAAAGAGATTAACATCCAATTACTTTACATTAGCCTAAAGCAACCCTGGAACAAGAACTTAAGAAATTAGAGACGTCTCATTCAGTGATAACTGAAAGTTTGAAAAGAGATACGAGGGTCTTAATGCGTAAGCAGGAGTGCACAATAACAGAGAGTGGCATAAGAAGGAAAGTCAGGGGACACCTTAACGTTTCAGCATCTTCTCTGACATCAATCTTCTCCATCTCTCTGGATATCAAGGTCTTAATGCGTAAAGTGTACGCAGCAATAGCCTGAAGCAGTAGAGGAGGAGCCCTCAGTGAATTTGCTATAACATTTTCCATCTCATCAGATATTTCTCCATCATATTCAAAACCCAGCTTGGTAGTTTCCAGCTCAGGATGTGAACAAATTCCATTTCCTTCGTAAGCAGGGAAGGAGTTACGTATTCTTTCAATCATGCGTGATGCAAGCAAATCACAAACTGTCCTGACATTCCGTTCTCGGGTAGTTTCCATGAGAATGACATCATCTGCAGACTTTGTTCCTTTGACAGTGGAATAAACAGCTTCCCTCTCACTGTAGCCACTGACGCTGCTTGATACCTCACTCGACGAATCAAGAGACCGTTGTGCATCCGTTGCTTGACTAACATAGACTTGTAGCCTTTTGTGATACTCTGCAAATACTCTTGTTGCTTCATCGCATTGTTGATCATAAGCTTCCAACAACGCTTGCTTGTGTCTGAAAAAAGAGCAAAAACCACAGAGCAATTAGAAACTATATACTCTACATAACAGAAACAATGCATCTCAACAGAGCCAGTCCCTTAATGCATGTTTCTGTTGATAAAGTCTAATGTTTTAAGGGCAAATCGAACGTCAATATCACACCAAGTGTGGATACGAACTTAAAGAATGGTTAATGTGACACATTCATCAAACCAAAGCAACAAAACACCCTGAAGAAAAACACATGCAGATATCTTCTATTCTATTCTCTTACAAGTGAGAAGCAAAGTAACCAAACCTGTAACTTGCTCTTTCGTCAAGCATCCTCTTCCGTTCCGCTTCTTCTCTAGAGACCTCCAACATCCTAGCCTTCAAATCTTTCCTCTGCCTCCTCACTACGTTCCTCAATCTCTCAACCTCCTTAGCAGCTACTACCCTTTCCTGCAATGCAGCTTCTCTACCTTCTCCGTAACTCGAACTCTCCCCGGTCGTCACCGTCTTTTCTTTCCGCCTTCCTTTGTCCTTACTCTCCGCCTTCACAATGCTGTTCCCACCATGAACCGTGATGTTCCTCCTAATCCTCTCCACCGTCTTCTCCGATTTCACTCGGTTCATCAAAAAACTCCAAACAGTTATCATGTTCCCTCTACAGATCTTCCTTATAGCATCAATGGAAGGGACATGAGATTTGCTTGATCCACCACTATACGGACCTAATTGCCTGTAACCCATTTCCTTCTGTAGCCATTCTAAAATCGCCTCCGGTGTCGGAGACGAGCTCGATAAACTCTGCATTCTCTAGAGATTCTAACCAAATCCCTCTTCAGGAAACTTCCAATTTTTGTTTCTACTCATACATTTTTGTGTTCCAAATCCAATCAATTAAATACAGAAACGTAGCGAAATACCTAAGTTACTCAAAAGCAGTGGAGAAGGAGAAAGAAGTAAACGAGAACAGATCTGGGATTCTTTCCCGGAGACTAATCCCGCCGGCTCCGGTGACGGGAAGAGGAAAAATTGCGACGGAGAGAGAGAGAGATTTTCAAAATGAAGGTCCCGCTTGTTTATTGGATTTGCAAATTGAAAGGAATCAAACTCGAATTTTCCTGGAAGTGTCGATCCACCGGTGAAACTAACCGGGTCGGGTTCGGGTAATCGGTGTAACGGGTCGAATTAGGTAATTTCAAAACATATGGGTCGAATTAGAATAGATTAAATTTCAAATCAAATCATTTTGGTGAAAATTAAATATAGGTAAAAGTCAAGGGACGGTTTTCTGAAACTTTCTGTTTTCCTGGTTAAATTTCGACCAAAACCTATGGATCAAAAAGGTAGAAGAAGACAAAGACGGGAAAGAGAGAGAGAGAGAGAGAGAGAGGATCGCTATTATTCCGGGAAAAATCATTTTGCACTTTTTCGCCGGAAAGTGTTCGACCAACCTGAAAACCTTTCAATCAAAGAATTAGTCAACAGATTAATATAGTCTCTCATACCGGAAAATTCCAAGGTTTTCTCATTGCTTCTGGATATTCTCAAGGTTCTCTTCGATTCCTCTGTTTTTCTTTTTTTTTTTTAATTATTTTTGATGATCAAGAGGATCGGTTTCGAAAACCCTTTAGTTCTGATGAGCTTAAAATCCCTTATTTTGGTTTTGATATTGGTTTCATCGGATTGATGCTTATGATCGAATATAAAAGAAAAAATCTTTACCCTCAAACAACTGCAGGATTCTAATTTTTTTTAGATTTTGGAAATCGTTTCGTTTGAATTGTTTGTGATGTGTATATTAGCTGATTCGATTTTATTAATCGGTTTTTAAAAAAATGCAATTTTGATATGTTTCTCTTACAGGTGATTCAACTGTAGGAACAAGAGTTGTTGCACCAAGAGAGAGAGAGAGAGAGAGAGAGAGGATTCTGGTTTTTGCGGGAGGCAGTGAGAATCTTCTGTGATAATTGGCTTCCTCTCTCTTTATAACTTGCTTCTTGTGAAATTTGAAAACTTTTTGCTGGTTTCGTTGAAGATGGGAGCTCTCTGTTGTTGCTTTCAAGTTGATCTCTTTGAGAGTTATGTGAATCCAAACACTTCCATGTCTAGGAACTGTCCATGCCTGAATTGCTTCCTCCAGAGTTTCATGGGTTTGGTATGTTCTTCACCTTCCTCCAATCATATGCTCCTTGTAGCTGAATTTAACAACGATACTTGTGTTCTTGCATCAAAACATGAACATCTATCTTCTCATGCTTGTTGAATGGTTTCTTGTTTAGGTATCAATTACAAAGTATACATCTTTGTTTCGGTCTCTTATTGCAAATTTTGGTGAGACTTACCTTATTCCATTATTGCAGTATACCTCGATATTTAACAGAGGGGGAATGCATCAGATACCTTCAACTGTTGAGGCTGCTTCAGTGATGAATTCCACAACTTCACTTGATGACTCATCTCTGTCTAGTATGTATCATTCTCCTCCGAGGCCATTGCCTTACGATGCTGATCCTAGGTACTTCCGTTTCGCTAAGGGCTCGAGCCATTCGGGCGAAGAAGCAGAACCGTTAAGAGGTGATACTGAGATGAGTTCCGAAGCTTTGGGTGGCGGAGGAGCCAAACGGAGTAAGTCTGATTATGAAGATGGTTCGAAAGAAGCGTATTCAAAAGGTTTACCAACAAATGCAAAGTCGAAGACGATGCTGGGGATAGAAGTTTCTTATGCAGATTCGGATGATGAGGATATTTGTCCAACCTGCCTTGATGGTAAAACTAAAAACAAACTAGTTTGATGCTACATTAGTCTCTTTGAATCCATTTCATATGCATCTCTTTGTGCTTATTACCGCATGAGAAAGAGTGTGTTACGTTGCTAGCAGATCGTTATAAGTAGCTTTCTCTTGTTACTTGGTTTCTTTTCTTCATTCAATCCATTCGTGAGCAGTTAGGCCATTAATAGCCTTACCTCTTAGGATAGTCTTATGTCAGATTTTGTAGAATGATACTCTCAAGAGGCCATATAAGAACATATTGCAACCTCTAGTGAAATCTGAAGTTTAGGATTGGATTGGTTTATGTTGAATTTGGAGGACTCAACTCAACTCATGAAGCAAACGTTTTCAGTACTTTGATGTAACATTGGTTTTTACTAATCTTCGTTTCGCTATGTGCAGATTACACGCCAGAGAATCCGAAGATAATCACCAAGTGTTCTCATCATTTTCACCTTAGCTGTATTTATGAATGGATGGAGAGAAGTGAAACCTGCCCCGTCTGTGGAAAGGTAACTAATTGCTTTCTACAAAGCTTCAAAACTTCAGATTTGGTCGAATGTTCCATCAATCTCCTTCTTAGATTATACAGTCTAATTTGCCATTAATGAGATTATACATTCTAATTTCCAATCTAATTATTTGCAGGTGATGGCATTTGATGAAACTGGCTAAGAAGGGAACAAAGAAAATGGCAGTGAGTATTTGCATAATAAAATAATACAGAGAGAAATCACTTGTACATAAGATCTTCTGTGAAATTGTGAATATCCAGATGCCTTAACAGTAAATATGAGAAATTGTGATGTCTTGATTTTATAGACTCATCATCTTTTACATTGATCTTCAATAAGATTATTGGAATGGAAAAAAAGTTTGAATCTTTCAATAATTTGTTATCTAGAACATGGTTTCTTTTAGACCCTATTAGCAGAAAACAGTCTTTTGCATTTATGAAATCAGAGTAAGAAGAAGAAGAACAAGAATGTTGTTTAAAATTAACTTCTCTGAATCATTAGACAAACCACCAAATACCAATCTCTGTATTGATTATTACACCAACTTCTTGAAAAGTGAGAACTCAAAAGCTCAAACAACAAGACAGACATAAACTTCAACAACTCTTGAGTCCACTGTTTGGTGTTTTAAGCTGAGGCCGCTTCAAACGCACTCTGGAACGTCTCGGGCGGTTGCGCACCACTCAGTTTCACCTTCCCGTTGATCTGACCAAACAATACAACGTAGAGGAGACACAAGACTTACGACTAAGGACACATTTAATATGGCGGTCTGTTTCACTGTAACTAAAACTTACAGTGTAATGTGGAACTCCACTGATATTCCGAGAATACTTCTCCATCTCTTCTTTCACCTTCATTACATAGAAGGATCAGAATCAGATCATTCAATATTATCCTATAGAAGAAACACTAATGATGATCACATGATCCAGCAAAAACACACCTCTGTGACTCCATTGTTGGGCTCTGAGAGGAATTCTTCTGCTCCTTCTATGCTGAACTTTTTGGCTGTCTCAACCAAAAACTCCCTAAATTCATCCACAAGCGTCATATGTTGCCGAGTTTTTTTCCCGGTTTAACATCTAAGGATACTTAAAGCTAACTCATCACAAGCACTAAATCAAGAACTCAGTAAACTGTTTCACATATTCTGCAGGCAAGAGCTTTGTGTGTATATATATACCTGTCACCGATGAACTTTCCCTGCGTGAAGTAACCGAGACACAACTCTTCAACGAGGCTATGCTGTTTCTCCGGCGCATGTTTCCCGGTATAATGTATAAGTCTATGACTATCCAGAGTGTTGCCTCTGTTGATAACACCAAAACATTTACAAAAAAAACACAGAAGAAATCTCTCTTCTTGGTTAAAGGATGGTGCTTACGTGAGACCTGATGTGTCATACTCTAACCCAAAACCTCCAAAGATCTGTAATGAAACAAAGATTATTATTTCAAGATTCTCTCTCAACAAGAACATAAGCTTTCTTGAAGAATTGTAAGAACCTCGGACATTCTTGTGAACATTCCTTCAACTCTGCTTCCAAACTTCTGTCGATAAAACTCTTTCTTGTTCACACCTTCTTTGGGTGCAGATGCGTCAAGGAAAAACGGATGCCATCGAATCTACATTGTCACATATGGAATACCATAAGCATCTCAATCATTCTCCAAGTAAAATAATTAGAGAGAGAGTGAGAGTTTCAACCTCAAAGTTGTATTGATCTTTAGATGCATCAATGGCTTTGTCAAGATTCTTTTTCCCCACAAAGCACCATGGACACACCGTATCCGAGCTTACATCGATTTGGATGAGCTTCTTTGAAGCGGTGTTGCTCGCAGACTCAGCCATTGGAGAGATCTTTCTAACCACTTTCAGTCACAAATCATAAATCAAAATTTCAGAATTCAAGAATCCATTAAACTCAGAAACTGAACAAAAAAGAAAGACAGAAACTTGATCTTCAATTTCAGACAACAGCGAACTTGGATCCAAATCTTAGGTTGGAATCCAATTTTTAGGATTCAAGAATCCATTAAACTCAGAAACTAAACCAAAACAAAGACAGAAACTTGATCTTCAATTTCAGACAACAGGGAACTTGGATCCAAATCTTAGGTTGGAATCGAATTTTAGGATTCAAGAATCCATTAAACTGAACCAAAACAAAGACAGAAACTTGATCTTCAATTTCAGACAACAGGGCACTATGATCCAAAACTGTTCAAACTACATAATTTTTCTACTCAATTTCAATCACATCAAAGTTTCCATCTTGCAAACTGTCTTTGAGATATCTTTAGATTGGACTCTCTAAGATTTTCTGGGTTGTAATTGTAATTGGTTCTGAGAGATAAAACTTATAAATTTGAGTCATCTCCAACACCAATATCTCTCTCTAAATCACCAAAATTTCTAGTTCTGACACGCCTTTGATCGGACAACAAATTCAAGAAATGAACTTTAGGCTTCAGATTTTTTTATTTGGATGAAAATTTTCAGATTACATGTCTGTATAAGAACGATCCATTCCAAGTTGTACAAATCTACGCATTACAAGCACATGAGTATGATATATGATCTAAAGTATTTTCTGGATTTACCTGGAAAAGATTGGATGAAGATGATCGTGAACATTATGGAGAGACAAGTAAAAAGAGTATATTAGAGAAATTACACCAATCATCATCATTCACACCAACCATGACAAATTCTTTGCATCTCCTTTGACTAACAAATCGGTGAAAAATGATGTGAAGCATTATTTAAAACGTTTGCAGATATCAAGCAAATGGCCAATTAGCTCAGTTGGTTAGAGCGTTGTGCTAATAACGCGAAGGTCGCAGGTTCGAAACCTGCATGGGCCATTTTGCTATTTTCCATCTTTCTCCCCTAACGAAAACAATTATTTGTTTGACGAGTCTTATAATTTTTTTTGACCAAAATATATTAATGTAATTTGACCGACTCTTTTAATAAGACAAGTTCTTCTACAATGTAAATTATTGACGATGCACTACCAATACCATGGTCATGAGTAATCATCATGCATGATCTCATATCTATTTCTTCTGATATGTTTTTCTATTTTGTGCTACTTGATTAGGTCTAACAGACCTTTCATCTCGTTCAAAAATTTATAGTCAACGAAGAAGATCTTTAAATAGTTTAAAGACAAAGGGACAAATTCAGAATAACTCGGTTTTACCCCATGTACGAATTAAAATGTATAAGGTGTAGTTTTCTGTTTTAAGTTTTAATCCAAGTATCCAACCATTTTCCACATCATAACAAACAAAAAAGTGTATTCGTATTTGAAAGTATGTATGATCTCTTTTTTATTTCACTTTTCGAATAATCAGAATAGGTTTTAAATTGAAACTTAAATAAATATCTCCTAAACCTGAAGTATGTAAAAATCCGTGTATTTTTTCTTATTCAAACAATAAATTTTGTATATAATGGTACTCTATCTTTGGTTTTGATCCACAATTCCACATAAGCAGAGTCTACCCTGAGCCCAAACATACTGAACATAAGCTTGTATTCTTTATTTTTACATAAAAAAACCATAAGACAAAACAACCTATTTTTTATATAATTGTGTAAAACAATTTTTTTTTTCTCTACAACTTACGATTTTGTGAAACTCAGAGCCGACTCTGCACATAAAATCGTTGGTTTTGATCCACATAACCGAGTCTTTGTGATCCACACGAAGAAACCCGTGAACCACATAACGAGCAAAGTCTTTGTGATTCACATGATTTATTTGATTCTTATTTTGAGAAATATAAAGATGCATTGGAACCGCGCTTTAATCATACCATGTTAAGAAACCTAAGATGTGTATAAAGGTTTTTTGTTTATATGTGTAAAACGGCCGAAGTATATATACAAGAAATTTTACCTAATACTAAGTCGGTATCTTTACAAACCAATATGTAATATTTACATATCTGATTTAACCGGATATTCATCCGTAATAGAATGATAAGCGGAGAGTTCATAGCTGATATGTTACGGCTGAAACCACAATCACTAATTACGCTGGTGGCTCGACAATTGATTTACGATTTCAAATTAATGTGAAAAAAGTAAAAAAATTTACAAAACCCATTAGCTATCTAATCTCTATACAATTATCAATATTCATCTATATTAATTGATATAGTCGTGTCTTAAACAATCAAACAAAACCAACAAATGCTAACATTTTAACAAACCCCAACAAATTCACATTGACCTTTTGTTGTTGGAGTCACTGAACAGCACGTGCAGTTTAATATTAGTAAAGTTAGAACTTAGAAAACTATATATAGAAAAGAAAAGTGGAGGGAAGAATCATTCAATTAACCTTTAACGTATACTTTCTTTTAAAACTATATACATATTCGCCGACACTTGGCATTTCAAATCTCAAATGCATTATGCTTCATTAAATTAAGAAACATAATTCTTAATTTTAATTTTTTGATTTTTTTTTTTTGTGTGGAATTTAAACATTAGCACCATAAACACAGTAGTGTGTTGAGTTGGGAATACAACTTAAAATATTTTTCTAACCATTTCAAACATCTACATCATCATTTTCGAAATTCTTGGATTTGAAGTATATATATATCATCATATTTTTCTAACCATTTCAAACATCTACATCATCATTTTCGAAATTCTTGGACTAGTTCAACACTTCTCATCTATAAAATGAGCGTATGTCTCATAAGCTTCTTCTCTCCATTAAAAACAAATTCAAGAAACAAAAACACTTCCTCTCATCATTCTAAGAATTGCTTCAACTAATATATGGCAATGAAGAGCCTCTCATTTCTTGCAGCTCTATCTCTCTTGTCTATAACACTTTCATTAGTCATAGCTTCTGACCCGAGTCCTCTTCAAGACTTTTGCGTTAGCACTAACACATCAGCAAATGGCGGTATGGATTTTAATCATTTTTACTCTTATTTTTCATTGATTTCTCTTTTCTTAACACACTTTTTTTTATTTGGTTACTACTATCTTCAGTTTTTGTGAACGGAAGGTTTTGCAAGGACCCGAAGCTCGTAACAGCAGATGACTTCTTTTACTCGGGGCTCGAAAGGGCAAGAAACACTGAATCTAGTCCCGTTGGATCTGTTGTGACAACCGTCAATGTTAACAACATTCTAGGGTTAAACACTCTTGGAATCTCACTTGTCCGTATAGATTATGGAGTGTACGGACAAAACCCGCCTCACACGCACCCGCGTGCCACCGAGATCTTGTATGTTGGATATGGAACTCTTATGGTAGGGTTTGTCACGTCAAACGGAGATGGAAATCGTCTCTTCACAAAAACACTCAACGAGGGTGATGTATTTGTGTTTCCAGAAGGACTCATCCATTTCCAAGTGAACGTAGGAAAATCAACCGCGGTTGCATTCGCTGCTCTGAGCAGCCAAAATCCAGGTGTTGTCACTATTGCTAACACTTTGTTTGCGTCTAAGCCATTGATAGACCCGAACGTTCTTGCAAGGGCGTTCCAGTTGGATCCTAGGGTGATTGTGGACCTACAGAACAAGTTCCAACCAAAAACTTAAAAATATTGTGCTTTGAATTGCTTCAGTCATAAATATGTATCTCCATTTGAATAAGGATCTTGTATTATCCGTTCATCGCAACATAACATGATGTTTGTCGTTGCCGTTACCTTGATAAAATTCTAAATAAATCAATGTTTTTATGTTTTTAAAAATTTACAAATATTGTGAATTCATATTCAAATTTTAATTGTTTTAAACATCATCTCGGAAATTCACCAAAAAATTTGTTTTGTGATGGAGTTTTCTTTAACAAAAAAAGAAAGAAAAGAATGTAGTCCATCGTGTAATCATTTTTAAATTCACAACACCAAATTATGTTATTAAACGAGTCATAGGACTTTGTCACATTTTTTATTTATGAAATTGAAGCCACATTTGATCAGCACTAACGAGAGATCTAGCTCCAATATATTCATGATAGCACAGTTGTATATAACATTACATCAACAAGAGAAAAATCTCAAAATCCTTAAATCGTATTAGCAAAACCAAATCATTAAATCGTAAGATGAAACTTATCTAGTTGGAAAACTACATATGAAAATCACTCTATTTTTTATAGATGATTTTCTTTTGCATCTTATCTTTTCCTCTCTATTCAAATATACTTTATATGGTACACTTATATCACTCTTTAAGACGTTGTGTCTTAGGATCAGTATTGTTTCTTAGGACCGATATTGTTATTATACGAAATCTGCCAGCTTGGTGTTTTGTTTGAATTCGATTGCTGTCTCAGATATCTTATGCAAATATTTTAAGAGTCTTAAATAAAGTTGTGATGTTGGTGTTGTTGTTTTAAGTCAGGATCAACAAGTGCGACGAACGAAGTCAGTCCTGCCCTAAATTTGATGCATCTACACGATAGTGTCTTATCAGAACGATTATCGATTTAGATTTACATATACATACGTTAAATATTCCTTGATAAAATACTAGAGGCATTATCTGTTTTAAATTCTTAATATCGATTTAGAATTACATCTATATAAGTTGATACAGTCGTGCCTACTCACTTAAAGAAACAATCAAACGAAACAAACAGTTTCATATTGACATTTGGTTGAGTCAAGTCAGCTGCATGTGCAAATGAAATATAATCAAGATGAGCGTGTATAAACTAATGACACATTGAGGGAAGATAATCATTAAACAAACATTTTATGTATACCTTGTCAACACTTGCCATTTCAAATTTCAATTGGATCATTTCTCATTACTAATCAAAATGTATTGTACTTTCATAGTGTACTTTTTGTAATTGAAGTATTAGTACCATATGAACATGGCGTGTTGTGGGAGCACGATCTTTAAAAAAGCTAATTGTCAACCATTTCAAAATACATTTTCGAATTTCCTAGATTTACAGGTGTATATACATTTCTATAGACTAGTTCAGCACCTAAAATCATCTATAAATTCAGCTCAATGCCTCATACGTTTCTTACCTCTCCACTAAAACCATACTCAAGAAACAAAAACCCTTCCCTTCTTCTAGAAACCATTTCACTTAATATATGGCAATGAAGAGTCTCTCCTTTCTTGCAATCTTATCTCTCTTGGCTTTAACACTTCCATTAACCATTATTGCTTCTGACCCAAGCTCTCTTCAAGACTTTTGTATTGGCGTCAACACCCCAGCAAATGGCGGTATGTACATGTTCTTTACTCTCAGTTTCCATTGGTTTCTCATTACTTACACTATTTCTTTTTCTTTTTCATTTGGTTACTATGTTCAGTTTTTGTGAACGGAAAGTTCTGCAAGGACCCAAAGCTCGCGACCGCGGATGACTTCTTTTTCGCAGGGCTTGACAAGCCAAGAACCGTAACTAATGCAGTCAGGTCAAATGTGACAGCCGTCAATGTTAACAACCTTCCGGGGTTAAACACTCTTGGAATCTCACTTGTCCGTATTGATTATGGACTGCACGGACAGAACCCGCCGCACACACACCCACGTGCCACGGAGATCTTGGTTGTCGAACAAGGAACACTTTTGGTAGGTTTTGTCTCATCAAACGGAGATGGAAACCGTCTCTTCACAAAAACACTCAACGTGGGTGATGTATTTGTGTTTCCAGAGGGACTTGTTCATTTCCAATTCAATGTGGGACGATCTCCAGCGGTTGCATTCGCTGCGTTGAGCAGCCAAAACCCTGGTGTTGTCACTATTGCCAACACCGTGTTTGGATCTAACCCACCGATAAACCCGAATGTTCTTGCTAAGGCATTCCAGTTGGATCCTAGGGTTGTCATGGATCTACAGAACAAATTCTGATCATGATGTAACAAAGCTTTGTGTTTTGGAATTTCTCTTTCGTTTCATGTATTCGTCTAAATAAGGATCGTGTGTGTATTGTTGGTTCGTTGCTTTTACCTTCAAAATGATTAATTGTTTTTTATTTCATCAACAATGAATTACATAATTTACATTCTTGACAGAGTTTTCTCACCAAACTATTCATTTGTTTTGTTCAAATGATAAATTATATAGCATCTTTACGATGGAAAAAATAATATCTTTAAGCAAGTGTTCTAGAAATGATAGAAGTATTTCGTCGTAAAACTCAGCAACGAAACAACCATTTGTAAGAAAATTTGGTAAAGAATACATTTAGTCTGACATGGCTTTGGATAACCAAATGCAGTCAATACTGGCAAAACAAAGTGATCAGTGGTGGCCGCAAAACCGTTATATATATATATATATATATATATATATATATATATATATATATATATATATTTTAACATTTCTCGTTTTCTCATTGTCTTGCTAGAGCATTTAACATGTCACAAGTTGCACTTACGGTGCTTTTCACAGACTATACAAGATACAGCAAAGGTGCAAAACCACAGTTAAGTTGAGGTTTTTTTTATTGCGTATAATTTAAACTAAAATTGTGATCTTATATTATATAAAGTTTAAACTTCAAAGTTAGTAATTAATATGATCGCGACACGTATTAAATTAATCGAGAACATTTCGACATGTGTTGATGTAATAAAAAAATATTAGTCAATAAAACTTTAGTTTAGAAAATTGTACAATCAAATATTAATCTTAAAAGAAAAATAACAAAACTACAAGATTCTTTTTTTTTTAAAGGGATATACTTCAATTAAAAAAAAAAAAATTAATTTAAGTTTTGCAAAATATACAATCACTGTAAAAAAAAAGCAAAATATACAATCAAATACTAATCCTAAAAAAATAAAATAATATCAACTTCTATATAAACAACTAAGTCTCTAAAAAAAAAAAAATTAACTTTAGTTTAAGAAAATATATAATCTAATTATAAAATTTGATATTTTAAAATTGTTAATTAACGTAAAACACGTGTTAAATTAAAATATCCTCGTCCGAAACTCGTAATTTCACTCTATGAATGTATAGATTTATCTGATATTTTGAATGAACTTGCCATGTAAAACCCGTAAAAGAATGTATAACAAGAATTGGAACCAAAAACTAATTGGATAAACGCCACAACTAAGATTTTAACAAAAAAAAAAAAAAAAAAAAAAAACACCACAACTAAGATGAATGGAGAATGTTCAAGAAAAAAAGACACTAAGATGAACGGACAGTTTAGGGTTGTGTTGACGTGCGTGCATCATCGATGTTTAAATTTATGTGTCAAAGTTAAAATATTCCACAATAAAGTTAGAAACCTGATCTCCTCCAATTTTCGCCATCGAGTTGATATAGTCGTGACTCGTGGCTTGTTGCTTTTTTTTTGTTTTTTGGAACTTTATGGCTTTGTTACTAAGGAACAATAAAACCAAACCAACAATTCCACATTGACATCTGTTAGAGTCAACTCAATAACACGTGCAACTGAATATTATCCAAACAAGCACGTATAAATTCATGACAAGTTGGAAAAATAGAATCATTAAACAAACACAGGCCCGATCAAACGTCAAGTGCAGCAGCAATTGGAATAATATTTTTGAATTTTATATTATATGTTTCTGTGCAATAGATATATTACCACCATACGCATTGGTGTTAAGACATGAGAAAACAATTATTTAAAACAATGATTTTAGCCATTTCAAACTTCTAGTTCAGACATTGTCGCATTTTTGGAATTACAAGTGTATACACGGGCGGCTTTATAAATTTATTTGACTGGAGGCAAAATTAATAGTAAAAAATAAAATTATCTAACAATATATGATTTTTATGACTTAAAATATATCACACAAGTTTATATAATCTTATCAGTCATCTTTTGTTATGTATTAGGAGATGTAAATACTGTGTTTACCAATTTGTGTTTCTATATATATTATTTTAAATATTTTACTTAAAATATTTTTTTTCGACAATATAACTTACTAATATTTTGAATACAAAAACCGTTTAAAACTTAAAAAATTGATAATATAGAAAAAAGCATGTACTTAAATAAATCAGTTATGTTTTTCATATTAAGTTTGACTTTAAATATTACAAAATTGGAAAACAAACTTTATGACTTGGTAACACTGGTTTAAAAAGGAATGGGCAAAACAAATTTTTATTATGAGGGCACTAATTTAATGTTTTAAAAAAATACATTAATTACAAAATTTTGACTGGGTGCAACACCTCTTGCCTTAACTAGAATCGCCCCTAGATGTATATACGTATATGGGACTGGTTCAACACCTAAAAGCATCTATAAATTGAGCTCTATATCTCATAGCTTTCTTACACCTCCAATAAAAGCACATTCAAGAAAGAAAAAAACTCTTCCTTTCATCGAAAGAATCGTTTAAGTTAACATATGGCCATGAAGAACGTCTCCGTTCTCGCAATTCTATCTCTCTTGGCCTTAACACTTCCATTAGCCATTGCTTCTGACCCAAGCCCCCTTCAAGACTTCTGCGTCGGCGTCAATACCCCAGCAGATGGTGGTATGTACATGATGTCTTCCTCGTTTTTAAACTCATCTTTTACTTATTTCTTTTTTTTTTTTTCTTTTGGTGTACATTGATTTCTCATTTATATTATTTGGTAATAACGTTCATCATGATCAGTGTTTGTGAATGGAAAGTTCTGCAAAGATCCAAAGTTAGTCACAGCGGATGACTTCTTCATGTCAGGGCTTCAAAATGCAAGACCCGTAGCTAACGCAGTCGGGTCGAATGTGACAGCCGTTAATGTTAACAACCTTCCAGGGTTAAACACCCTTGGGATCTCGCTTGTCCGTATAGACTATGGAGTGAATGGTCAAAACCCGCCTCACACCCACCCGCGTGCTACCGAGATCTTGTATGTTGGACATGGAACACTTTTGGTAGGTTTTGTCACATCGAACGGAGATGGAAATCGTCTCTTCACAAAAACACTCAACGAGGGTGATGTATTTGTGTTTCCTGAAGGACTCATCCACTTCCAAGCCAATGTGGGAAAGTTTCCAGCGCTTGCATTCGCTGCTCTGAGCAGCCAAAATCCAGGTGTTGTTACTATTGCTAACACTTTGTTTGGGTCTAAGCCATTGATAAACCCGAATGTTCTTGCAAGAGCATTCCAGTTGGATCCTACGGTGATTGTGGATCTACAGAACAAGTTCCAACCAAAAACTTAAATATATTGTGCTTTGAATTGCTTCAATGATATGTATCTATATTTGAATAAGGATCATGTATTCTCCGTTGATGTTAATTGCTGTCTTTCCCTTTAAACACTTTCAATGAATTAACTTTTTATTATATTCTTTTCAACAATGGGATTAGTTAATGCTTACAAACAGTGGCAGAGCCAAAAACGGGGTCAAATATATAAAATGTATTAAATTTATATAATAAAATAAATAAATTAATTTTTTAAAAACAAAAATAAATAAGTTTATAATTGGTTTAAAGAGTAAAAAAAATTTAATGGGAAAGATTCTTTTTGGACATTTTAATGGAATTTTTTAATTATTAAAAGATATTTTAATCATAAATTAATTTGGATGGAGTTTAAAAAAGAAAAAATATAATACTAAAAAAGAAAACAAATAAAAAAAAGGACTTGAAAGGAAAAAAATGGGGTCAAAAAATAAATTATAGAGGGATCATTAGAAAAATATTAAATAAATATAATGTAGTTTTGTAAATTTATGCTGACCCTATTCCTTGTAAGTGGGGTCAAATGTATTTTGACATTAGTCTATTTAATGGGGTCAACTGACCACATTTCCTCCGCCGTTGCTTACAAAGATATTTTGACATCCCCTATATATTAATTGAGAAACATTCTCACAAACCATTTAATTTACAATGATGCTATTTTGCTGATGTGTCACCACCACGTTCATTCTGACATATCATTTAATGAAATTAAAATTATTATTATTAATCAAAAAATACTAATTTCGTTTTTGGGAAATCAAACTTAAGACATTGAAGACAACATAATAAGCGCACAACCACTCTCACTAACACATTTCATATGTTTTCCAATAAGTTTCTTTTAGATATCTATAAATTACTTTAGATATTAAAATTATAAACTATTTACATTATATGTCATTATCCACCTTCTGTTTTTTGATATAACTACAAAATATATACAAGAATTATTATGCATCATTAGTAATAAAAAAAATAGAATAAATTTATCCATTAAATCTTTTTTGATATAACCAGAAAATTTATATAAAAATATTATGCATCATTAGTAATAAAAAATAGAATAATATAAACCTACTATTTATTCCAAAAATATGGAATAATGCCAACAAAATTATTATTATTATTAAGTGGTCTTAATTAAGAACAATTTCATTAAGTCAAAAATAATTTTAGGGAAACAAATCGACGAAAATATATTCCTTGCCTGTCACTTTTATTAAGTCCCAAAATAAGTCTAATTCAATTAATTATATTAAGTACAAATTCATAGATTACAATAACACTTACCAAAATCATCGACCTATAATTTTTATTTATTGTGTTTTCATTATGTAAGGAAAGTTATTAAAAATAAATGTATTTAAAACATATATTAGTGCTTTTATTTTTCAAATCATATTATTATTTATTTCAGATATTGTTTTCATAATTTATTTATGATATCTCTTCATTTATCTTTCTAATTGTTTTAATATTATACAAATTTTAAACTTTTTCCTACTGTATTTTCAACATAACAATTTATTATATAAAAAACTGGATTAAAATATTTTACTATAGTTTAATTTTTCAATTATAAAAAAACTAAAAATTAAAATAAATTCAAATTCACTTAAACAAAACTAAATATTAATTTATTCATCCCGTTGATTAATTTTAATGAAAATTTGATATTAAAATAATTAGAAATTATTATATTTTAAATTCAAATTCACTTACCCGAAAAAATATAAATTTCTCACTACGCGCAGGACGCGGATTATCACCTAGTTAGACACGCAAAGCAAGAAAATGGTTTCCAACTCTTTCTCAATGACGATCATTCGGCTAAGTGGTCTCAATAAACAAAATAATTTAATATTTTTTGCATGGA
The DNA here is from genome assembly GCA_020283515.1 of Alliaria petiolata. Lineage (NCBI taxonomy): Eukaryota > Viridiplantae > Streptophyta > Magnoliopsida > Brassicales > Brassicaceae > Alliaria > Alliaria petiolata. The sequence goes on from JAHZTW010000001.1 coordinate 291,021,487, forward strand.
TTCAAATAAGTGATAGAGCTTAACATCATAATTAGCCAAGAAATAAGAACTATAGGAAAATTTCTCTAAAAGCTCGAATAAATCACTAAAAATAGGTTCTTAAACGTCTTTGTAAGTAGATTACAAAATCTTCATAAGAAGATATGAATATAGTTCACAGAAAAAACCCTAGAGAGAAGTTTCTCCATCCCCAAAACCGGCGGCTAAGATGAAGTGCAACCCTTGCGTGACATCCTCTCGCAGGAAGAACAGGAAGGCTCATTTCACGGCCTCGTCAAGCGAGAGGCGCGTGATTATGAGCTCGCCGCTCTCCGCCGACCTCCGCCAGAAGTACAACGTCAGATCCATGCCGATCCGCAAGGACGACGAGGTCCAGATCGTTCGTAGGACTTACAAGGGACGCGAAGGAAAGGTCGTTCAGGTTTACCGTTGCAAGTGGGTGATTCACATCGAGAGAATCACGAGGGAGAAGGTGAACGGAATCACCGTGAACGTCGGAGTCCAGCCGTCGAAAGTGGTGATTACCAAGCTCCGTCTCGACAAGGACAGAAAATTGCTCTTGGAGAGGAAGGCCAAGGGTCGTGCCGCTTCGGATAAGGAGAAGGGAACCAAGTTCACTGCTGAGGATATTATGCAGAACGTCGATTAAACGAGACTTACTTTTCTGGAACAAGGCGTGTTTAATCAAACTAATTTGGATGATTTTCTTCAAAGAGGGCTCAATTTGGGTGGCTTGGTTTAGGCAGGAGATCCTCTCTGACTTCATCGGTAATTTCTGGTTGCAGAAACAAAACCAGAAGTTGTCTTGGTTAGCGAACAAAATCCTTTTGACCAGAGATGAGATCTATCTGTGGATCAAGCTTGTGGTGGGAAATGGCCGTCTTTGTCGATTTGAGGTGGACAACTGGTGTGTCCTTGGTAAAATGTCTTCTTTCCTGAGGAACGAGGGACCGCGTCACTTAGGTATTCCAAGAGATTCAACTCTGGCGGATCTTTGGATTGATGGTCCATTGGAATCTCCCGCCAGCGAGATCAGATAATCAAGTAACCCTACAAATCCATCTCTCTTCGATACAGCTGACTGACGTCGCAGACTCTTACAAGTGGTGGATAGATGACAACCTTAAAAACAAGCATACAACAAGTCACATCTACTCTGCTATCAAAGATCACCAGCCGTTGGTACCTTGGTCTGGTGTGGTCTGGTTTGCCGGTGGGATTCCAAGACATAAATTTCTTACTTGGCTTTTTGTTTTGAATAGATGCCCAACGAGAGACGGGATGAAAACATGGGGAATACAAGTCGATCCTTCTTGTCTTCTTTGTGGTTTTACTGAAGAGAGTCGAGATCATCTGTTTTTCGACTGCCCGTTCAGCTGGGAAATTTGGAGGACCATTGGACAGATCTGCTCTTTCAATGGCCCCAACCTTCATCGACGTCTCCTTTTTCTAGCTTGGCAAGCATCGATCTACTGTATTTGGACGGAGCGGAACCATAGACTGCACCGTCATACCAACAAACCTTCGAACATCATCTTTAAACAAATTGACTTGCTTGTGCGAAACAGAGCTTCGAGTTTAAGAGCTTCCAATCCGTCTCTCTCTTCAGATCTTCTCCAACTTTGGTTCTCCGGTCAGACAACGACATAAACCCTAGGCGGCTGCGGATGTAATGATTTTTCTGCTCATTGGAGTCTTCTCCTCCTGTTACTCTCAAATGCGGTTGGGTCTCTCAATCAATTCGCCCAACCAACTTCTCGGTTCGATCATAACTTATCTGGTTCAAATCTGGTTCCTTTTTAATTATTTAGTTCCTAACTGAAATATTTTGTGCTTCCAAAAAACTGGGCTTCTGGGGCTCTGTAAAACTCTTATTTCTCATGCTTTCAATAGAATATTCAGTTACAAAAAAAATATGAATATATTTAGGATTCATATTACATTACCATTTTATTTGTTAAATATTATTTAATATCTTTTTTTTTGAGGGACTTTTAAAATGATAATAAGCAATATCATCATCATTAGCAGTAATTTTAAGGAAATTTAAAAACTAAGCTTTTGTTGAAAAATACCTTTAAAAACTAAGCAAATTACAGTAATTTAGTTAAACTGTTTCTCTCTCGTACTGTAAATTGAGTAACTTCCAAATCTCCATACTCATGAGACCATATTTAACACTTCCTTTTATACTTACTTTAACCAATCGAGCTGAGGTTTGTTGATCATGCATCCAAACATTATGTAATTTACTAAGCAACTTTAGGTAATCTGTTTTTGTCTCAAAATCTACAATTTAGAGATCTATAAGGTCCAAAACTCTTTTTCAAATAAAAAAAAAAGGAAGAAGCTCTGTTTGTGATGATGGAAGTTGTAAAGTGGCAATATTTACCCTTGCAAACCTTGACAAACCGAAAGTCAGATTCCAAACAGAACAATACAGAAGCAGACGTCGAACATCAAAGCAACCCACACACGTGTCCTCCATATATGTTTTATCTTTTGTCTGATTTCAACTAAATCGACGCATATCCGTCTGCAATTAGAGTCTGTGTGGATGATTTTATTGATAAGTTTCTCCAAAAATAAAGCAAGATCCATATCCGATTCAAAAAAAAAAGCCAGAATCATCAAGAATATAATATTTGGAAGACCACAGCGATATATGAGGCTTGCTAAGATCTATATTACTCTCAAGATTATTAATCTGCTACTACAATAAGACTGGATGAGCATGAATGAAACCATAAAATGCATCTCCCTTCTCCTCGTGATCAAAGTGAAAAGGGCATCAAAATAGACTACAACTTCACTCTCCCACCATGCTTGTTCTGAAGATCAATCCATCAAACATAGAAACACTACATTTGGTCTATAATCTGATAGATTTTTGAAATTATACCTGGTGCTCCATAAACTTCTCAGCATGATTTCGCTCTTGAAGACTTGAATCGTAAAAGAAAATGTCAGTTAGACCCACAGCACTAATAACAAGAAAGATTATCCACCGGCAACAAGGACCCGTAGATACAAATATGGTTTTATGGACTAAAAACTCAATTAGTAAAACTTTTCAAGCCGACATTGTCTCAAAATAAGCATACGTCGCATAGTAGATGAAAGAGATGTTATATTACATACTGTGATTCACAAAAGCAAACAAAATATGTCAAAATTTAAACACATCGTTAGGTATTAACCAAATATACAATGCTGATGAAAGGAAAATTTGACAAAGCAAAATCAAATAAAGAAGAAAGGACAATTGCAATTCAGACCAGACACACTTAGATAATCCAAACAAAGCTGATCATCACCAAAATAGGATAAAGATTAAATAATTTGAAATGTCCCGATGCAAGAAACCTCATGTTTAGGATGATTGTCCTCTGTGGATTGGATCAGATCCTTGACTTGGCATCAAAGGTATCACCCTTGATGTTGTTTCCTTTATAACTTGGCAGCCACAAGCCGTCTCTCTCGTCGAATGTGTCTAATCTGGGCTTGGAAAATTGAAACGCCAATAGTCCAGCCTGAACCAAGAAAAAGACCATATTTGCTTGATAAGTTTTCCAATTATGAATTCGAATTGTGGTTTAGATATGGCTTAGTCATTTTATCGATCGGAACTAAGACACTATGACATTCAAATCAGAGCGAACCCAATAGACTCATGAAACCAAAGTGAGAATCAAAAAATCAATCAATTAACTGGAAAACCATAAAGATCTGTTGAATCGAATGAATTAGAAACCTGACCGCCGAACAGCAAAACGACAACCATTTGGCGAATAATCTTGAAGGTGTAACTAATGTTGTTAGCGCTGAACTCGCTGAACTCTCTACAAACTGTGACAAATCTTACGTAATTTCTAAAAGAAAATTAGGCAACGAAAAATACCAAAAAAGATGCTTACGATACGAAAATCCAGAGGGTAACGGCGAGTGAGACTCTTTTCCTCATGAACCGCCATAGCCACCACCTGAAACTAAGAATAATTCATGTTGTTGGTATTATAACCGTTTAACCAAAATTCCCTAATGATACGAAATTGGAAAATAACTTGCAGAGAAAGCAACAACATGAACATAACCATATTATGCGTGTACCTTAGAAAGTGTTGAGTATAGATTTTGCTTTTCGTGGATCCTTCCACTGCAAGAAAACATCGCAAATTCCGATGATAATATTCATCAGAACGTGTTTCCGATGACTTTCCCACGAATACGAGCTTCGAAAATGAGTTTTGGTCGGAAATTTCTCGGAAATGAATGTTGTCGGAATTTTGACGGAAAATGTCCTCGGAAGTTTATCGGAAACTTTCCGACGAGTGTACTCGAAAGTTACCGATAAAACATAATAGTCAGAAATTTGTCAGAAAGTTTGCCAGTATATTTCCGACAAAATTCCCAAGAATTCAGAAAAAAAACAAAAAAAACAAAAAAAATGAATAATAAAACTAAGAGAGAGAGAAGAAGAGCCTGAAATGGTGGCGTGAGAGAGAGAGCAATGGTGGCGGGAGAGAGAGAGAGATGGTGTGAAAGAGTGAAGAAAAGTCCGAAATGGTGGCGTTAGAAAGAGAGATTAGACGAAATTATGTTTGACTATCTTGAAGATTAAAACATATACGAAAAAGCGAGATTAGACGAAACTATATGTTTGACTATTTTCCCCACGATCTAAAAACAAAAAATAGTTTCATATTAATTTCAAAGAAAGCAATCAAATAACACCAAAGAACAAAGATCTCTCAGGGAAAAAAATAATGCATAAACTAAACTAAGCTTTGACGAAAATTAAAAAAGAAATGTAAAGATTACACGCTATTTATATGTATACGGAAAATTTAGGGTTTACACTGATTTTTTTTATGTAATAAATATACAACGTCTTTATCATAAGAAAAGAATGAAAATTTATTTTTTCTTAACAAAGATAATTACCTTTTATATCAATTGTATATTGTCGCTTAATATATGTAGATGAAATAATTCCAAATTCCTTAATCAAGTAAAAAATGTTATAAAAATGTATTATAATGGATTAAGCCCAAAATATTAATGATTCGCCGTGTTTAAATCGAGAATCGAATTAGTTTAAATTATCCGGGTTAATTTTATTTGTTAATTAAATGAAGGAAAATTAGTATGAAGGAAATTAATTTTATATGGCCACCATTGCGAAGATTCAACTTGCGGAGAAAACTGAGAATGCTCTACGTTTTTATCTATAAATTGAGCTCTACATGTCTCATAAGTTTCTTACATCACAAATACCCTTCCTCTCTTATAATTAAGTATATGCCAATGAAGAGTCTCGCATTTCTTGCAACTCTATCTCTCTTGGCTATAACACTTCCATTAGCCATTTCTGATCCAAGACACGTTCAAGACTTCTGCGTCGGCGTTAACAGCCCAGACAATGGTGGTATGTACATAATGATTGGCTTTTTTCTTTACATAATAATTTGTTTACGCTTACCTTTCATTGGTTTCTCATTTCTTATACTTCTTTTGTTATATGGTTATCATGTTCAGTGTTTGTGAATGGAAAGTTTTGCAAAGACCCAAAGCTAGCCACCGTAGAGGATTTCGTTTACACAGGGCTTAACATACCCGGAGTCCCAACCAATGTGAACAAAGCAAACATCACTTTCGTCTATGCTGATAATTTTCCGGGTTTAAACACCCTTGGACTTTCATTTGCCCGTGCAGATTATGCGGTGAACGGGGTGGAACCGCCTCACATCCATCCACGTGGCGGCGAGTTCTTGGCTGTCCAAGAAGGAACACTTTATGCGGGTTTTATCTCGTCAAACCAAGATGGAAATCGTTTATTCGCCAAAACACTCAACAAGGGTGATGTAATTTTGTTTCCAGAGGGACTTATCCATTTCCAAGTCAATGTGGGAAAAGTCCCAGCAGTTGCATTCACTGGTTTGAACACCCAAAATCCTGGTACTGTCCCTATGCTTAGCAGCCTGTTTGGGTCTAACCCGCCGATAAACCCGAATGTTCTTGCAAAGTTAATCCAGTTGGATCTTAGTGTTGTCATGGATCTACAGGCCAAATTTAAGCCTTCTTTTTCTTTACCGATGTCTGAATAAGGATCATGTATTCATGTATTATCCATCCGTACATCAAAAATATTGAGCATTTAAGTGCTAATTCGTTTTCTTTACCTTTGTCTGAATAAGGATCATGTATTCATGTATTATCCATCCGTACATCAATAAAGTGACATCAGTAAGGATAATGTATTTTCTTTTTTCTTTTTTTCAACTTTACAAAAAAGGGTAACGCCTAAATAAAATTTGCAGCATTCAAATTGTTCTTATATCTATGTGGTTTCAAACTAAGCCATAGTAGTTTTAGAACCATCAAGACTAGCCAAATGGGTTTGAAAGATACTAACTAACAAACGCAAATATTAAGCAACTTCAGATTGAAAGAAATATAAAGATGGACATGCATAAACCTGAATTTTCCCACCTCACGCAAGTGAAAGAGATTTTTCTAAGTTGATTGAAACCCAGATCAAGGTGTTTCAACTTGGAACATCTCCGAAGATTATCCACCTTTGCAAACTTGTTACGACTCAACACATGGGAAAAGTTGCAACGACTCATCCATGAGGACGAGCCATGAAACGAAAGCCAACTTAGTCCACTGTGGTTATATTATTTATCGTTCAACGTTCTTTTACCAAACCAATCAGTCAATCCTCTTTTTTCCACCAAATTCAATTCACAACTAATTTGAATTTTTAAAATCTATCGTTGAGATATTTGTAGAAAAGGATTGAAATTGAGGAAGAGAACAAGTCAAAGAATGTTGTTCTTATGTCGGAAGTGGCGGCGAAGACGAGGAGATCATAATGATATTTTCGTGAATAAGTGAGGATGATGATGATTATTTGGTCATTTGGATTTTTGAAAAAAAAAATCAATGATAATTTCGTGAATAAGGTAAACTGAGAGTGGTCGACATTCTTATTCTGACAAAAGAATCATGATGGCATTTCCGTGAATAAATGAGGAGGATATGAATTATTTGGTCATTTGGATTTTCGAAAAGAAATAAAACAAACCAATGACAATTTCGTGAATAAAGTGAACTAAGAGTGGTGGATAAAATATTATTTTTTAACAAAATATTATTTTTTAATAAAACTGTATTTTTCACATTTAATCATATTATCTTTTATTTCACATTTTATAATATATCTTACAAAATTTATTTATTTTTTATTTTATATAAAAATAATTTCTCTGCACGGTTAGGTGGAGATAAGATCTAATTTTTTTATTAAAAAGAAGTATAACGCACGGCACTTTCTAAAATTTTGCTGATAGTGGGGTCGTAATTTGTTTGGACTTTGGTACGAGAATAGAAAAATCCATGAATGAGAAGACACGTGGCACAACTTCACGTGGACTGAAAGAGATATGATATGTCGTAATACATTAATCACGTGGACTGAAAGAGATGATAATATTAATACGTAAATACGTAATACATTAATCACCTTCAGTCCAATATTAATCATTTTCTCTATTTTCTTTAATTTTGTTTTCTCTGGGTGCAATTATTGCATACTCACTCCTATTATTCGTGCTAGGCATAAAAACTAGAATCGAAGAACCGGACTTGAATCGATCCGAATTACATGATTCTATTTATTTAATATATTTCTAACGATTTTTCTTCAAATTTATTTCGGTTTTCGGATTAGTTCAGATAAAACCCAAATCAAATCGAGCACTCAAAATCCGAAATCAATTACCAAATTATTACTAATTATATTATTTATATCATATAGTTTATATAATAATTGAATAATTAATCAAATTATTTCAAACCTTCGGGTTATATTTCGGTTCAGTTAGGATAATATCCGAAATTCGAACGGTTACTCGAAAACCCAAAATTAATTACCACGTGTATAATTAACCGAAAAATTATCCAAATTTCTCTGTTAATTCATGTTATTTTCTAACCCGAATTATTTTTGGTTTCGTATTGATTCTGATTTCAAATCTCGGAACAGATCCAAACCGATCCGGACCAAATTTTTTTTGGACCTTATATGAATTCAAAACTGACAAACCCGAAATACCCGAACCCGAAAAAATTTCAGTTCCGTATATGTAATTTTTATTGTAGGTAAATATATATAATATATCTAGCAAAATTAATTTTGAATGAAATCTCACCAACTTAATAAACAATATTTACAAAATCTTTTACTAAAATCTAAAAATATAAGGAATTACAAAATAATAGCAATATCTATACTAAATGAAAGAAATAGTTTGGAGCTCCAGAGGCTAGTCATTTCATATTTTTTTTGTAAACTCTCTCCTTTTACCATGTCAGCAATTTTATATTTGATAAAATCTCTCAAGAATTTCAAGACTTCCACGACCTCCACGTAAGAAAAAATATACAGAAACATAATCAGCCATTGACAATTAAACCTCCCAGGCTTGATAAAAAACTCTGCGTTTTCAACACAATCGTCCTTTGAAATTCTCCGTACGGAATTCTTTAACTTCTCATCTCCAATCACAACAATATCATCAGCTCTCCCTGTCTCCCTACTTCTTTTCAATCAACGACTTTCGCTAATTTTGATCTTATAGCCTCATACGTTTTTTATATTCCCATCTCATAATGCATCTCCAATACATGCTTGGTTTGTGTCATTCAGGTCGAAGCTTGCGTTCGGGAAGACGAAAACAAGCATACCAAGCTGCAAATTCAAAGGCTTTGCGCTGATTTGTTGTCGCCTCATCTCCACTATTCAGATATTGAGGATATACATCATAGTATTTTGATAAATGTAAATCTTTAGTAATAAGTATACTTTCCTTATTGTGATATAGACAATTCCCTAGATTAGAGGCCATGTTTAGCTGACTTAATTCTGTATGAATAACGTTGATTGTGAATGTCAATAAACAAGTCAGTTAGATATCTAAATCTACATGGTATCAGAGTTTAAGATTCAATAGACTTAAAATTTTCTTTCAAATTCAGTGTTTCTTAAAGTTTTATTTTCTTCTTGATCGTGAATCATGACTGGTCCGATTGAACCAGAAGGTCCTTCCAAGCCTGTCACAGAGAAGGTTGATGAAATTGTATCAATTTCACCGTACTCGTTGTACGGGTCTGACAATCCTGGTGCGATTACTTTGGTTCAGTTGAACGGAGATAATTACAACGAGTGGTGCTTGAAATTGCTTAACGCACTTCAAGCTCAACAAAAGTTGGGCTTTATCAATGGCACATCGAAGAAACCCGGAGATGACAGTCCTGACCTAAAAAATTGGTTAGATGTTAAATCTATGATTATTGGCTGGATCCGTGCATCCATCGCGCCAAAGGCTAAGTCCACCGTGAATTACATCACTAATGCTCACTTGTTGTGGGAAATCTTAAGCAACACTTCTTAGTCAGAAATACGGTGCGAGTTCATCTTGTCGACAAGATGGGCCATCAGTGTTAGACTACTTTGGTCGGCTCTCTACGTTGTGGGAAGAATTGCAGGCATATCAGACAGTTCATGTTTGTTCCTGTGGAGGAGCAAAAACGATAACAATTGAATGAAAACACGAGAAGATTCATCAATTTGTGTTAGGTCTCGACAAATCGAGATTTGGAAGCATATGTACCAACATAATCGGTACTGGTCATCTTCCCTCGCTTGGCGAAATTTACAACAAAATCGTCCGTGAAGAACATAGGATATCCTTTGCTCGTAATAAGAATCAAGAGATTGTAGGGTTCTTTGCTCAGAGGGTCACAAATTAACAACTGAATGTTTCTGCTCCTCATCAACAAGGTGGTTCATCATTGATAGTTAGCATATTTACACCATTTTAACATCCATTAAAGGTAGTATTTGCATTGTTTCATGCATATAAATTGTGTATATAGTCTAGTTTGCATCCATTTTAGAGTTAGTGGGTCTTTACCTAGGTCTTTGCATATTTGTTATATTTGAAGTGTTTCTCAGGTGTTTTGGAGGCTAAGAGGACTAAATGAAGTTTGGTGGATGAGTTAGAATCAAGGAGGAGCTGAAAAGAAAGAAACAAAGATCGTCTGGCATCACATCGGTTTGTGGTGCATCAGATAACAAACCGATGCAAGGCATCCTGAAGTTCCCATCGACCAGATGTGCATCGGACAACAAACCGATGCAAGGCATCATGAAATTCTCATCGACCAGAAGTACATCGAGCAACACACCGATGTGAGGCGACCAGAGTTTGCATCGGTTTGTTTCCATCGAACAACAAACCGATGCACTGCCAGACGAAGGCCAAAAACCGGGTCAACATCCGGTTTGTTCCGGATTGACCCGGTTCGCCCTCCTTCCCTATATATACACATTTAGACCACAAAAAAACCTAAGTTTTCTTCTCTCTAGAGTTGGCTTTAGATCCAAACTCCCTTTTTGATATTTTGGATTGATCTTCATCTAATATGCCACTCTAGTGAAGGATTCTTCATTTTTATCTTTTATATTATTGCTTATGTCTTTTCTTTTGCTTTTCTTGATGTTTAGCTCTTAGATTTTAGTTGGATCATGGGTAATGCTAGATTAGGACGAATTGATGGTTGGATGATGATGATTTAGGTTGTATGTTGTTAGATTCTTCATTTAGGTTGCTCTAAATGCTAGATTAGCTTTGAGAAAAGTGATTTAGACCTTAGGTAATTTCATGCCCGAAAAGTGTTCGATGAAATGCCTGAACCAAACCTTTTATAAGCTTTGCATATCCTAGCCAACGAGAGTTGATATCTAGGGTGTTTAGTGAACTGGATTGAAGTTGTTTCTTAATGCTCATGGATTATTTGATTACCAACGAGAGTTGATGTTAATTGGATAATTAGTGAAGTGATTAATGCCATGAGAGTGGATTAGTCATAGTTATGAATTTCATGTTCTAGGATGGTGCTTAATTCAATCTTTGAAATCATTGTTTGATTGTTATCTAGTTCTCATGATAGTTGAACCCATGATCCAATGCTTTTCATTTATTTTCCTTCTTGCATTTCTTACATTTCTAGATTAGACAAAAACCCAAAAACAATTTGCTCTAGATTAGTTTGTGTCATGTATCTCTAGTGTTGCAATCTTTAGTCCATGTGGATTCGATCCCCAAATGCTACAATGATATGAGTTGTTGAGGTTAATTGATATATTAGTATGTAAAATCCTACTTATCAATCATCATCATTAGAGGGCTAGAACAGAGCAGAGAACTCGATTTTTCGATTCAAAATACTATGTTCTCACTGTGGGAGAATTGGTCATGAAAAGCAAGATTGTTGGCAACTCGTGGGGTTTCCAAAATGGTATACTGAACGCAATCAGAGTACTGGTCGTGTACAAAACAATGAAGGAAGAGGAAGAGGAGGTCGAGGTTATAACAACGCAGGCCGTGGTCGTGGTCAGGTCAACGCGACTCATGCCACGAATTTGTATGCTTCCTCGTTCCCTGAGTTTATTTCTGAACAATGGAAGGTTCTTACACAGATGATACAAGAAAAGTCAAGTTTCACAAGTTCCGATAAGTTGTCTGGTAAGAATGATCTTGGCGATGTTATTTTTGATACTAGTGCATCACACCATATGACAGGAAATCTGTTTTTATTAAACAAGATCGAGATTATGCAGCCGTGTTCTGTTGCCTTTGCAGATGGGAGTAAAACCTTTGCTATGAGCATGTGGTCTCTTCCACTTTCAGCCAATATAACTTTGTCGAGAATTTTATATGTTCCAAATTTAAATTGCACTTTGATATCTGTTGCAAAATTGCTAAAACAAACAAACTGTTTTGCATTATCATCTGATACGATTTGTGTTTTACATGACCAATTTTCGAGAACTATGATTGGAGCCTGTGAAATGTGTGATGGTGTGTATTATTTTACGGATAGCGTCTCAGTAAAGGCTCATTAAGGGTTTTGAGTTTCTGATCAAGCTTTGTGGCATCATCGTTTGGGGCATCCGTCGTTTTCAGTTTTTAAGCATTTGGCTTTGTTTTCTGGTTCTCAATCTGCTAGCTCTAGTCCTTGCGGCATTTGTTTTAGAGCTAAGCAAACTCGTGAAGTTTTTTATGATAGTATGAATAAAACAACGAAATGTTTTTTCCTCATTCATGTTGACGTATGGGGTCCTTATCGAGTCCCTTCTTTCTGCGGGGCAGTCTATTTTTCAACAATAGTTGATGATTTTATCAAGAGCGGTTTGGACTTATCTCTTGCTTGAGAAATCAGAAGTAAAAGATGTGTTGAAGAAGTTTCTGGACTATGCTGAACGACAATTCAACAAGTTAGTCAAGATAGTTCGAAGTGACAATAGTACTAAATTCATGGTCTTTTCATCATTTTTAAGGACAACATTCATGAAACGTCTTGTGTCGGGACTCCACAGCAAAATGAAAAGGACAACAAAATGAAAAGGAGGAATGAAAGTTAATTAAATGGATTTGACTTTAGTTCATTTTACCAGTGTGCATGTAAAACCAAGTTAATTTACTAAAGCTAGAGTTACATATTGATGAATGATGAAACAAGAATATTGATCTCAGCTGTAACTGCAAAAACAGAATATAAATAAAATGATGGTGTGAACTCATATCCTTTCATGTAGAAATAGATGGAAAGTTCTAAACGCACAGATACAAATATTGTATATACAAACCAAATAATACAATATTTTTAGCATAAAAACTGCTTATAAATTAAAATCCTCGATAACAAACACCATAATAAATTGTTTAATTTTAAGTCTCAAATCTAACTTTTAAAAAAATAGATCTACGTCTATTTTAATGTACATGTTGATGACATACCTTAACAAAGTACAAAACTAAAAAATCAAAGCAAAATCAATACAATTCCAAACCAGCTAAACTATAAAAAGTTAACAAAATTTCTACTACTATATTTCTTTTTAAAAAACATGAGTGCTCTAAAATTCTAAGTCTCCTTTTCAAAATTATTCACAGAAATTATATCATCTAGAGACTATAAGTAAAAATGGCTTTAAATATATATGCACTACATAGAAGAAAAAATGTGTATTAGAAGAATTATCAATATTATTCTCTGGATTATATTGCACAAATATAAATACGACTGAATCATATGTTGAAGTAAACCAGAAGTTTACTAGCATATTTAGAGAATGACATGAATGATTTGGCCATTTTGGTTCAGTCATGATGATAAGGATTGTTTGACAACTTAAGTAACCATTCATGGAAAAATCAGAATATTTTTCAATCGAGAAAGTTTACATGTAATATGTGTTTTCAAACAAAACTCATAAATGAGCCTTCACAACCAAAATTGGGAATGAATCATTTGTATTCCTAGAGAGAATACATGGTAATATATGTAGGCCAATGCACCCACCGTACCGGATATTTCGATAATTTATGATATTGAATGACGTATCCAGTATATGGTCACATGTGTGTATATTGAAAATACGAAATACGGCTTTCGCAAGAGTCATTACCCAAATAATCAGGAAATCACATAAAATAAATATCATGAAGATATTTATGAAAGGTTTAAGAAGAAAATAAATGTCCAGAAGATATACATGCAAGGTTTAAGAATAACTGCATGAAGAAAAATGTCCAGAAGCCATACAAGAAAGCGTTCCAGAAGATCCGCGTAATATTTTTTTGTCCAAAAGACGAATTTGATCATTTTTATATTATTGGTATCCATGAGTTCAACTTTTCAAAGCAAAGCATGATAATTCAAGTCAAAATTAATGGTTCTAATAGATAGGAATGAGATCAATTCACAGCATGCTTCAACCAAAACATGAATATCAAGACATGAATTCCAAATGTGGTGCTATCTTAACTTCAAACTCACTCGAATGCATCAAACAATTATAAACGTGGGCAATGACTTCATCTCAAAAATTAGCATTTCTCAAGGAAAAATTATCATTGCTCCCTATGCTATATGAATGCAAACCTACATGAAATGCATCTAGAATCAATCCTAAACATGTAAATGCAACTAAATGTTCACACTCTTTTTACAAATTCCAAAATTTTACAAAATTTTTGGTTTTTATATGCATGGATGCATGAGACTCAAGTATGCATAAGAGAAAATAAGAATCACAAAACACATGTCAAATCTCTCAACCTCTCCCCCAAACTTAAATTACACAGTCTCTTGTGTAATAAAAGTCCAAGGGAGACCTCAATCAACATGACAAAATACAAAAACGAAAATCTAAAAGAGATATGTACAAGGGAGGTGGAGATACCTCAAAAACGCGAAGAGGAGGAGGAGTGAAGAGCCGGGTCCTCAGTATCGGTTCTTGGTGGATATGCCAATAGGAGGATAGCATGGTGCACCAATAGGCGGTCATACCGAACAGAAATGTCTGGTTTGAGCTCGGCATTTGGCCTACCATTTTCCTGGCCGTGATTGATACACCAGCTCGGTTCAATAGCTGGTTGTGGCTCCTTGGCATTTGCCAACCTCGTTTGACCATATAAATCCACTTGTGCCCCTGAAAGCACTCAACAAAAAGATCAAAAAGTAAGAGGAAGAAATATATACAAAGGATAGTCATGGGATTACCTCTCAAGTGTGCCAGTTTATCGTCACAAAGCTTGACTTTTGGCAAAATGAAACTCAAATAAAAAGGCTCTAGTCTTAATTTTAATCCAAACTCTAATGGCAATCGTTTAGTCCCCGGCAACGGCGCCAAATTGATAGCGGGATTTTTCACACTTTCAATTAATCCCAACTACTCATATCATTATAGTATTTGAGATATCGAATCCACAGGGACTAAAGATTGCAACACTAAAGATACAAGACACAAACTAATCTAGAGCAAATTGTTTTTTTTTGGGTTTTTGTCTAATCTAGAAATGTAAGAAATGCAAGAAGGAAAATAAATGAAAAGCATTGGATCATGGATTCAACTATCATGAGAACTAAATAACAATCAAACAATGATTTCAAAGATTGAATTAAGCACCATCCTAGAACATGAAATTCATAGATATGACTAATCCACTTTCGTGGTACTAATCACTTCACTAATTACCCAATTAACATCAACTGTCGTTGGTAATCAAGATAATCCATGAGCATTAAGAAACAACTTCAATCCAGTTCACTAAACACCCTAGACATCAACTCTCGTTGGCTAGGATATGCAAAGCTCATAAAAGGTTTGGTTCAGGCATTTCATCGAACACCTTTCGGGCATGAAATTACCTAAGGCCTAAATCACTTTTCTCAAAGCTAATCTAGCATAAAGGGCAACCTAAATGAAGGATCTAACAAGATACAACCTAAATCATCATCATCTAACCATCAATTCATCCTAATCTAGCATTACCCATGATCCAACTAAAATCTAAAAACTAAGCATGAAGAAAACCAAAATAAAAGACATAAACATAAATATAAAAGATAGAGGGTGAAGAATCCTGGGAAAACGGCCATTTCATGCCCAAACTTCAAAGCTATGTTCGATTTATACCTGCATTTTATCTCTTCCACGAATCATGCCCAATGTATTTATGTTTTTGAATTTCATACATAACTTTTCCGTTTTTAGGAAAATCATACAATTCCCGTCACTGTTTACAGTGGCCGTTAAGTCTGTGGTGACGTAGATGCCACGTATTAGACGACGTCACTTTGGGAATTCTTTGATCCAAAAATAACACTCTCTCGACGACGGCTTCCGAACCCTTTTTCCCTCTCTCCACTCTCTCGACAATTGTTTGTCTCGGCTAACCTTTGCTCAAATCATTGAAGAGTCAATCGGTAGTGTCTGAAACAACAAGGAATATGAGGTAATGTTTCCAATCTCAATCGGTTTTCTCACAAAAGGGCTTCGGTGTTTTAAATTTTCTAACTTTGCATACATAAGTGTTTGCATGTTGTTGATTGGAGATGAATTGGTTGTGCGCTGTCATATAATTGCATTAAATTTCTGTAATTACATTTAATTTTGGTATTTTGCAATCGTTTTGTTTAAAAAAAAATGTAAAATTTTATGAACACCAAGTGTTCGATAAAATGACTAACAGAATTTTTCTGAATTTTCCAGCGACAATGATGTCGATTTCGCAATATACTACGGTGGAAAATTCCAAATTTTGGATGGAGTCACTTATTCATATGATGGAGGAGAGGTTCATGAGCTTAAAAGCTCTCCAGAAATGGTGCTTAGAAACGTCTCAGATGCATTGGGAGTTTCTTTGTATGGGCAAAGGATCTGGTACAAGCTTCCGTTTGAGGACTTTACAGAGCTGAAAATGATGTGTACTGGAGATTCGATGTTTCAAAAAATGGTACAATCAACAATGTGGACAAAAGCCGCAAACATTTTCTTGGAGCAAGATGTTGTTGATGGAGGTTCTGCTAATGGAGATGAAACGCCTGCTAATGGAGATACCGAACCTGGTGATATTGATGTTGAAATGCTTGAGGAAGAAGCACAAGTGGAGCTTAATGTTGAAGGTTTTGTTGATGAAGAAGAGCATTACAATTCTGAGGCAACTCCAGAAAATTCAGATGATGAAGATAGTGGTCCGCAAAACCATCAGCAAAGGTATAAAAAGGTAGTGGCGAGCTGAGTTTAGGTCTGGGATTTGACAGTATAGCTGAGTTCAAAGAAGCCATGATTGAGTATAGCTTGAAGTATAAAGTCAATGTGAGGTTCTCGAGATGGGGATCTATAAAATCAGAGGTGAAGTGTGCAGTTGTTGCTGAAGATGATGGTGATAAGAATGTGGTTGATGTTGATGAGAACGGAGCTGCTAGTGATGCGAATGGAGCTGCTGGTGATGCGAATGGAGCTGCTGGTGATGAGAATGGAGCTTCTTTGGCAATTCAGCGTGAAGCTCCTGCTGATATTGGTGGAGATGCTGAAAAGGAGGAAACAATACACAGATCCAATCCGTCCAGTTAATGGAATTAACTTCTGGAGAAGATCCCTTGAAACCACCATTCAACCACCATCAAGAGATGACTGGCTGCCTACAAAGGAGGAAAAGAAAAGAAAAAAAGGGAAGGGTGAGTCTCCACAGAAGAAGAAGAAGGGAAAGGGAATAACTGAGCCTAAAGAGAAGAGGATAAAGCTGGTTGTAGAGGGGAGAATTTCATATTGTGGACGGTGTGGACTCCCAGGACATAACTCAAGAAGATGTGATCAAACATGATGTGTCTTTACCAGACCAAAGAAACAACCATCCGGTCTTAGTGAGGGAGAGGGACCAAGCCAGCAAAGCCAACCATCACAGAGTTCTCATCAACCATCGTAGAGTTCTCATCTCGGTTTAAGGTACTGTTTTGTGATTTTTATACTTTGATGAGGATGATGATTTTCCGATGATTTTGTGATTGTTTTAGTGATTGTTTTGGTGATTGTTTTCGGAATTTGATGATGGTTTGATTAGTGTTACAACCTCTGCTTGTTACGATTTGGCAGGATTGGGGAGAAGATTTGGATGAGAAGATTACCAAGCTTGAGTAGGTTATCGATTTGGTTTTTCTATTTGATTTGGGGTTAACCTCAGCTGTTTCAGATATTGCTTATTTCTGCCTCGGACATGGCTTCTTTCAAATGTAATTTTTTCATGGTTTCGGCTTGTTAATGTCAAATTTTGTTCCCCTGTGATTGCAAAATCTCAAACTCAAATACATCTCGTAACCATAATTTTAAATTTCTTGCCATACTGCATTAGTCTAAATTAGAAAATCCCATAATTACTAGCCAACAATACAATACAATACATGAACTAGCAGCAGATTTAAGTTCAATACATGAAATAGATGAAGAAGACTAATCCCAAACCACACACGATCATGTTTTTGCAGCAACTAGCAGCAGGTTTAAGTTCTCCTAACTCCTTCTCACAACAATTCACCATTGCCTTAAGCTCTTGAATCTCTTCCTTGCATCCTTCTGCATTATTATTTGCCACAGCCTCACACGTTCTTGTCTCCATCGCCAAGTTCTCAACCTCCTCTTGCATCTTCTCAAACCCTCTTTCAACCACTCCCATTTCCTCAACCATTGAAATGTCGACCCATTTGAACAAATGATTTTTATTCTATAAAATTATGATGAAATTATGATGAACAAATGATTTTTATTTCGATGAAATTATGCAAATTCTCATATCAAAGAACACCGAATTCTTACCTCTTTCGACCCAAACGGACAGCAATAGAAAAGTCTACCCGGATTCTTCTGTCTCTGAAGTCCTAATTATAGATGCTTCTCCACATCGACAGCTTTTCGGAATTCCGAATCCTTCGTCACGTCCATGGCATTTTTTCACGTCGTAGCTCACTCCTTCATAGTTGAAGAGGATCATCAATTAACATTAATCAAACTCAGAAATGAACACAACAACACCGAATTTAATGAATTGCTCACCTGAGGTAGCTGATGAAGACATCTCATTTAAGAACCCTAAAATTATCGTGTCTATTTTTTTCCCCAAATCTGTTCTGTTTAAAGGTTGAAGATGATACAAAACGACGTCGTTTTGTTCATAATGGACAAAACGACATCGTTTTTAAATTCTGTGTTTAACGTAAACAAAAACAGTTTGATCCGATAATCCACGTCATTTTAGAGTTAACGGACCATTAGCCATGTAAGCTTCCGTTAACAGACCATTAGCCACGTCACGGGAATTGTATGATTTTCCTAAAAACAGAAAAGTTATGTATGAAATTCAAAAAAATAAATACATTGGGCATGATTCGTGGAAGAGATAAACTGCAGGTATAAATCGAACAAATCTTTGAAGTTTGAGCATGAAATGGCCGTTTTCCCGAAGAATCCTTCACTAGAGTGGCATGATTCATGAAGAACAATCCAAAATATCAAAGAGAGAGTTTGGATCTAAACCCAACTCTAGAAAGAAGAAAACTTAGGGTTTTTTTGTGGCTACAAGTGTATTTATAGGGAAGGAGGGCGAACCGGGTCAACCCGGAACAAACCGGGTATTGACCCGGTTTAAAGCTGAAAATCGCGCACCGTATCGAGCTTGCTAGGTCGATATGCAGCTCGATACGCTGCTAAAGACCTTCTTCAAGGACCGTGTCGAGCTTAGTAGCTCGACACAAACGCTCGACACGCCGTCTTCAAATCATCGGTTGGATTTTGTATCGAACTTAGCAGTCTGATAGGGCTCAGGTTTTATCCAAATAATCAACTATGCAAGTGCACAATAATGCAGTTGAAGTATAAGGGGTATCGAATCCCAAGGGAAGTGAAAGCTACACTAAGGTCTCTAAATTCGAATTATGCTAGATCGGATTATATGAAATTAAAACTAAGCAATTAAACAAGTAAATAAATCGGATTTTAGCTGGATTAAAGTTCAGGAGACGAAACGCTAGGTTCAGGGAAATTCTCAGGTGATCTAAATTGCAGGTCTAGACGGAATGTTAGGAATAATGAAGATCCGTTCTTAAACTCGAAACACAACAATAAAATCAACCAACTCTCTCTGCGAAGACTTTCTATGTCTAAACCCTAGAACCCCAAATCTCTTTGCAAATTCTAACAATTCAAACAAGCATTAAAGTTTAGGTTCGATTGTTCACAAAATCCCTAAACGAAATCTCTTTGCGAATAGGTATTTTGCTCATCTAACACTAGTTCAAGCAATCAATAATACTATCGCATCTATTAATTAACCTAAGATCAGATTCTAGGTCATGAAGCTAAAATCAACATTAAACACAAATCCAGATAAAGAACTCTAATGATTTTTTCCTAAAAATTTAATTCGACCTAACAATTCATCAATCACCTTTGAAAAACCCTAAACCTAACTAGCAAATTACTCAGACATGGTGAATGAAGAAAACATCATGATTGCATAAAAGAAATCAATAGAAACAAAGGAGTTCCAAATATGCTCTGAAGGAGCCTAATTCTTCTCTCCAAAATCTCTCTAAAAATCTCTCTCTAAGTCTCAAACAAAAAATAAGAATAATAGTTTGTGGCTAAACAATGCCTTGAAAATCTATATTTATAGGCAAACTCGCGTCAGGGGCAAACTTGTAAATAATGGGAACTTCAGCTGATTTTCTTTTTCTGGTGGAAGTCCGATTTCTTTGGCGGTCTTCATTGGTGTCGATCGACACCACATGACTTCATCACTTCGGATGCTTCTCCAAAATACTCCAAAAAGTTCCATAATCTCTAATTATGCTCCAAACGTAGATCAACCTGCAAAGACTCTAAGAGGACTCTAAAAATACCAAAAGACTCTATAAAAAGACTTATATCATGGTCCAAAAATGGGTAAAAACCATGATATATCAACTCCCCCAGACTTAGCTTTTACTTGCCCTCAAGCAAAACAGAAACTTAGAATGAAGTAGAAGTTTGAAAACATAAACTTTCGAGTACCTCTTAAGAACGCCACATTGATTATCACTTTTTGAATCCACATGATATAGAGCCAACCTTAGGAAAGTTCAGTGTACTTACCACAAGCTTAGCAATCTCCCAGTTTGAATCCAAATCCTTTCCTTGGTAAAATTTCGAACTCTAACAGTGGTATTGCTAGAGAACTTTACAGATTCTTTGCCCTTCCTTAGTGCCTGAACAAGACATTCTTCATACAGTTCTCCTATTTTCTCTTCCCTTAGTCAACTGCTGCCCATTTTCAGGGTGTTCTAAGATCTTTTCATTGACTCTTCTTATTCTTTTGAAGTCTTGGGAAATAGTGCTACTCTCTACTTGTGTTCCTTGTGAGGAGACGGGTTCAAGAGCACTCACTAATATTGTTCCTTGTGAAGAGACAGGCTCATGACAAATGCACTATTCTCAGACTGAAACTCTTTTTCTTTCTTTTCTTTTCTCAAGGGAAGATCAAGGAGAGACTGCAATGGTCTATCTGTTCAGACTGAAAGATGAATCAAGTTCTGCGCATACCTAGTTCTTATAAGGGGATCTGAACTCGCCCTGTTAGACTGATTCCACTTGCAGCTTTCTACTTAATAAGACTTGCAGTCAACTACTATAGCAATGGTTCTTCAAGTGTCAACATTCTGTGGTTAGTTCCTAGAAAAACTTAAAGTTCCAACTGATTTTGACTCAATAAAACAAAAGTTTTTGACTCTCAAAACAAAGCACAAAGTCAGTAATCACCTCCCCCAGACTTAAACAACACTGTCCCCAGTGTTATCAAGCCCGAAGTTGGCTAAAAAAAAGATTAGAAACAACAAAAAAGACCAGATAGAAGACTTACCTTCGTCTGCGCGTGGTGTCGATCGACACTAAGTGGTGTCGATCGACACTAGTCTATGTCGAGTCCAATGTCGCCTTTTTCAACTGACTAAAACTAGGACTTAGTAAAATCAAAACGAAATATAAATAAAAACCTTACCTAACAGTGGGTTGCCTCCCACTCAGCGCTCGTTTTCAGTCATTAGCTTGACTGTGTCGGGGTTCAGACGTCTGGTGGATCAGAGGGTGGCATCGAATGCTTCCCAGACGAATGTCTTCTCATCCATGGCGGTGTATAGGCATTAGGTGCATGAAAGTGACCAAGGAAATGAGGAACAGTAGCAGGGTGGGCCTTGAGTTCGGGTGGGACACTTCGTTTTCCTGCAACATAATCAAAAGAAACACCAAGCCTTCTACGAGAATCTCGTTGCTTGCATAAGCGTGAAATAGCTTTTGAACCTTTAATGTTCTTATTGATAAGACCAGGAGGTTTGGAATTGATTTCAGAGAATGCGTACCTTTGCTTCATTCGAGGTTTATGGGCTATAGGATGTGGAGGCATCTGTTTGACCACATGCGATGGAATTGCAGCATTGGAAGCGACTTCTGGTGTGATCCGTGAAGTGTGTCGATCGACACCAACTTTGTAGCTCGAATCTCTGATCTTTTGCTGCAATTCAGCTCCGTAATCATTGTCTCCATGATGAAAACGTCTTCCTCCATAAACTTGACATTGATTAGAGCTTCATCTTCGTCCAAAGTCCTAAAGATATGATTGTTTCCACTCCAATCTTCTAGCTCAACAACTTTCTCAGAATTTTCAGTTAATGCCTCTTGAATAGCCACCTTGTTCACTTGCTTTTTAGAATCCAGCTCCTTGACATTCCCAGCAGTAGTGTCATCCGAACATTCCAGGACTGGATCTTTATCCATGGACATCTCTACTGAAAAAGATTGACCATCGATGGTGGAAGGTCCCCTTAACTTGTCCATGTCAAAATTCATGACAACATCACCCAAGTCAAGCTCTATTTTCCCTTTCCTTACATCAATAATGGCACCAACTGAAGCCAAGAATGATCTTCCCAAAATAAGAGGATCTGTAGGTTCTTCATCATATTTCAACACTACAAAGTCTGTGGGAATCATGCCACCTTCAATCTTCAAGGGAACATCTTCTAAGACACCTTCTGAGATTCTCTTAGATCGACCAGCTAGGACATGGAAGATTCTGGTTGGCTTGAAATTAGTCATTCCAAGTCGAACAGCAACTGAGTGTGGTATCAAGTTGATACTTGAACCTAGATCGCAGAGAGAACGAGGAAATCTTCCTGTTGAGATTGAGCAATCTAGCACAAAGTTTCCTGGATCAGGTAACTTCTCTGGAATCCTCCTCTGAATCACAGCACTGACTTGTTCAGAAACCCACACTTTCTTCTTCTTCCTTGGAACTATATTCAAGAGAATTGCATTCATTTCTCTGGTAAGCAATGCTCCTTCTTCAGGACTCACACCATTGACAACCATTCTCTTGACATATCTTCTTAATGCAGGTGAAAGTCGGACTGCATCAACTAAGGGTAGCTCAACCATCAGCTTATCCATCATTTTCTTGCATCTGGCTTCTTCTATCTCCTGTTTAGACTTTCTAGGAGGCCTGGGATAGGGTATTTTAGGCTTGTACACCCTTTCCTTTGCAATATTTGAAGCTTCAGGTTGATCCAGCGAGGTCTGGGCAAGGTGTCGATCGATACCCTCCTGGTGTCGATCGACACTGGTATATGATGTTGCTTTGGTCGATTTTGGTCCGCCAGAACTCGAATCGTCGAGATTTTCTACTGGTGTCGATCGACACTAGCTCTGCAACTGCAACATCTTCTGTTTCAAGCTCCTTAAACTCTTTAACCTCCACGAAATTTTCTGCACTTCCTATCATGATGGCATTGACATGATGTCTGGGGTTTGTATCAGTCTTTCCAGGAAGAAACCCCTCTTGTCTCTTCAAAGCTCCAACAGTTTGAGCAACTTGAACATCCAATTGCTTCATATGAGTACCCAGAGACTCAATTTTCCCATTCAGATCCGTGTACAAGGCATCAATCTTCCCATTGAAGTCCACAGTTATCTTCTGCTGTCCTTCCAGGATCTGTTCAATCATAGACTCCATCTTATTGTCTTGTGCAGGAGGCTTCTGGTAAGAAGAAGAACCATAAATTCTCTGGAAGTTGTTGATCTGAAAAGGCTTCTGGTAAGAAAAACCATAGCCTTGCTGATTGTTGAAACTATGACCTTGAAAACCAGCACCATTGATGTAGTTAACATCTTCTTCCTCAAGCTCAAAAGTATCAACTTCAAAAGCAAAATGAACTTGCTTCATACCCACCAAAAGATTGTGTACGTTGTCCAGCTTCCTGTTGACCTCAGCAATTTGGCTTCCTCCATTTGCACCAGCTTGTTGTCTCCTTTCAAAGTCTGCATTTTTGGTGCTGTTACAAGAGGCCAAATTCTCTATAAGCACCATCGCGTCGTCTGGATATATAGTGTTGAAGTTACCATTGCTCGCAGCATCCAAAGCCATTTGGTATCGCCAATCGATCCCTCGGTAAAAGATACCGATAAACTGCGGCTCGCTGAAACCATGATGTGGGCAGTCCCTCTGGTACGATCTTAATCTCACCCAAGAAGTCTTGAATGCTTTAGTTGGTCCTTGAGAAAATATGGTGATCTTTGTCCTCAACTCCTCGGATCTCGCATCATCAAAGAAGTTGCATAAAAATGCATTCTTTGTTTCTTCCCAATTAGTCAAGGATGCTGGATCCAACTGCTTCAGCCAGTATGATGCATCTCCAGCAAGCGAGTGAGGGAAAAACTTACAGAAGAGATAATCATAGGACACTCCATTAGCCTTGATGCTTGACGCGAGGTCCTAAAATCTCTCAATGTGATCCATCGGATGCTCATTAGAAAGTCCATGGAAAGGATGCTGACCCACCAGCGTGAAGTAAGCAGGCTTCAGCTCGAAGTCGTTCCTTTGAAATGCAGGAGGATGGATCGCAACTCTATTAGCATAGAACTGGTCTAGGCGGTTGTACTCGCCAAATGTTCTTACACGTCCAACGTCTGCAGGGGCGATTTGTATGGCTGGTTCAATGATGACGGCGCCAGCCTCATCACGTCTCTGTCCTTGGTTGTTCCTTCTGTGCCCTTCCGCATCAACCAAGTGACCAGCTTCGTCTCGGGTTAGAACCATAAGATGTGGCATCGCGTTGTGCGACTGGTGTCGATCGATGCCAATGGTGTCGATCGACACTCGGGTAGATGCTCGGTTCTTGCGTTCGAGACGACCTAGTTCTTGGTTTAACGCGATTAGTTCCTCTTCCTTGTTGCTTCTGGTACTGGGCATGCACCTGAAACAAAAGATAGGAAACTAAATTAGTAACAAAAATAAAAACAAAACCTAGTCAAAATCCTAGTACTAGATTCCGTAGGCAGCTATTACTTCCCCGGCAACGGCGCCAAAAACTTGATAGTGCTAAGGTTTTACCCAAATAATCAACTACTGCAACTGCACATCAATGCAGTTGAAGTATAAGGGGTATCGAATCCCAAGGGAAGTGAAAGCTACACTAAGGTCTCTAAATTCAAATTATGCTAGATCAGATTATATGAAATTAAAACTAAGCTATTAAACAAGTAAATAAATCGGATTTTAGCTGGATTAAAGTTCAGGAGACGAAACGCTAGGTTCAGGAAAATTCTCAGGTGATCTAAATTGCAGGTCTAGACAGAATGTTAGGAATAATGAAGATTCGTTCTTAAACTCGAAACACAACAATAAAATCAACCAACTCTCGCTGTGAAGACTTTCTATGTCTAAACCCTAGAATCCCAAATCTCTTTGCAAATTCTAACAATTCAAACAAGCATTAAAGTTCAGGTTCGATTGTTCACAAAATCCCTAAACCAAATCTCTTTGCGAATAGGTATTTTGCTCATCTAACACTAGTTCAGACAATCAATAATACTCTCGCATCTATTAATTAACCTAAAATCAGATTCTAGGTCATGAAGCTAAAATCAACATTAAACACAAATCCAGATGAAGAACTCTAATGATTTTATCCTAACAATTTAATTTGACCTAACAATTCATCAATCACCTTTGAAAAACCCTAAACCTAACTAGCAAACTACTGAGGCATGGTGAATGAAGAAAACATCATGAATAAATAAGATTGCATAAAAGAAATCAATAGAAACAAAGGACTTCCAAATATGCTCTCAAGGAGCCTAATTCTTCTCTCCAAAATCTCTCTAAAAATCTCTCTCTAAGTCTCATAACAGAGAAAAAGAATAATAGTTCGTGGCTAAACAATGCCTTGAAAATCTATATTTATAGGCAAACTCGCGTCAGGGGCAAACTTGTAAATAATGGAAACTTCAGCTGATTTCCTTTTTCTGGTGGAAGTCCGGTTTCTTTGGCGGTCTTCATTGGTGTCGAGGTGTCGATCGACACCACATGACTTCATCACTTCGGATGCTTCTCCAAAATGTTCCAAAAAGTTCCATAATCTCTAATTATGCTCCAAACGTAGATCAACATGCAAAGACTCTAATAGGACTCTAAAAATACCAAAAGACTCTATAAAAAGACTTATATCATGGTTCAAAAATGGGTAAAAACCATGATATATCACAGTCTGATACAAATGCCCGATACGCTCCTTGCTAGCTCGATACAAACGGTCGATACTCGCACTTCGTCTTCTCTGCCAGGTTGTATCGAGCTTAGTAGCTCGACACTAAGCTCGATACACTTCTAAAACTTGTCTTCATCTTATTTGGCCACTTCTCTTCTTCCTCTTGATCATCCAATGACTCCATTTGGTCCTCCATGCCTCCAAAACACCTAATAAGGACTCAATATGTACAAATATACAACAACCTAAGCTAAAACTCACTAAACACTAATATGGATGCAAATGAGACTAAAAGTGGCTAAATGAATGTAAAAGTACATGCAAAACTATCTAAAATGAATGCTAAAATATGCTAAATTATGAGTATATCAACTCCCCCAAACTTACCTTTTGCTTGCCTTCAAGCAAACAAACATGACAAATCCAAGAGAGAGGTGTGAAGGTGGGAGCTCAATTCCAAAAATGCCAACCAAAGAGATCAAGTCATTGTCCAAGTTAACAATTCTAGGATGCATGTCGAGTTTGTTCTACTTTAAAAACTTTAGCCACACTCATCACAAACATGAAATGAATCCAAGTCTAGCCTACACAACCTTCATATCCTTCATTCCTTTAACATTCATTCAATTTGTAACCATGTATCATGCTTTGAAATGCCAAGAGAACTCATTTGGTTAAGGGACAAGGTCTTGAGATAAAAATGATCTCAATGCAATGGTTTAGTTTAGGTGCAAGAGGGAGCTCTCAATGAAAAGAATCAACCTATGGCAAAATGCTAAGAGTAAAAACCAATAGATGCATACAAGGATGACTTTGATCTACCCAAATGCCTAATGATTTCTATCCTAGACTAAACCCAAAGATCAACTACTTAAGCTACCCTTGCCCAAGGCTTTTGTTGCCCTTATAACCTTCATTAATTTCACCTTCCTTGTTGAACTTGGGGAGTTCTTCTTCGCCTTGTAATGGTTTTTGGCTTCTTTTCAATGGCTATTCTTTGTTGTTGTGATGTCTCTTCTTTTCATCTCCTTGGATGCTTGTTGCCCTGATTTTTCTTCTTGTTGTATGGCCTTCTTATTAAGCTTGAGATCACCTTTTTCTTCTTTGATTTAGAGCCTCTTTGTTGCCACCATCTCATCATTCGTTTCCCCATTCATCTCCTTGTATCACCTTCTTTACTTCCTCTTCTTCTTCCAATGATAAAAACTTTTAAATACAAGAACTTCTTCCTAGTCTACCCATCGAGCATCCTAGCCTATTACTAGCTTAGAATGCAAGTTAGTGTCTACATGAAAGCTTCTCCTTGTCGGCCTAAACTCAACACTTTTTGCCTAGATTATTCAAAATTTTTGAAAATAGGCCTCACAATCACACACAAGAGTTGTAGGCTTGAAAGAAGGTATTGGCTAAGGATGGAGTTTTCATAACTGTCCCAAAGATGAATATCAGCTACTTGGACTAGCAAGAGTGATAAAAGGAAGAAGAAAGTCCAAGTATGTGTATTGGTATCCATGAGTTCAACTTTTCAAAGCAAAACATGATAATTCAAGTCAAAATTAATGGTTCTAATAGATAGGAATGAGATCAATTCACAGCAAGCTTCAACCAAAACATGAATATCAAGACATGAATTCCAAATGTGGTGCTATCTTAACTTCAAACTCACTCGAATGCATCAAACAATTATAAACGTGGGCAATGACTTCATCTAAAAAATTAGCATTTCTCAAGGAAAAATTATCATTGCTCCCTATGCTATATGAATGCAAACCTACATGAAATACATCTAGACTCAATCCTAAACATGTAAATGCAACTAAATGTTCACACTCTTTTTACAAATTTCAAAAATTTTCAAAATGTTTGGTTTTTATATGCATGGATGCATGAGACTCAAGTATGCATAAGAGAAAATAAGAATCACAAAATACATGTCAAATCTCTCAACTTCTCCCCCAAACTTAAATCACACAGTCTCTTGTGTAATAAAAGTCCAAGGGAGACCTCAATCAACATGACAAAATACAAAAACGAAAATCTAAAAGAGATATGTACAAGGGAGGTGGACCTCAAAAACGCGAAGAGGAGGAGGAGTGAAGAGCTGGGTCCTCAGTATCGGTTCTTGGTGGATATGCCAATGGGAGGATAGCATGGTGCACCAATAGGTGGTCATACCGAACAGAAATGTCTGGTTTGAGCTCGGCATTTGGCCTACCATTTTCCTGGCCGTGATTGATACACCAGCTCGGTTCAATATCTGGTTGTGGTTCCTTGGCATTTGCCAACCTCGTTTGCCCATATAAATCCACTTGTGCCCCTGAAAGCACTCAACAAAAAGATCAAAAAGTAAGAGGAAGAAATATATACAAAGGATAGTCATGGGATTACCTCCCAAGTGTGCTAGTTTATAGTCACAAAGCTTGACTTTTGGCAAAATGAAACTCAAATATGAGAGTGCAATGGAACTAGTGTTCCTTCTCAAATCATATAAATCTCAAAAAGGAAATAAAAAGGCTCTAGTCTTAGTTTTAATCCAAACTCTAATGGCAATCGTTTAGTCCCCGGCAACGGCGCCAAATTGATAGCGGGATTTTTCACACTTTCAATTAATCCCAACTACTCATATCATTGTAGTATTTGAGATATCGAATCCACATGGACTAAAGATTGCAACACTAAAGATACAAGACACAAACTAATCTAGAGCAAATTGTTTTTTTTTTGGATTTTTGTCTAATCTAGAAATGTAAGAAATGCAAGAAGGAAAATAAATGAAAAGCATTGGATCATGGGTTCAACTATCATGAGAACTAAATAACAATCAAACAATTATTTCAAATATTGAATTAAGCACCATCCTAGAACATGAAATTCATAGATATGACTAATCCACTTTCGTGGTACTAATCACTTCACTAATTACCCAATTAACATCAACTGTCATTGGTAATCAAGATAATCCATGAGCATTAAGAAACAACTTCAATCCAGTTCACTAAACACCCTAGACATCAACTCTCGTTGGCTAGGATATGCAAAGCTCATAAAAGGTTTGGTTCAGGCATTTCATCGAACACCTTTCGGGCATGAAATTACCTAAGGCCTAAATCATTTTTCTCAAAGCAAATCTAGCATAAAGAGCAACCTAAATGAAGGATCTAACAAGATACAACCTAAATCATCATCATCTAACCATCAATTCATCCTAATCTAGCATTACCCATGATCCAACTAAAATCTAAAAACTAAGCATGAAGAAAACCAAAATAAAAGACATAAACATAAATATAAAAGATAGAGGGTGAAGAATCCTTCACTAGAGTGGCATGATTCATGAAGAACAATCCAAAATATCAAAGAGAGAGTTTGG
>JAHZTW010000001.1:291052946-291088717 GCA_020283515.1 Alliaria petiolata
CTTTTGTTTCAGGTGCATGCCCAGTACCAGGAGCAACAAGGAAGAAGAACTAGTCACTTTGAACCAGGAATTCAACCGTCTCGAACGTACGAACCGCAAGTCTGCACGAGCGTCGAACGACACAACAGGCGTCGATCGACACACACAACCAGCATCGATCGACACCGTCTGTATCGATCAACACCTTGCACGGACAGAGATGGCTAAACCTGTGATCATGATACGCAACAAGGCAGGCGACTTTGTTGACCTGCAGGGCAACAGAAGGAAAGCCCAAGGACAGAGACTTGATGAGGCTGGCGCCATCATCGTCGAAGCTGCAGAAGCTGGACGTGGAAGAACACTAGGCGAGTACAACCGCCCAGACCAGTTCTATGCCAACAGAGCTGCGATCTGTCCTCCTGCATTTCAGAGGAATGACTTCGAGCTGAAGTCTGCTTACTACACTTTAGTGGCTCAGCATCTCTTTCATGGTCTTCCTAGTGAGCACCATATGGACCATATTGAAAGATTCGAGGACCTCGCATCAAGCATCAAGGACAATGGAGTGACCTACGACTATATTTTCTGCAAGCTTTTCCCTTACTCGCTTGCTGGCGATGCGTCCTACTGGCTGAAGCAGCTTGATCCAGGATCCTTGAATACTTGGGAAGAAACAAAGAATGCATTCTTATGCAATTTCTTTGATGATGCAAGATCCGAGGAGCTGCGAATGAAGATCACAACATTCTCCCAAGGACCTACTGAAGCATTCAAGGCTTCATGGGTGCGATTCAAGGCTTACCAGAGGGACTGCCCACATCACGGTTTTAGCAAACCACAGCTTATCGGTATCTTTTACCGAGGGATTGATTGAAGGTATCAGATGGCCTTAGACGCTGCAAGCAATGGCAACTTCAACACAAGGATTCCAGAAGATGCGATAGAGCTTATTGACAATTTGGCTTCTAGTAACAGCACCAAAAACGCAGACTTCGAAAGAAGACAAAGCGCAGGAAAAGCTGGAAGAAACCAAATCGCTGAAGTCAACAGGAAGCTGGACAACGTACACAATCTCTTGGTGGGGAAGAAGCAAGTCCATTTTGCCAATGAGGTGGAGTCATTCGAACCAGAGCCAGACTGTGAAGAAGAGGACGTGAAGTACATCAACGGAGGTGGATTTCAGGGCCAACGTTATGGGAACCAGCAAGGAAACATGAACTTCACTGGAAATTATCAGAAGAGTTCCTTCACAGGAAATCAAAACTCTTCTGGTTACACCCAGAAGCCCCCATTTCAGAACAGCAACTACACTAGAAGCTATGGAAATTCTTCATATCAGAAGCCTCCTCCTCAAGATAACAAAATGGAGGCAATGCTAGAGCAGATCTTGGAGGGACAACAGAAGTTTACAGTGAATTTCAATGGCAAGATGGATTCACTGTACCAGGACCTGAATGGAAAGATTGAGAGCTTAAGTTCTCATATGAAGAAGTTGGATGTTCAAGTTGCTCAAACCGCAGAGGCTGTTAGCAGGCAAGAGGGATTCTTTCCAGGGAAGATGGATACCAATCCGAAACGCCAAGTTAATGCTGTCACATTGAAGAGTGGGAAGAACCTTCAGCCTGTCCAGAAGAGAGGGCTTAGCATTGAGGAATTTGAGGAGCTAGAAGATGTAGAAGATGCTGCGGACCCAGCGTCGATCGACACCCGAGGTGATAAAAGACAAGGATGATTCTGAACCCGAACCCGAACCTTCTACGACGAGTGTCGATCGACACCAGGAGGGTGTCGATCGACGCCCACCACGGACAGAGCAAGATCGAGCTAAGACCAAGGTCATTGCTGAAGAAAGGGTCTACAAACCGAAGATCCCTTTCCCCTTGGTAACAAAGAAGTCTAAGAAGGAGCTGCTGGACGCTAGATGCAAGGTTATCATGGATAGACTAGTGGTTGAAATCCCTTTGATGGATGCCATTAGAACTACTCCAGTGATAAAGAGATACTTGAAGTGGATGATGACAAGCAACATGGACATGGAGGAAAGCATAATGATGATATCGGAGCAAGTTAGTGCTGTCATTCAGAACAGGCTTCCAGAGAAACTCTCCGATCCGGGAAGCTTTGTTCTAGACTGCTCCATCTTTTCAGACAAGTTCGGAAGATCTTTGTGTGATTTAGGATCAAGTGTCAACTTGATGCCTCTTTCAGTTGCTCTAAGGCTGGACATGACAGATTTCAAGGCCACAAGAATCTCCCTAGTACTTGCTGATCGATCCGTCAGAATTCCTGAAGGTGTTTTGGAAGATGTTCCTATCAAAGTGGGAGATTGCTTGATTCCCACAGACTTCGTGGTTTTGGCATATGATGAGGAACCCAAAGACCCTCTCATACTTGGTAGACCATTCTTGGCTACAGCTGGAGCGATCATTGACGTGAGGAAGGGCAGGATCGCGCTGAACCTTGGAGATTTGGTGATGAATTTCGACATGGAGAAGCTGATGAAGAGGCCAACAATTGATGGACAGACCTTCTATGTCGATTCACTCACCAACCTTGCTGAAGAAATTTTCCAAGAGGACCACCCTACAGACCCTCTGGAACGTGCATTGACCACTTCCACAAAGGACATTGAGTGCTTGGACGATGCAGCTGCTGGATACGCGAAGATGTTAGATGCAAGCGAGCAAGTGATGCAACTAGTCGCTGCTGAGGACCTGTGTCGATCGACACCAAGCAGTGTCGATCGACACCCTTCGCGATCATCAACAAAAGCCACACTCGCTGATTGGAGTGAGGCTAAGGCACCTAAAGTCGAGCTTAAACAGCTCCCTGCCGGGCTAAGGTACGCATTTCTTGGTCCTAATTCCACATATCCTGTAATTGTTAATGCTTCTTTGAACAATGCAGAGCTCACGTTGTTGCTAAGCAAGCTGCGCAAATATCGCAAAGCTCTTGGCTATTCTCTTGATGACATTTCAGGTATCTCACCAGACTTATGCATGCATCGGATTCACCTTGAGGATGAGACCAAGTCGTCAATTGAACACCAAAGGAGGCTAAATCCGAACCTGAAAGAAGTTGTCAAGAAGGAGATCATGAAGCTCTTGGAAGCAGGAATCATCTATCCCATTTCGGATAGCACTTGGGTCAGTCCGGTTCACGTGGTTCCTAAGAAAGGAGGAGTTACAGTGGTGAAGAATGAGAGGAACGAGCTGATTCCAACAAGGACTGTGACTGGACACAGGATGTGCATAGACTACAGGAAGCTGAATGCCGCGACCAGAAAAGACCACTTTCCCTTACCATTCATCGACCAGATGCTTGAGAGATTGGCAAATCATCCATACTACTGTTTCTTGGATGGCTATTCAGGATTCTTCCAGATTCCGATCCATCCAGATGATCAGGAGAAGACCACCTTTACATGTCCTTATGGTACATTTGCATATCGCAGGATGCCATTTGGACTTTGTAATGCTCCTGCGACTTTTCAGAGGTGTATGATGGCGATCTTCACGGACATGATTGAGAGGTTCATGGAGGTCTTTATGGATGACTTTTCTGTTTATGGGTCATCCTTCAAAGACTGTCTGGACAACCTATGCGCAGTGTTGCAGCGATGTGAAGAGAAGCACTTGGTTCTGAACTGGGAAAAGTGTCACTTCATGGTCACAGATGGGATTGTACTTGGACACAAGGTTTCAGCAGAAGGCATTGCAGTGGATCGCGCCAAGATAGAGGTCATGACAACACTACAGGCACCAGATTCTGTGAAGTCAGTAAGGAGTTTTCTAGGACATGCTGGATTCTACAGAAGATTCATCAAAGATTTCAGCAAGATTGCAAGGCCACTCACTGCTCTTCTGTGCAAAGATGTGAAATTCGAGTTCACTGCAGAATGTCTTTCAGCCTTTGAACAGATAAAGCAAGCATTAGTGAGTGCTCCAATTGTGCAACCTCCGGACTGGGATTTACCTTTCGAGGTGATGTGTGACGCCAGTGATTTCGCAGTGGGCGCGGTATTAGGACAGAAGAAGGACAAGAAACTTCATGCCATCTATTATGCCAGCAGGACTTTGGATGATGCTCAGAAGAACTATGCAACTACAGAGAAGGAATTGTTAGCTGTGGTATTTGCCTTTGAGAAATTTCGGCAGTACCTTGTTGGCTCGAAGGTGATTGTTCACACTGACCATTCTGCATTGAAGTACTTGATGCAGAAGAAGGATGCAAAGCCAAGGTTGCTAAGATGGATTCTACTTCTTCAAGAGTTCGACATAGAGGTCAAAGACAAGAAAGGAGTTGAAAACGGAGTAGCTGATCATCTTTCAAGGATCAGAATTGAAGATGATGTGCCCATTGATGACTTTCTACCTGAGGAGAACATATATCTTATTGAGAGTCGCTTGAAAGGCATGATCTCGGACCAGATACGCTTAGTGTCGATCGACACTAGGGGAGTGTCGATCGACACCCCGTCCGAATCGAAGAACGACAACTCCTGTGCCCGAGTGTCGATCGACACCACCTGTGTCGATCGACACCCTACGCGTGCTTCAGTTCGCAAGCTCTTAGATGATGTGTTTCTGCAACCAATCTTTGCTGTTCAAGATACAACTCGACCATGGTATGCTGATATTGTGAACTACCTTGCTGCAGACATTGAGCCTAACCATCTCAAAGGATATGAGAAGAAGAAGTTCATGAGGGAACTTAGAAGGTACTATTGGGATGAGCCACACTTATATAAGCATTGTTCAGACAATGTTTACAGAAGATGCATTGCAGAGAATGAGGTTCGTGATGTCCTGTTCCATTGTCATGGTTCAGAGTATGCTGGACACTTTGCTACATTCAAGACGGTGTCCAAGGTTCTTCAAGCAGGCTTTTGGTGGCCTACTATGTTCAAGGATGCGCAGCTCTTCATCATGCAGTGTGATGTTTGTCAAAGGAGAGGAAAGATCAGCAAGAGGAATGAGATGCCACAGAACTTCATCCTTGAAGTTGAGGTCTTTGATTGTTGGGGTATTGACTTCATGGGTCCTTTTCCTCCATCATTCGGAATGCAATACATCTTGGTGGCTGTGGACTATGTCTCTAAGTGGGTGGAAGCAATTGCTTCTAAGACCAATAATGCTGCAGTAGTTCTCAAGATGTTTCAGACCATCATCTTCCCAATATTCGGAGTGCCTCGTATTGTCATTAGTGATGGTGGATCTCACTTTATCAACAAGGTGTTCAACAAGCTGCTGAAGAAACATGGTGTTCAGCATCGCGTCGCGACCCCTTATCATCCTCAAACGAGTGGACAAGTGGAAGTCTCCAACAGAAAAATAAAGCAAATTCTGGAGAAGACAGTAGGCAAGACAAGGAAGGATTGGGCAACAAAGTTAGATGATGCACTTTGGGCCTACAGGACTGCATACAAAACGCCTTTGGGAACTACACATTTCCAGTTGCTCTATGGCAAAGCTTGCCATCTTCCAGTAGAGCTGGAACACAAGGCACATTGGACTATCAAGAAGATGAATTTCGACTTGAAGCCTGCTGTAGAAAGGCGCCTACTCCAGCTCCACGAATTGGATGAACTTCGTTATCATGCTTATGAGAACTCAAAGCTCTACAAAGAAAGAACTAAAGCATATCATGATAAGAAGATCATCTCCAGACAATTCGAGCCAAATGACCAGGTACTTCTATACAACTCTCGTCTGCAATTGTTTCCTGGTAAATTACGTTCACGTTGGTCGGGTCCTTTCACCATCAAAGAGGTCAGACCATATGGAGCAATTGTCTTGACAAACTCCAAAGGAGAGGAGTTCACTGTGAATGGGCAA
Organism: Alliaria petiolata; assembly: GCA_020283515.1. Lineage (NCBI taxonomy): Eukaryota > Viridiplantae > Streptophyta > Magnoliopsida > Brassicales > Brassicaceae > Alliaria > Alliaria petiolata. The sequence goes on from JAHZTW010000001.1 coordinate 291,058,766, forward strand.
ACGGTGAAACACTATTGGGCTCAAGACGAGATTCCAGACGGACACATTGTGTCTTTGGATGATGCACCCAATGCCTAAATCACGCAAGAACAGTCAAGCTATTGACGTTAAACGAGCGCTGAGTGGGAGGCAACCCACTGTTAGGTAAGTTTTTCTTTACATTTTTTTTTTTTTGGTTTTACTAATTTCTTTTGGCTTTTATAATAGGACTGTTGGGAATGATAATTATTGTTGATTGAAGATACAACTCGTCGATTTTGGTTCGGATTCAAAATCTGCACGTGGTGTCGATCGACACCATGTGTGTCGATCGACACCATGTGTGTCGATCGACACCCGACCCGAACTGACATTTTGTTCTTCATTTCTTAGAATGTGGATTTGATTTTGGTTTAATTTTCTTTTGCAGATGCCTCCTGTGAGTAAGAGACCACGCCACACTGACGCCAGAGCCTCAGGAACTGCAAATGACGAAGCAATTCCGGCTCTTCCTCCATGGCCTAAGCCTGAAAAGGTGAAGGTTCGTGTGACACGAAGTTGGGACGAGTCACCAGCTGCAGAGGTGGCAAAGGACGCGTGGACTTATAGAGACATCAGCGAGCCATGGGATGATTACGACACGCTTTTTTACAATGTGTGGCTGCGAGTAGAGATCGCTCCCACTCGCTTTGCTTGTGAGAAGACGATGAGCGCGCTAGGAATCAAGGATGACATCCTATCTTTGATGAGCAGAATTGGTATGGGCACCATAGCGACGAGGCAGTTCGATCTCTATCCAGACCTTGTCCGCCAGTTCATTGCCACAGTCAGGGTCTACTATTGGAACGAGATCAACAAGAATGCTCTGGAAGGCACATTGACCTTCCTAATCCGCGGAATCCGATACCGCATTTCCCTTCCAGACCTCTGTGGGATCTATGGATTCGCAGACGAGCATGCCACTGGGGTCTCTCTTCAGACTTAGCTTCCAGATAACCAGGACTTCTGGTCGCACTTCGGGAATGGGAGGTATGATTCTAAGACCTCCACTCACACCGACATTCGCCATCCTACTCTGCGCTACTTGGTCCGTTTGTTCTCTACTACACTTTTGTGTAAGCACGAGCCAGGGAAGATGCGAGTGTCTGAGTTGGTGCTGTTCTATCGAGGTCTTTGGTCTGAGATCTATGAGGATGATGACGCGCCAGTTAGCGCGAACCTTGGCGCGGTATTTGCTCATCATTTGGCTTCCTTGAAGACGAAGCCTTTCAGTGGGACGAAGCTGAAGCCAGAGACTATAGGGAGTCTTCTTACACCCATCTTCCAGCACTGCGGGATAGACACTTCTACTTGCTCCATTGTTACATCGCGTGCCTTGGTGGATATGGAGTACCTGAAGAGGACTCACTGGGTGACCGGAGAGAGACTGTGGGCATTCAGCGACGAGCAGAGAGTGCAGCGTTTGATTCAGCTACCTGATAGAGATCTCACTCACATCACCAGCGATCCTCTGCGCCTCGCATTTCAGCCTAGTCCGACCAAGCTCAGGGATGCTCCCGTTGCCAGACGCAGAGGCACTTCGTCACGCACAGCTGTGGATCCTCCACGACCATCCTCTTCTAGACGCAGAGCACAGGCTACTTTAGAGCCTATTGGACCGCATCACCTTCCAGACGCTCCTGAGATTCCTATGGAGCAGGCTGCATTTCAGAGATATGTGGTTCAGAGCTTCCAGGCCATCTGGAACGCCATTGCCTCTGTGTCTACCTGCGTTCGACCACCTACGCCACCACGTTCCTCTCCACCACATGCTGATGACGACGAGTGATTTTTCCATCCTTTTTCTTTTTAGTACTTTGAGTCAGTTTTTCTTTTTCTCTTGAGTCTGCATTTGCTTCAGTACTTTGCTTCAAAACTTGTTAAAATCATTGCGATTATTGGATTATCTTGTGCTTTTAACGTTTGTTTGAGTTTTTCTAACAGCTAGGCTAACTCCAACAACGAATCTGACTTAGCAACAATCATGTTCAAGTGACAGAACTCTGTCTACGGACAGAGTGTCGATCGACACCATCTGTGTCGATCGACACCAACTTCAGACACAGCATCGACCGATACCATCCGTGTTGATCGACGCTACACGCAGAAGTCAGGTAATCCGATTTTTTTCTCTTTGTTGCAACAGTTGGTATGAATTTTTGCTATCCAACCTCATTCTTAGTAACACTGGGGACAGTGTTATTCAACTCTGGGGGAGGTGGTTGCTAATTTTGTGTTTTGTTTTGAGAGTCAGTTAAGTCTTGAGTCAAAGGTTTTCAAAAATTTGTTTTATTGAGTCAAAACTAGTTGGAACTTTCAGTTTTTCTAGGAACTAACCACAAGAAGTTGACACTTGGAAGAACCATTGCTATAAGAGTTGATTGCAGGACTTACTAAGTAGAAAGCTGCAAGTGAAATCAGTCTAACAGGGCGAGTTCAGAACCCCTTATGAGAACTAGGTATGCGCAGAACTTGATTCCTCTTTCAGTCTTAACATATAGGCAATTGCAGTCTCTCCTTGATCTTCCCTTGAAAAAAAAGAAAAAAAAAAGAAAGAAAAAGAGTCTAAGTCTGGAATAGTGCCTTGTCATGAGCCTGTCTCCTCACAAGGAACAATATTAGTGATGCTCTTGAACACGTCTCCTCACAAGGAACACAAGTAGAGAGTAGCACTATTCCAGAGATCCCAAAGAGAATAAAAAAAGTCAATGAAAAGATCTTAGAACACCCTGAAAATGGGCAGAAGTTGACTAAGGGAAGAGAAAATAGGGGAGCTGCATGAGAATATCTTGTTTTGGTACTAAGGAAGGGAAAAGAATCAGAAAAGTTCTATGGCATTACCAATGTTAGAGTTCGAATCTGTTACCAAGGAAAGGATCTGGATTTGAACTGGGAGATTGCTAAGCTTGTGGTAAGTACATTGAACATTTCCTAAGGTTGGGTCTAATATCATGTGGATTCAAGAAGTGTTAATCAAAGTGGCGTTTTGAAAAAGTGATTGGAAGTTCCTGTTTTCAAACTTCTACTTCAGTCTAAGTTTCTGTTTTGCTTGAGGGCAAGCAAAGGCTAAGTCTGAGGGAGTTGATATATCATGGTTTTTACCCGTTTTTAAGCCATGATATAAGTGTTTTTATAGAGTCTTTTGGAGTTTTTAAGCCATGATATATCATGGTTTTTACCCGTTTTTAAGCCATGATATAAGTGTTTTTATAGAGTCTTTTGCTAGTTTTGGAGTCTTTTTAGAGTCTTTACAGGATGGAGAGCATTTGGAGCTAAATGGAAGAAACTGGAACGTTTTGGAGCATTTTGGAGAAGCAGCCGAAGTGATGAAGTCAAAAGGCTGGATTTACGAGCTGCGTGTCGATCGACACCATCAGTGTCGATCGACACCAAGGATGGACGGCAAAACTTGACGGTTTCCAATCAGGAAAAGGAAAGAAGAGCAAGTTTGAAGAATTACAAGTTTACCCCTGGACGAAAAATCCCCTTCTATAAATAGTTTTCAGGCATTGTTAGCCAGATACTTTTATCATTATTTTCTGTTTTTGAGACTTAGAAGAGAGATTGATCCTGAGCTTTTGGGGAGACAATTCTAACTCATCTGAGCCAGATTTCGAACCCCTGTATCATTCTCTATTCTTTTATGCAATATTATTCAGCCATGTTTTGTGTTTGCATTATTATGTCTGAGTAGTTTGTTAGTTAGGTTAGGGTGATTTAGGGTTTGATGAAGAGTTTGTAGAATCACTAGAATTATTAGGGAAATCAATTGGATCTTCACCTTGATTTGTGCTTAACTTGATTCTCTGAATTGATCACTTAGAAATCAAACCTTAGGTTGTTTAATAGATGCGAGAGCATTATTAATAACTTGAACTAATCTTAGGTGAGCAAATTATCTATTCGCAAAGAGATTTGGTTTAGGTAATTTGTGAACAAATCGAACCTGTTTTTATTGCTTGCCTTAATTGTTTAAATTCGCAAAGAGATTTGGAATTTAGGGATTTAGGCATAGATAACTTCTGCAACGAGAGTTGATTGGTTTTAACTTAGAGTTTCGAGTTCTAGACGGTTCTTAATAAATCCCTAATAAACTTAGATTCTGCATTCTTGGATTCAAACATGATAATTATCCTTGCCTAGCGCCTTTTGTCTCTGAACTTACATCGCTTTATAAACTCGTTTACTTATTTCTGCATTGCTTTAGACTACTTAAAATTAATCGCCTAGCATAATCTAAACCTAGAAACCATAAGTGTAGCTTTAACTTTCCTGAGGATTCGATACCCCTTATACTTCAACTGCATTGCTGTGCACTTGCAGTAGTTGATTATTTGGGTAAAACCTGAGCCCTATCAGTAGATCTCTGCCAAACAATATATTGCGCCATGCATAAGACAGTCGATACCGTTTACAACATTCTAGAAATTCTATCGATCCAAAGTATCTTCCTTTATACAATCTAGCCAGCATCGATTCTGGTTCATTCAAGATCTTCCAGGCCTGTTTGGCCAGTAACGTTTGATTAAAATCACTAACATCTCGGAACCCCAGGCCTCCTTTAGCTTTAGATTTGCACATCTCTTTCCACGAGACCCAATGGATCTTACGTTGCTTATCACATGCATTCCCCCAAAAGCTCGACATCGCACTTGTGATTTTTTGACATTGATGTTTTGTCAATCTAAAGCATGAAATTGCGTAAACCGGTAGAGCCATTGCAACAGATTTTAGAAGAACCTCCTTACCCCCAAGAGAAAGCATTTTGGCATACCAGCCGCTCAATCTTTTATATAGCTTGTTTTCAATGAAGGCAAGTAATTCCCGTTTAGATCCACTAAAACACTCTGGAAGTCCCAGATATTTTCCGTCTCCACCTTCTTTGTCAATGCCCAAGAACTCCGCTAGCAAAGTTTTCATGTACGGATCTATGTCGGCTCCATACGTTATGTTATATTTTGTGAAATTAATCTCCTGACCGGATGCTTTCTCATTTAGTCGTAGACAACGAAGGAATTCGGTACACTCACTCAATGTAGCTCTGCAACGGAAGAGGCTATCATCGGCAAACAACAAGTGTTGAATAGATGGGCAGTATTTTGTCAGCTTCATCCCCGTGATTTTTGCATCATTTTTAGCTTTGTTCATTACATGCACAAGAGCTTCAGCACAAAGGATAAAGAGAGACGGAGATAGCGGATCCCCTTGACGAATTCCATGCTTTGGTTTTATATAACCATACACTTGACCATTTAACACCACTGTGTACGTCACAGAACGAATACACTCCATTATCCATCCAATCTATTTCTTGTCAAATCACATCTTCCGAAACAGGGCTTCTAGGAAGTTCCACTCCACGCGATCATAAGCTTCCGACATATCCATTTTGATTGCTATAAAATCATCTCATGAGCAATAAGAAGGTTGTCCGAGATGAGTCTACCTGCCACAAAATCTCCCTGCGTCTGAGATACCAGCTACGACAAAAATCTTTTAAGTCTGTTGCAGAGAATTTTGGATATGATTTTATAGGTGACAGAACATAAACTGATAGGCCTAAGATCCTTCATATCATTCGGGTTTGGTATCTTGGGGATCAGGCATAACTGGGTGTAGTTCTAGTCGCTTGGTAAGGAGCATGTTTCAAAGAACCGTTTTACTTCTGTGACTACCGTGGCTCCTGTGATTCCCCAATACTTTTGAAAGAACACTCCTGTTATTCCATCAGCATCAGGCGCACTGTCTTCCTTGATGGATTTCACTGCCTTACGAATCTCAGTTGATGTTACCGGTTTGATTAGTTCGTTGTTCATCCTCTGCGTAACACGAGTTTCAAAACCTTCTAGTAATTCCTCACTACTATCCGGATTGGAAGTACGAAAGAGTCTGGTAAAATAATCCACAGTGATTTCTCCTTTGACCTCTTCAGCAAACTGTTCTCTTCCCTCTGTGTCCAGCAACATGATAGGGCTCAGATTTTACCCAAATAATCAACTACTGCAAGTGCACAGCAATGCAGTTGAAGTATAAGGGGTATCGAATCCCAAGGGAAGTTAAAGCTACACTAAGGTTTCTAAGTTCGAATTATGCTAGGTCGGATTATATGAAATTAAAGCTAAGCAATTAAACAAGTAAATAATCGGATTTAAGCTGGATTAAAGTTCAGGAGACTAAGGCGCTAGGCAAGGATAATTATCAGGTTGAATCCAATAATGCAGAATCTAAGTTTATTAGGAATTTATTAAGAACCGTCTAGAACTCGAAACTCTAAGTTAAAACCAATCAACTCTCGTTGCAGAAGTTATCTATGCCTAAATCCCTAAATCCCAAATCTCTTTGCGAATTTAAACAATTAAGACAAGCAATAAGAACATGTTCGATTTGTTCACAAAATACCTAAACCAAATCTCTTTGCGAATAGATATTTTGCTCACCTATGATTAGTTCAAGTTACTAATAATGCTCTCGCATCTATTAAATAACCTAAGGTTTGATTTCTAAGTGATCAATTCAGAGAATCAAGTTAAGCACAAATCAAGGTGAAGATCCAATTGATTTCCCTAATAATTCTAGTGATTCTACAAACTCTTCATCAAACCCTAAATCATCCTAACCTAACTAGCAAACTACTCAGACATAATTATGCAAACACAAATCATGGCTGAAATAAATTGCATAAAAGAATAGAGAATGATACAGGGGTTCGAAATCTGGCTCAGATGAGTTAGAATTGTCTCCCCAAAAGCTCAGGATCAATCTCTCTCTAAGTCTCAAAAACAGAAAATAATGATAAGGTATATGGCTAAACAATGCCTGAAAACTATTTATAGAAGGGGATTTTTCGTCCAGGGGCAGACTTGTAATTTCTTCAAACTTGCTCTCGTTCCTTTTTCTGATTGGAAACCGTCAAAGTTGGCCGACCTTCATTGGTGTCGATTGACACTGGCATTGACATGGTGTCTGAGATTTGTATCAGTTTTCCTAGGAAGAAATCCCTCTTGTCTTTTCACAGATTCTGCAGTTTGAGCCACTTGAGTATCCTATTTCTTGACATGTTTGTTCAGAGATTCGAATTTCCCATTCAAGTCTTGGTACATGGCGTCCATCTTTCCAGTCACATCTTGATACAAGGTGTCAATCTTCCCATTAAAGCTCACCGTCATCTTCTGTTGTCCTAAAGTTGTTCCATCATCGCTTTCATACCATTATCTGCAGAAGATTAAGCTGGTGGGTTTTGATAGGAGGAAGACCCATAGTTTCTGGTATAGTTGGTGCTTTGATAAGGTTTCTGAAACTCGGTCTTTTGAAACTGGGATCTTGGAGAGTAACCACCTGAGTTCTGAATTTCAGAAAAAGAGCTTCTCTGGTTGTTTCCATTGTAGAACATGTTCCCCTGTTGATTCCCAAACTTCTGCTCTTGAAAACCACCTTCATTGACGAAATTACAGTCTTCCACTTGAACCTCAGCAGTTGGTTCGAAATGCTCCACTTCCGCAGCAAATTGGACTTGTTTATTTCCCACTAGAAGGTTGTGCATAGATCCTAGCATGGCCTTCATCTCTGCGATTTGTCCTCCATCATTAGCGCCAGCTGATGCTTTCCTTTGAAGATCTGCATTCTTGGTACTATTGCTAGATACCAAGTTCTCAATCAGCTTTACTGCTTCTGCTGGGGATCTAGTGTTGAAGTTCCCATTGCTCGCAGCATCTAGAGCCATCTGGTACCTCCAGTCTATCCCTCTGAAAAAAATACCTAGCAGTTGAACATCAGTGAATCCATGATGGGGGCAATCTCTCTGGTATGCCTTGAATCTGATCCAAGAACCCTTGAATGCTTCACTATGTCCTTGAGAAAAGGTAGAGATCTTCATTCGCAGCTCCTCGGACCTCGCATCATCAAAAAAATTGTTGAGGAAGGCGTTTTTGGTCTCCTCCCAAGTGGTCAAAGAACCAGGTTCCAACTATTTCAGCCAGTACGCAGCATCTCCTCCAAGAGAATAGGGGAAGAGCTTGCAGTAAAGATAATCTTCAGTCAATCCATGTGCCTTAATACTCGACGCCAGATCCTCAAACTTTTCTAGATGATCCATTGGATGCTCATGGGGAAGACCATGAAAAGGGTGATGAGCCACAAGAGTATAGTATGCGGGCTTCAGCTCAAAGTCATTCCTCTGAAAAGTGGGTAGGCGGATTGCAGCTCAATTGGCGTAGAACTGATCTGGCCTGTTGTAGTCGCCAAGGGTGCGCTCATCCTCTGCGTCATTGGCTGGTTCAGCGATCACAGCCCTATTGTCATCAAGACGCGCCCCTTCTTCATTGCGCCGGTTTCCCTCTCGGTCTCGTAGCAGACCTGCGGCATCTTGCATCAAAACTATAGCGTTTGGCATATTTGTCTGCGAAGGGTGTCGATCGATGCTGTTGGTGTCGATCGAGGCTCTCGCAGCTTTTCGGTTCGTATAGTTCCGCAAGTGCCTTTAAGTTAAGCAAAGTTAGCTCTGCTTCCTTGGTGCTTCTGGTGGAGCGTTTCTGCATACACCTGAAACAAAAGAAAGAAAATTAGTTAGTAAAATAGTTAGCTAAAACTTAGACAAAAATTCCAAACAAGAAATCTGTCTAGATAGAAATCAATTCCCCGGCAACGGCGCCAAAATTTGATATGCTCAAATTCACCCTGAGCTACTCTCTCAAATTAAGAGATCATTGTAGTACTTAGGGGTCGAATTCCACAGAGAATCGATGCAACTAGACAAATTCTAATTCAGTTTTTAAGCTAAGAGTAATGTAAGAAAGCAGTAAAAGCAATAAAGTAAATAAGGCAAGTTCGATTTCCGGTTCTTAAAATCAAAGAGACAAGGCGTTAGGCAGTGAGGTATCTCAGGACGATTTAGGTTGAAGGTTTGACTACTATTAGAATTAATTGTTCTAGAACTCGAAACACGAAAAGCAAACAAACCAGCTTTCGCTGCAGATGTTATCAATGTCTAAACCTAGAAAACCAACTTTCGCTGCGAGTTCAAAGATAGAAACATGCATTAATTTCAGGTTCGATATTGTTCACAAAGACCTAAACCAACTGTCGTTGCGAATAGATTCAATGCTCATCTAAAGATCTGATCGCTAGGTGATTAACAACACTTTCACATCTGTTTAATTACCTAGGGTTTCGAAATCTAGGTGATCAATCCTAAATTTCAGAGTTAAAACAATCTAAGATGAAGAACAAGCAAATAATCCCAATAGAAAACCAATTCTAACAACCTATCATCAATCCCTTGAAAACCCCACAACCTAACTATGAAACTACTCAGACATGGATGCAGCAAACATCATAGAATAAGTAATTTGCATAAAAAGAATAGAAGAGATACAAGGGTTCCAAATCTCTCAAGAACAGAGTGCAGATTTATCTCCCTAAATCTCTCAAAACCTAAACTCTCTCTTTGTCTCTCTAAATTATAAAGTGTGTGCCTAAACAATGGCATAAAAGCTCTATTTATAGGCTAAGGTACGAATCCTCAATTCCCTGGAAGATTAGGAAAAGTCTTGAAAATTTCATTTTTCCTCAAACTTCTGGAATCTTCACATCTTTACGATCTGGAAAACTCGGTGTCGATCGACACCAGCTAGTGTCGATCGACACTAGTCGTGCATCTTCAATCCAACTTCGTGACTTCATTCCATTATGCTCCAAAACGTATCCAAACCTCCAGTTCAGCTCCAATTGTACCTGAACCTGCATAGACTCTAAATAGACTCGAAAATAGTACTAAGACTCAATAAAAACACTTATATCATGGTCCAAAAATAGGTAAAAACCATGATATATCAGCCCCTTTCTTCCATTTCGATAGTTTCTTTTGACAATCTGCAAGTCGCTCTGATATAGTACCATTGTTTCGACGTAGATTCCATCCTCTACAAATAACCTCTGCAGTTTCGGGTTTGGAGCACCACCTTTTATCAAAATAGAAACGACCACGGTATCCTGCATTCTGCGCCACTAGCCTTGTGAGTAGGGGTCTGTGGTCTGATCCCCATCGTGCTAAGTAATCTGTATGTGTTCTAGGGAACAGCCGAAACCATTCTGCATTACCAAACGCTCGGTCTAATCTACACTGGATCCAGACATTCTCCTTTCGACCATTCGCGTTGATAATCTCTCTTGTTCCAGCCCATGATAGCTTATTCCCTGAGCTCGGAATCTCTTTAATACTACAGTTTCTAACCAAAGCTCGAAATTGGAAGAAAGAAGTTTCAGGGCGAGTTGGACCACCTAATTTCTCCCCATTGTTCATAATTTCATTGAAGTCTCCAACCAGAAACCAGGCTCCATCTCTGTTTATACTTATATGTGTTAGCATATTCCATACTTCCCGGCTTCTTTCTCGAACAGGGTCCCCATATACGAAAGTTTTAAAAAACTTCAGTGATCCAATTTCCACTTGCGTATCAATCATTCTGTTATTAGAGTTCAGAATCTCCACCTTATAAGTATCCTTCCAAAATAATGCTAACCCTCCAGTAAGACCCACTGGATTTACCAAATGATTGTGGTTGTAACCCAACGATCTCTGCAAACTCAATACGTGATTACTAGAGTTTTTAGTCTTTAGGAGAAACTGAAAATCCGGGAAATGCTCACGACACATTTTCTCTAGGCGTTGAACTGTCAAGTCGTTCCTCATCCCTTGACAGTTCCAACTGATTGTCGTCATTGAGTATTGGATGGTTTCTGGTGAACCATCAAACCCTCATCTTGTTTGGATAGCTTGGAAGTAGCTTCTGATAAATCTGCAGCCTTGCGTTTCGTATGAATTTCAGCTTTTGTGTCTGTTGGTCCCCTTTTTTCCTGCAGCACCTTAACCGAGGCTCCACCAGTGATTCTTTTCTTTCTGCACCATGAAGCGCTTCTCTGTTTTTGAGTCTTGCTGTTTGAGTTCAGCCCCGTTGGGGTTGCAGAACAGTATCCCATTTTAAATCCTTCAAGTTCTGCAGTAATGAGAAGATTTCCTGATGTTTGTCTAACTGAAAGCCCCAACGGCAGTTGAGTCTTTGGTAATTCTAGTATCGCCGGTGTACTCTCCTTTTAAGAATTCTTGTCCTCGTGCAGTTGAGGTTGATCAGAAGCATAAGATTATGATCACTGTCCTTTTCGGTCGTTTCAGTGTTAACCATTTCTATTATGTTTTCTGTAGGTTCTTCTGCCACAATGATCAAATCGAAACTATTGCCCGGAGCACTTGTACTAGCAGTTGGCAATCAAAAGTAATTAGCAGATTTTGATTTTTTTTTTTGTAAATTAACTCTCTGTTATGAGTTTTTCAACAGATCAACTGCCAAAAGTTAACCAAAAAATAATATACATTCACGTTATGAGTTTTTCAACTCTCACAGTTACGTGCCAACTGCCAATTACTTTTGATTTTGATTTGTTTTAGTAAATAGTGGGGTCCATCAATAATACCGCTCCGTGTATACTACTCTCTCCGTTCCGTATTGTTTGTTGTTTTAATATAATTCACGTATATTAAGAAACTCATTTAATTACAAAAAAAGTAACTACAATCATCTTTTAAATAAAAAAAGCTCAAAAGTAGTTACTTTTTGGAAATAGAATTGTTAGAAAAAGTTTTTTATCTAGATTCCAATACTACTTTATTAACTTTACATAAAAAGTGTCAAAAACAATAAATAAATTGAAACAAAAATAATTTCTAAACAACAAATATAAAGAAACAAAGAGAGTATTTTTTGTTAACTTTTGACTTGGTACGAGAATAGGAAAATCCACTATTCCCAGCCGTCCAATCCATGGATGAGAAGAAACGGGGCACAATTTCACGTGGACTGAAAGAGATAAATACACGTAATATATTAATCACCTGTCAGTTGTCACCTTCAGTCCAATATTAATCATTTTCTCTATTTTTCTTTAATTTTTTTTCTTCTAGGGTCAATTATTACATGCTCGTTCACTCCCATTATTCCCGTTGCGTTGATGTCCACTTCTCTTGGATTATTTAATTTTTAGAACTTGTTCCTCCGCACACAAACTCTAAATGGAGCTAAAAAAAAATAATAATAATAATAATTATGAAATGGCATAGACAGTATAAGAACAGTGTTTTAATTAAGATCCATTTTTATGAATTTTTATAACACGTATCATGATTCAATTCGTTATAATTTTTTTTTTTAAATTATGTTTTTTAATTTTATTATTATTATAAAATATTAAGATCTTCAAGTGGAGGATCTCTATTGGAGTTGCTCTAAGAGCATAAACAATGGTAAATCTCATGTAAAATTCTTAGCTATTTTTTATTGTGGATTTAATCTAAGATTTCCTAATTTATTTTTCCTCCTCTAATGGTAAAACTTTTGATGAAGTTTTTAATAAAAAAAAATTTTTGATTTTTTTTTTATTTTGTAAAAATTTTATTTGATTTATTGAAACATAAAAAAAAAAAAAAATTCATAAAAAAAATATCGATCCTCTCTCTTTCTAACGCGTGTCACTAAGATACATGTCTTAAACATGATTTAAAGTTCTTTTTTAAGATCTAATTTTCTGATTAAAACTCAATTTTTATTTATTTTTGGGCTTTAATTATTTAAAAACCTAGCCTAAGATACACAATTGTTTATGCTCTAAATTCGAACCGATTATAGGTTATAACATGAAAACGACAAAAACTAGACACTCGTTTCAACACCGTCGATATAAAAACAGACATCGAATTTACTTACATTTTTTCTTCTCATTTTGAGTTGTTTTGTGACCAAAATGATTCCTCATCTCTTCAAAGAAATGATTTGTCGTCATGTAGGATGTGTGAGTAGTGTCATTGAGTTCCTAACATTTCAATTCAAAATTCATTTACCAAAAACTTTGAAAACCAAATTGCTTGGGCTATACTTAGGCAAATAAGGCTCATAATTATAAATGAGGGTTTAATCATAATTATAAATGTATTTTAGTCCACAAACCCCAGTAGACTACATCAGCGGGTGTGGTTTTTATTAACTGAGGAAAACAATTTATCAAGAGGAAGCATTGTAGGCTAAATTTACTTATATGTCAAAACCATAATTTTCACAACTTTTTATATTTTTTTATATTTAATTAATTAAATTCTTAACACTATTCTAATTGCCAAACGAAAGCTCTGGCATCAATCAATCCAATTATTGAGCAAGTATGGAAGGTAAAAACAGTACCAATAATCAGGCATTTTATGTGGAAGGTGATGACCGGCTCTCTTGCTGTAACAGAACGATTAAGAACCAGAGAAATCCGATATGATTCGGGAAGTTTGCTCTGCCCGGAGGAAGAAGAAACTATAAATCACATATTGTTTAAATGTCCCTTGACGTGACAGGTGTGGGCATTGTCAAATGCACCATCACCAGAGAATGGTTTCAGTGATTCCATCTACACAAATGTGTTTTACCTCCTACAGTTGAGAAGAGATGTCCCTAAGAAATCAAGCTTGTTCCTCCCTGGATCATGCATGGATACTGTGGAAAAATAGGAATAAGCGGCTTTTCCAAAGAGTGATTTATTCTGCTAACGAGACAATTGAGAAAGCTTATAATGATGTTCGCCGATGGTTAAATGCACAAAAGTCGAGAAGAGATGGTTTCCGCCAGATCCTGGTCGCCTCAAATGTAACATTGATTTTGCTTGGTCGCAATCAAAGTCAATATCAGGAGCGTCATGGGTGCTCAGAAACAATTCTGGTATCGTTGTGAGTCACAGTCGTCGAACTTTCTCTCAGGTAAATTCGTGTTTTGATGCAAAAGTGAATAGTTGAGAATGGGCTCTGGAAAGTATGCATAGTCTTCACAACTCAAATTTAACTTTTGCCGCATCTTCCATGGAGCTCATTAAAGCTTTGCATAGACCGAAGGAATGGCCGGTTTTCATGGGCCATATTGTTTCTCTTCTAAGTTTCACATAGAATAAAATTGGTTGGGACATTATATTGTTGGGATTTTGATGAAACACTTTTATTTCTCTCTTAAACCTTTATTTTATTAATTCTCTCTTTTACTTTGATCTTTGTGATCTCTGTGATTTGTGATGTTTTTTTTTGATACAATAAACCTTAAGCCTAGGACTCTATTTATAGAGTTAGGATTCTAAACAAGAATAGTAAATTGCTAATTCCTATTGTTACAATTTCCTTTCTCCTTGTTTGCCTTTTATTCATGATTTCCTTTTTGCCCAATTTCCTTTGTTCCTTGATTTTCCTTTTGCTTGTTTTTCCCTTTTGCTTCTTTTCCATTTTCTTGATTTTCCTTTTTTCTTGACATCCTTTTCCTTTTACAGAAAATGGATCTATTCCAACACTCCCTCTAGATTTGTTTTCTGTACTTTCCATTTGCTCCCTCTTGCTTGAATCATCTTCATCTTCATTGTTTGTTGCTTCTTCTTCTTTTATCTCTATTGCTGTGTAGCAATCTTCTTTGACTGGAAATTTTGTGATTAACGCTGATCATGCATCTTCAATCTTTTATGGTTATGTCTTCTTTTCTTCTTTTGTCTCTCTTGCTTTTTCTTTGATTATCTCCCATCTAATAATGAACTTCTGATTATCTTCTTGAACCTCTATTAGCTTCTTCCAGGTTTTATCCATGATTGTACATGTCTTATCTTCGAACAGAACTTTATGACCTTTACCCAATAATTGTGGCACACTTAGCAAATTTCTGTCTAGTCCTGAAATTAGTAGAACATCCTTGATTGTAACTTTTCCTTTAGTTGTATCCATGCTAATATCTCCTTTTCCTGCACTTGTAAGAATTTCTCCACATCCAAATTTGATCTTGACTTTATATGTCTTGTCTAATCTTGTGAAGAACGTCTCATCTCTAATCATGTGACATGTTGCTCCACTATCAATCAGCCATTCTCCTTCTTCATAAATATGACTTGCATCATATGGTGTTGCAGTGAACGACAATTCTCTAAATCTTTTCTCTTGTTCTTCTTGGTTTTGGCATGAGTGAGCTTCTGCCTTAAATCTGTTTTTGCAGTTCTTTGAATAATGTCCAGACTTGCCACACACAAAACATTCTCCTTGAACTTGTTTGCTTTCATATGGCTTTCCTTCTTTGTTCCTGAAATAACAAACATCTTCATTGTGATTATTCTTTTTGCAGATACCACACCATGGTGAATTTCCCCTTTTGAAATAACAGTCTTCCTCATTGTGATTATCATTTTTGCATGTATTGCACCACTTGTTAGTTCTCTGATGTTGATATGATCTTTGGCTAAACTTTGTTCCGGTTGATCTTGCATATAGTGCTCCTTCGATTGGTTCATCATCTGCTAAATACTTTGCTTCATGTGAGATTAGTGATCCAACGAGATCTGTCACAATGATCTTCTTTAGATCTTTTGTTTCCTGCATTAGAGATGCTAAACCGGCATAACTCTTTGGCATCGTGTTTAGTATCTTCCTGATAACTTAATGATATGTCTTCTATTCTCCAAGTAAACTCATCTGATTCACAATCTCTTAAATTTTATCAGTATATTCTTGAATCTTTTCTCCTCGTTTCATCTTCAGATCTTCAAACTCCTTGTTCAAACCATCTAGCCTCACAAGTTTTGCTTGATAGTTGCCTTGATAATTTTCTTGTAGTCTATCCCAGAATTCCTTAGATGTGGTAGCAGAAACTACCTTCTTGAGAACCAAATCTGTCACAGCCATCTGTAACACTTGTAGAGCTCTCATATCTTGCATCATCTGTTCTTTCCATTCTTCTAGTAAATCTGATTTTGGTTTTGGTTCTGGTGGAAGTCCTTTCTCCACAGCTTCCCAGAGTTCTTCAATTCTCAATGTTGTTTTTATCCTTGCAACCCAAAGCTCATAATTTTGCCCATCAAACACTGGAACAGATAATATTTGAATACGTTTGGTCATCTTTCAGATTTGGCTCGGACTTTGCACGGAACACGGATTTTGCACGAGCTTGATTCTTCACGAACTTGATTTTTTCACGAACCCGGAGTTTGCACGAACTCGATTTTCACAGACCCGAATTCTGCAGCGGAATTAGTTTCGACCTGAACTTTGCACGGAATGTGTTTTTTTTTTTTTTTTTTTCTCTCTCTCTCTCTCTCAAAATGGAACACTCAGGACCTTGGCTCTGATACCATGTTGGGATTTTGATGAAACATCTTTATTTCTCTCTTAAACCTTTATTTTATTAATTCTCTCTTTTACTTTGATCTTTGTGATCTTTGTGATTTGTGATGTTTTTTTTTTGGATACAATAAACCTTAAGCCTAGGACTCTATTTATAGAGTTAGGATTCTAAACAAGAATAGTAAATTGCTAATTCCTATTGTTACAATTTCCTTTCTCCTTGTTTGCCTTTTATTCATGATTTCTTTTTTGTCCAATTTCCTTTGTTCCTTGATTTTTCTTTTGCTTGTTTTTCCCTTTTGCTTTTTTTCCATTTTCTTGATTTTCCTTTTTTCTTGACATCCTTTTCCTTTTACAGAAAATGGATCTATTCCAACATATATTTGAGGACCTGATTTGCAATAGAGGAGCTGCAGAGATTGCGAAGAGTGTCGTTTCCGATAATAGGCTGAATTCGTATGTAGCGCAGGGAGGACCTTTCTGGTTGCGAGATTTGTTTGAGAAGGAGGCGCCGTCTACCATGGTGTAAGATGGTCTCTGTTTTGTCACCTATTTTTTTCGCTTTGCTTATGTTTTGGTCCAGTTGTGGGCTGTGGTCTGCTTTTATGTTTTGGGCTGTATATTTTAAGCCTTGGTTCTCGATTGTGCTTTGGATTATACCAAGCCTTAATACAAGTGCTATTCGTAGAAAAACAAATTGCCAAACAATTACATTTTCGGATATCACTAATCCCGTAATAAGTTTATCTACATTCCCAAACAAATAATATATTTACTAATTTATTAATTACTAGATTAGGATCCGTGTATACGCAGATTTATAATAAAATGTTTTAAAACCCATAAAATAAATTATAAACTAAAAATGAAAAACAATATCGAATTACTCTTGAAAGAATTTTTTTTTATTTTTATTTTTCTTTATTTTCAATTAAATTTTATTACATATTTCTAAATTTTAAGAATTTTATATTCCTATATTAATTATGTTTATTTCTAATGATTTTACTTTACCAAATAAAAATTAGGAAGTCTTTGTAAACTTTTAGTAAGACCTTATTAAAATTTGATGAAAGCTTTTTTAAAGGGTTTATGAATGCTTTCTAACAGTTTAAAAAGCCACTGAAAACTTATAAAAAAAAACTCAAAGCTTTCTTAATTTTTGAACATTTTAAAAAGCATTTTTTAAACATTTAAGTAGCATTTTCTAAGTTTTAGGAATGCATTCTTAAATCACAAATTAGAGATTGGATCCATTCATGTGAATTTCCTCATATGCATTTCATGTCGTGTTATGTTTTGAATTGTCTTCTTCCCGTTGAACCAATAAGGCAAGAAAGTTTACGTCTCACAAGCTGCAAATATTCATTCAATAATTAGAATAATGTTTAATTTGCTTTGATATTTTGTGTATTATGTAGATTCTTCAATATAGCTTAGTGGAATTGGATGAAATATACAATACAACCAACTAAATGAACGATGTGTTAGTAACTTTGTATGACTTTTAAACAACTATAGTATGAAATTTATTACTTTATATTACATATGTGGTTATAACTTTTTCGCTTGAAACCTCATCTATTACCACACGTGGAACATAAAACCCTGGAGTATCTCAAAGCAACTCACGAAAGTGCTTTTGACTGATTGCTTCAATTTCGTAGTCACACTCCAGTGCCAACTCTTCTTCGGCTGTAACACCCCGATCCTACTCGTAGACAAGACGCCTAATTGTTTCTATAAAAATCCAAAAGAGCCCATAATTGTCATTAAAGCCCAAAAAGAAGCAAAAAGGAAACACAAGGATTTTGGTGCTTTGTGTGTAAGCGTGTTTATATACTTATGTATATATAAACGTGAGTCCAAGCCGCCACCGTGATTTGTGTTGTTGTGTTTTCAACGAGAGAGTGAGACTGGAAATCATGATACGAGAAGTTAGATTGAGAGAAGGGAAAAGTATCGTGAAAAATAAAGAGATGAGAAGGAAGAGGTTAAGTTAATTAAGAAGAAAAAGAGAGAGTAGCAAAAGAGATCGTGAAGGGGGAGAAAGAGAGAATGGAGAGGAAGAGAGAATGGAGATCAAATTCAAGGAAGAAGAAGAAGGGATAATTCAAAAGGAAGAGATATCATGTAGCGGAGAAGAGATTGGCTCGGCCAGATAAGAGAAGTGGAATCAGAGACGTAAGTGGAGTGAAGTGGAGAATTCGGTGCTCACGCGAGGAAGGGTACGAAGAAGTCGTCATGAGGAAGAGAACACCACCACCAAGAAAAAGCATTGGAAAAGCGAGATCTGATTTGTGGCAATAAAGAGAAAAGAAAACAGAGCAGAACAGAGCAGAGGAAGGGAAGAAACAGAAGTGGAGAAGAGAAGAAAGGGAAGAAAGAAGAAGAATAAAAGCAGTGTAGATGCAGCGAATTTGGAGGCTCGTCAATGGGAGAAGAAGCATCGGTTAGGTGAAGTGATAGTTCAGGCGTGACTATTATCAACCCAAGTTTCTAAATCAAGCAAGTCAGAATCCTATTTCTATCGGAGGCGCAATTTGGAGGCTTTGCTTCTTGGTCAAGTAACACCTGAGAAACCTGCAATCTGAACCCAGAAAATAACAGTGAGCGTGTAGGCTACTTTGGAGGAGGATTTCGCCCAGACCAGAAGGAATCAGACAACGAGGAAATTTTCTTTGGAAAGAGCATGCTTCAGAGAATTTAAGGTATTCAACGGGTCATCAAGCAGAGTTATAATTCATCCGGAAATTGCTTTCAAAGTTGGGCCAGAATCATAAGAGTCTGAGATTTCTAGATAAACAGTTTCGCTGCAGTTTTTTCAAGAGATCGTTTGCATGGATAAAAGAAGTCTGGTCAAGCTAATATTTGGTAGCACTCATGGTGTAATATCGGTCTTCATAATCAATGGTGGGATTGAGCAGCGAACGGTCAGTTTAGTAATTATGCATGCCTTTCTAAAGCTAGTTGTTGCAGTTTAAAACAGTTGGATATGTCTGACGAGTTGGAATGTTTGGATGGGCAAACTGAGCTTGGTTTGAGCTGAAACTTGGCATGATTATTTTGGAGTCGTGGAGCTAGCTTTCTGTTGAAGGAGAATCGATTTAAGTATCAGGAGCACGGAGAAACGTGCTATTGAAGTTCAGACAGCGAATATGTCCAAAGAGTAAGGAAAGAGAAAGTTTTCATCATCAAGTGACAAAGTTAAGGGTTGGGATTTGTGAAAACATTGTTCACATTCCTTCCATTATTTTACATGAGTCATTGCACATAGACATAGATTTGATTGTTCGAATATGTTTTGTGTGATGCTATGCTTAGGAGAATGATATGATATGTTATGATATGATATGATGATTGATATGATGTTATGAGTTATGTGATATGTTATGAGGCACGATATGATTATGATTAGCTGACGAGCCAGGGATGAGAGTGTATGTGCCAAGGCCAGCCTCCAAAGCATGGGGTTGTAAGGCTATCACGAGGAATAGCGCCGTCTACGGGACATATGGACCTAAAGTTTATGTGGATGTCTTGCATTATGGGCAAGAGGATTGATATGTGCTATAGATTGATTTAATCCGGCTATATGATTGATAGTGTCTAGGTTTATGTGCTTTGATGAGTGTCAAATATTTGTATAAATGATAATTATGTTTCAGTGGGCAGAGATGATCTTTCCTCATTGAGTAATTCATCACTCACCCCTTTTTCCTTTTCAGTGTGTGCTGGTGCATTAAGTTTAGGACGCGAGACTAATGGCTCAATGAGAAAAGTTTTCAGAAAAGAAATTGCTTTTAAGGTATTAGATGTTTCGACTATGAGTCGGGGCATCACATTGGCAACCTGCAAAAAGCTTCATCATGAATCTCAAGACGTAGATAAATTGATCGTTTGTAATGTACAACTTTTCGACATGTAATCTCTCTCTCTCTCTCTCTCTCTCTCTCTCTCTCTCCGCGCTTGTTGTTTATGATAGCAAATTCTGAGCTTGATATGACCTCTAATAACCTAGATTTTTATCACCACTGAGAGTCGAAACTCTTAATGGGTTTGTGAAGATTTTTCTGAAACTCTGGTCAAGTTTCAAACTTTTACAATGTGTTTCCTGTGTTTTCTTGCTCTGGAATCACCACTTCTCTGAATTCATTATCCAACTTTGTAAGTTGTGATGAAAATTTGATACCCTTTATGGAGTTTTCAATATCTTTATTCCTCTCTTTTGAAATCCAGAACTAATCTCTTTACTTTTCTTCTCTTCTTTTTTTACTGCTTTCAAATCCTTTATATTTGTCTGCAGTTTGTATTTGTTTATGTGCAAATGGACAATGAGGATTATGGAGAAGCACTTTCTGGATTTTTTGGTGTTACCGTCACTACCCCCAATGTAAAGTAGTTGATGTGAAATATCTGTTAATAGTCTTGTTTGTACATCTTAGTGTTATGTACCTTAGCATGAGTTTTGTCACAGATATATGCTCCTTGGTGTGGCTACTGCCAATCGTTTAACATGCTTATGTCTTTGTTGCTTCTGCATTATAAGATATATGCTCCTTGGTGTGGCTACTGCCAATTGTTTAACATGCTTATGTCTTTGTTGCTTCTGCAATAATGCAGATTCGCAAATTCCAACCTGTTTTGTACTAATTTCTCATATTATTATAAGCATGGTTATGTCTTTGTGGCTTGTGCATGACATAGTAGAGATTCTTACAATTTTAGGAAGCAGTTTTGAAATTTTAGGAAGGCCTTAATGAATTGAATTTTCAACATTCTTGAATAATTTAAAAGAATTCATGAATCGTCTCTTCAACAAAACTCAGAGATCTCACCATCTAATGATTCACAGCTTTTCTCCATTTCTTACAAACCCCACTTGCCCTAAAACTCGATCCCAAATTTGATATCAAAATCCCAAATGAGACATAGATAGGATCAACTGATCCCAAATTTATGATCACTAGATCCTAAAAGCTTAACATCATAATTAGCCAAAAAGCGGTACAAAGCGGTAAAAAGCATTTTGCGTGATTGTTGTCAAATGCCAGCAACCACTATCACCCGCAAAAACTACGTTTGCGGATGTTATTAGTGGGAGAACCAATCAAGCCCTATAGAAAGATTTCTCTAAAAGCTCGAATCAAATCCCTAAAATAGGTTCTTAAACGTCTTTGTAACTTGTAAGTAGGTTACAAAATCTTCATAAGAAGATATGAAAATATTTAGGATTCATGTTACATTAGCATTTTATTTGTTAAATATTATTTAATATCTTTTTTTTCTTATGGGACTTTTAAAATGATAATAAGCAATATCATCATCATTAGCCGTAATTTTAAGGAAATTTAGAAACTAAGCTTTTGTTGAAAAATACCTTTAAAAACTAGGCAAATTAATTTAGTTAAACTGTTTCTCTCATACTGTAAATTGAGTAACTTCCAAATCTCCATATTCATGAGACCATACTTAACACTTCCTTTTATACTTACTTTAACCAATCGAGGTTTGTTGATCATGCATCCAAACATTATGTAATTTACTAAGCAACTTTAGGTAATCTGCTTTTGTCTCAAAATCTACAATTTAGAGGTCTATAAGGTCCAAAACCCTTTTTCAAATTTAAAAAAAGAGTTTTCTGCAAATAAACTTTCCATTGTGTTTTTTTTGCAACTCTACCCTCAACTCTCGGAAAATGCAGGTAAACCTCACCAAGTCTTGGTCAACCCGCAATATAACCCTCGAATATAACAGACGATATATCGATAACGGAAGCTAAAACGCAGCGTTTTAAAACCACCCTTAGAATAAAAATCTTGTTGTTTTAAAAATGTCGGTTACTATTAAAAAACCAAACTAACCCAAAAACCAGTCAAACCAAATCATAAACCTGATTAAATTCAATTTTAACCAAATCTAACCCAAAAACACACCACCCATAAAACGATCCGACCCGCTTTCCTTCTTCTTCACCCGTGATTCTATGGTTTTGAAAAATTCCAAAAAAAAAAAATGCTTCTAAGAATCAACCAAAGCAATCAATTGTACACACCTCCATCAAATTCTTTAATTCCACTCAACAATGATTCTCTTCAAATTTTGTTTTGCTAAAATTCCAAGTTTTTTTTTTGGAGAGCTGAAGGAGTCGATTTCCTCGTAGACACTGTTGACAACACTGCAGAATTTGCTTCACAAAGAGCACTGCGTTCCCTTTTCATGTCGTGATGTGGGATCCAAGCCGATTGAAGAATTTCTTCCTTCTTCTTCCTCAATTGTAACAATTCCAAACACTAATTTTCAACTTTTTACGGTGAGATCAAAGGGATGCCTTTCTTGAGCAAGAATCTTGTTCAAAAAACTTATTTTTTTGTGTTTCAATTTTAGACTCAGAAATCTTGTTTTTTTTTCAATGTAATCACTTTTATTCAATTGAGATTCTATCTTTTAGTCATGTTAAACTCCAACGACATTTATTTCACATATCTACTCACAAAACAACCACAAATCTTCGATTAACTCCTAGGATTTTACAGATTTAGAAAATTTTTGATTTCAAAATCGATTTAAGGGTTCCTCCTTTACCCATCATTGGGGATTTTGTGAGGCAAGATCTATAGATATGAGCATACCCGACGACTTGATGACGACCTTTGCGAGAAACCAAACACACCATTTTTTCAGCACCCATTTTAGCTAAATTTCACAGGTTCTTAAAGAACCCTAATTTTCCAGATAAGGAAGGAGGAGGAGAAGAAACGAGACTGATAATATTATATGAAAAGATAGATTTCACCATTTCGTTTTTAAACAACAATAACGGATCAGAATCTGTCGAAATAAAGAAGAACCACCGAATCTGTGGTCGGTTTATAGATCAGAAGTTTTAGTTATGGTGGAAGATGATGATGATGATAGTGTGAAAGAAGAGAAAGAGAGAGAGTTGTATTTTGGTTTACTGAGGGGCCGATTGGTAATGACTGTGACTGTAGGCTTGACTGTAAATTTTTGGCTGTAAAAATTTTGGCTGTAAAAATTGTGACTCTTAATTTTTGAAAGTCTGATTGGTAATAAAAACTGTACAAACTGTGACTTTTATTTTTAAATATTATAGATTTTTTTATCAAAAATATTTTTTGTTTAAAATAAAAGTTATATAATTTTTTTTGCTTGCAAATAGAAATTTTCAAAGTAAATAAATTTTATATTTTTATTAAAATTTTTTCATACTTGTAAAACAAATAAATCAAAAAATTAATCAAATATATAGTAAAATAGATATCAAAAGAATTAAAAAAATATATATTTGTTAACTAACACAAAATAAATTTATAATCAATTAATAATAGTTCTAGATATTAATTTTTATCTATTTGAGAAAGAAAAGAAAAATAATTATTAGTTTATATGAAGAGAGAGAAACTTGAAAGAGTTAAAAGTCCTCAAAATGTGACTTTAGAAAAAAAGTGAAAACAATGAAGAAAAAAAAAAAGCGAGACTGTCATTGCTTTTAAAACTATTAAAATCTAAAATGTGTGATTGGACTTTTAAAACTGTAAAATCTATTTACAGCCTTTTAAAGTCTTCAAAGTACAAAGCCAATCGCCCCCTGATTCTCGTAGTAGAATAGAAAAAGAAATACATATGTCTTTGCTAAACCGAACAGATAAACCGAAGTATATAAATGAAAGCATTAAACCAGAAATAAAATAAATGTAAAAATCATGTCACATTCTTTTTTGTCGTTTTTTTCTTTCAAAATGACATTTATTTTTAAACATATTGTCGTTTTTTACCAACTCAAACGCTGCGTTTCACATTCCGTTTGAAATCTTGATGACATCCATATTTGCCACGTCATCGATATAAACAAGGGTTATATTGCGGGTTGACCAAGATCTGGTGGGATTGACCTGCATTTTCCGAGAGTTGAGGGTAAAATTGCAAAAAAAAAAACAATGGAAGTTTTATTTACAGAAAACCCTTAAAAAAAAAGGAAGAAGCTCATTTTGGTGATGGTGAAAGTTGTAAAGTGGCAATAGTTACCCTTACAAACCTCGACAAACCTCAAGCCAAATTCCAAACAGAACAATACAAAAGCAGATGTCGAACATCAAAACAACCCACACACGTTTCCTCCATATAATGCATAAACTAAACTAAACTTTGACAAAAAAAAATTAAAAATGGCTGAAGATTACACTATTTATATGTATACGGAAAATTTAGGGTTTACACTGATTTTTTTTTTTATGTGATAAATATACAATGTCTTTATCATAAGAAAAGAAAGAAATTTTTCTTTTTTAAACAAAGATAATTACCTTTTATATCAATTGTATATTGTCGCCTAATATGTAGATGAAATAATTCCAAATTCCTTAATCAAGTAAAAAATGTTATAAAAACGTATTATATATAATGGGATTAGGGGTGGGCCTGCGCAAATGCGCGGGTTATTTGAATCCAATGATGTTAAACACATAATGTTGACCTCAAAACCAATTTTAAAATTTTTTAATGTTGATCTCAAAATCAAATTTAAAAGTTTCTAATGAAAGTTGTAATAATCGAACTGTAATCTTTTTTTTTTAAATGATGCTAAAGATTTTTACACGTGATCGAATGAACCAACTGTTTAGCAAACTCAATAACGATACACTTTATAGTGTAATAAGAACTTGTAGATACATGCAAGAATGTTAACCCAAAACAAAACAAAAATACATGCAAGAATTCGAACAAAAGACACAATATCGTGACTGAATAAAAGAACCATAGTTATAACATCCAAGTAACGAAAATAAAATACATGCATAAACAATATAGCATAGGTATCATTAAGAAGAGCGTAAACAATACCTATTGATACTTAACCAACTCATAAATACCAATTTATTTAGATTTCGGAAAAACTTCCTCGTAAACAACATTCAAAGTCTTCTGTTGCGGTTTATTGTCCCTGACCTCGTTGTTACCCTTGATAAAGCAACATACAACTGGCCATGCGTAAAAACCGGTCTTGGCAGAAACACTCCTACTTTTGCAAGAGTCTGACCTTGACTCTTGTTTATGGTCATCGTAAAAGCCAGAGTGATTGGAAACTGGTGGTGAATCGAAAATCCGGGGTATAAGAACCTTTTCTCCAACCTTGTCACCTGTAATGACTTTAGCTTCGGTAACATAATTAGCCATCTGGGTTATAAGCAATCTCGTTCCATTGCACATACCATTCTTAGGGTCAATGTTTGGGAGAAGCATTATTAGTGTTCCAACTTTCAATCGTATCTCATGGTTTGGCAAAGCAGACAACTTCACTAAATTAAGAAACTTATCAGTATAAATCATATTACCAGGTACACCTTCGGATTTTGGCACCGATGTCAGGGACGGTACTTCGCATGTCTCGTTACTATCAATATCCCGATCAGTTGTATCAATACTATCACAACTCAGATATGTCTTTTCATCACCGGATGTATGCACAACAATCGGTATTAAACACGCTATAAACCCAGTATTAACGGTCGCAACTAAAATCTCGAATTGGCAAAATAATACAATAAAATTACCTAGTAGCTGCGACAACATGTAGTTATTTACGACCTCGACATCATCGTTCCTTGGACTTAAAATCGCTCTTTCTTGGAAAAACTTTGGATCTGTTTTCCCTGCATACAGTCGTCCATAAACCTCAGTAACGATTGCTTTAATTGGATCTTCATTATCCATAATCAACATATCTTCAGGAATCTCAATCTCTGATTCGCCTAGACTGTTCCCATTTATCTTCTCGTCACCAATATCTAATATCCATTTCGAAAATTCCGCCAGTGCATGCATCTGCTTACTACTATCTCCTGGTATGAGCCGCATATTCTTTGTAAGCTTTAACAATTCACATTGATTCCAAAGAGGTGATGAATTTAAAGTTGCCATGACAACTTCTACCCTCCCAAAATTAGGTATAACCGGCAAGATTTGCCTAAAATCTCCACCAAAGACGATTACCTTACCACCAAATGGCTTAACACATTTTACGACATCGTGTAGCGTTCTATCTAGAGTTTCGAAGCAATCTTTGTTCATCATCAATGCTTCATCCCATATTATCAACTTGTTCTTCCTAACCAATTCCGCTAGATTAGAATCAGTCTTCATGCAACACGTCATAAACTTGTTGACCACAATAGGTATTCCAAACCTAGAATGAGCGGTTCTTCCTCCTTGTAATAACAACGCGACGATGCCACTCGACGCAACGTTAAGAACAATAAGTCCTTTTGAACGTAGAGCAGCACCAAGCAAACTCCAGAGATATGTTTTTCGAGTACCACCAGAACCATACACAAAGAACATCCCTCCACTATCTTGATGCACAGCGGTCAATATTTTATCATAAATTCCTTTCTGCTCATCCGTTATAGTTGCTAACAACTCGTCATGTTTACGTCGCAAAACCTCGTGATCATAGCTTTCCTCGTCTCTAATAAGTGGATTCCGGTGCATTTCCATGACCATATCGTCTGGGAACGGCATAGGGGAGAAATTTGCAAGCGAACTCCCACTGGTAAGTAGCAATTTCTCTATCTCAACCAAGGCATAGTTTTTGATCTGATCATCCGATAGCGTCAGCTCTACATTACTTTTAGCTGATATTAGGTGGTGCAACAAACTGTAATAGACCAATTATTGTACAAAGGTATAACTCTTAAGAATTACTGTACCTCGGTTCCCGGTTTCTTTCCTCCGATAGTACAGAACATCTCCGGCTAGGATATGCCAAGTTGCCTCCCAAACCCTCGATGGTATGACAATACTATTTGTAATCAGCATGATTACAAATAACCTACGAATATATTTCTGAGACGCCCAATGATCGGTCTCGTTAATTGCATCAATGTATTCTTTGTCATCATCCAACAAACCATATGCATAGCAAGCCTCTTTGAAGCTTTGATATTGAGTATCTTTCACGGTTTTAATATCCTCGAAACTCTTTAGTCCCCTCACTATATTTAAGAGAAGTCTCAAATAATAGGCCTCACCAACGAAGATAGGGACATACGTTATTCTGCCCAGGGAGAAGTGCGATCGAACCCTTGGCTTCCACATTCGGGAAGGCCCAATCCAACTAAACTCCGAAGGGAGTTCCACATACGTTAGATCCCTAGCACACTCATATTTCTTGTTGCATTTCATCCAAGCGATGAACTTAGAATGACCAACCGAACGACGCTTAACCACATCCTTTTGCCGGATCATCTTTAATAGTATAGATTTCATTTTTGTTACAAACTTTTTTATTTAAAATAATATGTAGATGGTGAATTAATAATTATAATAATTTTGTTCCAAAAAATTAAATTATTTATATAATAATAGGCGTGCTCATAATAATTGAATTAACTATATAATAAGTTAAACTAATCCAAATGTTACAAAAAACATAAACCTAAAACATAATGAAAAAGTTAATTGTTTTAACCAAACTTAAAAGTAATCGAAGAATCAATTATGAGGATTAGTATGTTACATAACCACAATTATTCTTCAACCATTTAAAAAAACATTGCCTGAAGCAAACCTGCAAACCATTTTATTAATTAAAAATATATATTCGCTGTGTCCAATCTAACTTACCGTTTCCCTCTATGATCGTCCAAAAGCGTAGAACACAAACCACCAGTGCAGTTTTTATCTTGTTGTATACATCGTAGAATTCTTTCGCAAGATATCCACGAACCATACACGACGCAACAACATCCATTTTATAACAATACAAAGTAGTTAATTAAGGCAAGTAGCCATATGGAGATTATTTGAAACATTTTATGAATTTTTTGAGAAACAATTCCAAGCAAATACCCAGCATCTCGAAGCTCAACCCGGACGTAACTAAGATCTTCCTTATAAGCATAACTGTTTAAAGTTTTCTTCTCTAACTTTATTCCTTTTCTTCCAATTATTCTTTATCTTCTCCAAAAACTTCATCTTCTTTTTCAACATTTTTGTCTTATCCGTCTTCTTATTCTTTTTCTGGTTTTTATTTTGTTTTCGTCGTCTTTTTCCTCGCAAATGTGCGGGCGTAAGGTTTTATTTCTTTTTCGTTACAAATTTTTTATTTAAAATAATATGTAGAGGGTGCATTAATAATTATAATAATCGTGTTCCTAAAAAGTTAAATTATTTATTAAATAATAAGCGTGCTCATAAAAATTGAATTAACTATATAATAAGTTAAACTAATTCAAATGTTACAACAATATAAACCTAAAACATAACGAAAAAGTTAATTGTTTTAACTAAACTTAAAAGTAATCGAAGAATCGATTAGGAGGATTAGTATGTTACATAACCACAATCGTTCTTCAACCATTTAAAACAACACCGCCTCGTGCAAACCTGCAACCCATTTTATTAATTAAAAACATACATTGGCTGTGTCCAATCTAACTTACCATTTCCCTCTATGATCGTCCAAAATCGTAGTACACAAACCAGAGGTGCAGTTTTTATCTTGTTGTATACATCGTAGAACTCTTTCGCAAGAGATCCATTTTATAACAATACAAAGTAGATAATTAAGGCAAGTAGTCATATGAAGATGATTTGAAACATTTTATGATTTTTTGAGAAATAATTTCAAGCAAATACCCAGCATCACTAAGCTCGAACCGGACGTAGCTAAGATCTTCCTGATAAGCATAACTGTTTACAATTTTCTTCTCTAACTTTATTCTTTTTCTTCCAATTATTCTTTATCTTCGCCAAAATCTTCATCTTGTTTTTCAACATTTTCGTCTTATGTCTTCTTATTCTTCTTCTGGTTTTTATATTTTTTTCGTCGTCTTTTTTCTCGTATATTTCAAATTTTTCTTTTTCTTTCTTCCTTTTATTATTCTTATTAGTCTTCTTCTTCTTCTTTCTTTTTCATTAAGTTCTTCATCATCTTTCTTCATATTTCTTCTTTCTTTCTTTCTTTCTTTCTTCTTCTTCTTTCTTCCTCTTCTTATTCTTATTAGTCTTCTTCTTTTTCTTCCTTTTTCATTAAGTTCTTTATCATCTTTCTTCATATTTCTTCTTTCTTTCTTTCTTCTCCTCTCTTCTCCTCTCTTCTATTCTTATTCTTCTTAATTTCTTCGTTTTCGACACACAATGTATTAATCTGCTACTGACGAAGCCTTATTGTCACTTGGGCCTTCTTTCTTTCTTCTCCTCTCTTCTCCTCTCTTCTATTCTTATTCTTCTTAATTTCTTCGTTTTCGACACACAATGTATTAATCTGCTACTGACGAAGCCTTATTGTCACTTGGGCCTTTGTGATGTAAAACTCATAGGTCTCTCTCTCTCTCCATATGCATCCTTTGCTTCTCCTTCCGAATCTCGTTGATCATCTCTGTTGAGGAGCTTGTAGGCACCATTGTAACTGGTTCTGGTTCGTTCATCTCCAGCGTGGTGGCAACATAAAATATAGTCTCGCCGGTTGTTTCTGGGGATGAACAATGATCCTGAGTGGTTTGGCTTGAGTTGTTGTAACTTCAATAGAGTCAACTTGGCGCTTGTCTTTGTATAGGATTAGAGTAATTGGACCTTCTTTGTGGAAGACACAAAGATGAATATATTATCTCGTAAATGACTCATCATTACCAATTTTTCGGGATCGTCATCAATCCCAAACTCTTTAGAGAACTCATTGATGTCAAATGAGGTTCTTGTTCTGCGAGTGGTTTTCCTACCCAAATTAACAGTTACATGAGAACTTCAAG
>JAHZTW010000001.1:291091184-291117105 GCA_020283515.1 Alliaria petiolata
TGCCGAGTAACATTGAGTTAATCCTCATGTTTTGGTCTGTTTCCGAGGGAAAACAGATTGTTGCTCGAGGGAAAGTGAGCGGTTTGTGAGTTAACCGTGAGGAGATTGGATCTCGCGAGAGAAGTCCGAGTAATTCTGTTTCTGTCCGAGTAATCACCGAGTTTCTACCGAGAGAAACGTTTCTGAGGTGAGTGCGTGACTGTAGTTAATGTCTGGAACCGTAGGATTGCTAGGTTGTCTGGTTTTCATTGATTGCTTGTGTAAGTTAGTGTTTACTTAGCAAGGTCAATGTGTTTCTGTGATTGGGAAAGGTATTGGATACCGTGGTTTATACGTGGTGTCTAACTAGCTGTGTGAATGTTCGGATCGAGTTGCTAGCTCAAGGGGATGTGTGATTCTCGCTTGAGTAGAACCGAGGCCGTGAGGAAATTCACAAGTAGTTGAGATGATCATAGAACCGTGATTCTGTTGATTCTGTGCTTACTTGCTAAGTAGTTAATGCGAATTGAATAACTGATGTATGATTGCGTTTTCTGATATTGGCTGGTGGTACGGGATGATCGTACTCACTAAGCATTTGTGATAATGCTTATGCCTCTCTTATGTGTTGAGTGTGCAGGTAAGGATGTTATCCGGGACGTTTCGTCTTGAAGGCGAACTTGAAGGCAGTGAAGAAAGAAGTGGATTAGGACTGGGTTTGGGGGTTTATTTATCATGAGTTTTTCTGGATATTTGGCTTTGCATTTCTGTTATGACTTAGAACGAATTTGGCTAAGTTAGTTTATGTTTTATGAACCTTTGTTATATCTGGATTGGAATAATT
Source organism: Alliaria petiolata (assembly GCA_020283515.1). Lineage (NCBI taxonomy): Eukaryota > Viridiplantae > Streptophyta > Magnoliopsida > Brassicales > Brassicaceae > Alliaria > Alliaria petiolata. The sequence goes on from JAHZTW010000001.1 coordinate 291,092,008, forward strand.
ATGCAATAAGAATGGGATTTTTATGAATCGAATGCGTTGTTTAAACTTAAGAAAAATCTGAAAAATATGCTAAGTATGGAATCTGGTTAAAGTTAGACTCGGGACGGCCGGCCTGGTTAGGATTATCGGGTTGGGTCGCCACAACATGAGTTTCGTACGTTGTATGATCTCATATGCGGGTCTTATTACTTCCAGCAGACACCGTTTTGTGATTACTCTTTGGGGCGTAGCACGATAGAGTCCATCAGGAAGAATTTAGGGTCTTGGTCGTGACGCAATTGGCACACCTTGCAGAACTCAATTTCGGTCTTCTTTGATGATTTCATCTTCTTGTTTTTCTCTTACATCGAGTTCCTCTTCTGACACAGAAGAACGAAATAGTTTGAAGATGACAGAACAACATGGATTGTATAATCAAAGAAGACCGAAATAATTTAAACGAATTGTATAATACATAGCCAGTCACCAAGAAAATAGTCACATATGAATCGAATTTGCTTGCTTACTAACAAAATCTAGAAAGATGACAGAATAATATGGATCTAAATTCCTAAAACGAATTGGATCATTCATATACTTAAATTGAAGATATTACCTTGATATCGTTAAACTGTTTGTAAAAAGGCTCTCGATGTGTCCTACAAACAACAACAACAACAACAACAAAAAAGTTAGGGTTAATATGTTTGAATCAAAACACATCACCAAACATTAAAAATTTGAAAAATATCAATACGAAAAACGTAAAAACATACCAAAATATATGTAAAGGAGCAAAAAAGAATAACGTCAATACAACATGAAGATTAGTATTATCATATTTTGACTAAAACAAACACATCAAAACAAAAAGATAATTGAAAAAAATATATTCTGTTTTGGTTTTGATGGCTAGTTCGCTCGCTCCGTTTGACTATATTTTCTCACGATCTAAAAACAAAAAATTTATATCAAATTCAAAGAAAACAAACAAATAACAACAAAATCCAAGATCATGTGCATGAATTAATCTAAACCTAGAAATGATTAAAAAATCCAAGATTTGGATGAACTAATCTAAATGTAGAAAATAATATAAAAAAGTGGCAGAAATATTATACTATTTATATGAATATAGATTTAGGGTTTACACCATCTTTTTAATTATTTTTTTTTTTATAATCCGTTTAATATATATACTATTTTACCTTCATAAACGAAATGAAAATTATACTTTTCAGATTAAGGTAAACATAGATACAATTTTTCATCTTCATAAACAAAATAGAAGTTATTTTTTCGGGTTAATTCAAATCTGAATATATACACTTTTGGATATAGTCACAAATCATAAGGAATTTTCCTTTTTTCAACATATTTTATATGTTTTTCTATATATTTGACTTTTTTTGAAGAAAGTTATAGTGAGGATTGACTATGATTTTGTCAATAATTATAGTTAACAAAAATCATATCGGCACATAATCTTTCTCAATTAAAGATATACTAGAGTCAGCACCCGCGCGTGAGCGCGGACAAAGTACTTTTGTAAAAATCTTTAAACTTTATAAAAATGGTGGAATGCGATATGAAATTTTTAAGTGTTCTCTTTTATAGTTTTATAAATAGTGAAATATCAATTCTCACATGCACGCTCGCGCACGCAAATTTCTTTAAAAATAAGATATGATAAATGAGATTTAGAATGTGTTCTTTTTATACTTATAAGAATTATAGATTGGTTTTATATGTTTTGAGGATTGAATTACATTTGTTTGTACGGAATTTTAAAATTGAAAACGTAACAGATTCAATCTTACGTAAACATGTGCTTAATATAAAATTCGATTCGATCAGACATATGATATGATTATATAAATCTATTTTTTTCCGTCAACGTGTTATAATTTCAAAGATATATATAATTATTATATAGTAAATAAAAAAAGCCGTCAACGTTAATGTTTATCAGGTTAGACAGACAAAATTTTTAACGACTTCTTCTTCTCTGTTGTTCTCCGTTCTTTTCCCTTATTCTTTTGTTCTTCTCCGTAAATTTTAGAAAATATTTATATAATCATATCATATGTTGTTCTCCGTTCTTCTTCTTCTACTACCATTTTTCCTTCTTCTTCTGCTCCGTTCTTTTTCTTCTTCTTTTCTCTTTTTTTTCTCCGTTCTTTTTCTTCTTCTTCTCCTTATGTTTCGTTCTTCTCTATTATTCTTCTGCTTCTCTGTTATTCTCCGTTCATATCACATTTGTTATTTTTCTTCGTTCTTCTTCTTCTTCTTCTTCTCTGTTGTTCTCCGTTCTTTTCCCTTATTCTTTCGTTCTTCTCCGTAAATTTTAGAAAATATTTATATAATCATATCATATGTTGTTCTCCGTTCTTCTTCTTCTACTACCTTTTTTTTCTTCTTCTGCTCCGTTCTTTTTTTTCTTCTTTTCTCTTTTTTTCTCCGTTCTTTTTCTTCTTCTTCTTCTTCTTATGTTCCGTTCTTCTCCATTATTCTTCTGCTTCTCTGTTATTCTCCGTTCATATCATATTTGTTCTTTTTCTTCGTTCTTCTCCTCCTTCTCTGTTCTTCTCATGTTGTTATTGTTGTTCTTCTTCTTCTTCTCCTTCTCCGTTCTTCTTTTTCCTCTCTGTTCTTCTTATTCTTCTTCTTCGTACTTCGTACTATGTTCTCCATTTTTTGTCTACTTCTCCTTTCTTCTTGCTCTCCTCTGTTATTCTCCGTTCATATCACATTTGTTCTTCTTCTTCTTCTTCTTTTTCTCCTTCTCCGTTCTTCTCATGTTGTTACACATTTGTTATTTTTTTTTTTTTTTTTTTGTTATTCTCCATTCTTCTTCTTTCTGTTCTTCTTCTTCTTCTTCTATGCTCTTCTATATTCTTCTTCTCCGGTAATTCTTCGTCCATCTTCTCTCTTCTTATTCTTTGTTCATTTTTCTTTTCTTCTTCTTCTCCGTTCTTTTTTTGTATTCTTCTTCTTCTATGTTCTTCTTGTTCTTTTTTTTGGGTTCATCTCTGTTCTTCTTCTGCTTCTTCTTCGTTCTTCTTCTTTTTCTTCTCTGTTCTTCTCCCATTTTGTTTCTTCTTCTTCATCATCTTATCCTTTTTCTCTGTTCTTCTTCTCCATTCTTCTTCTCTATTTTTCTTCTCCCTTCTTCTTTTTCTCCATTCATGTTCTGTATTCTTCTTCTTCTTCTTCTTCTTCTTCTTCTCCGTTCTTCTCATACATTCTTCTTCTCTGCTTTTCTTCTCCCTTCTTCTCAGTTCTAACCCAGATTCTAACTCGCATGTCCGCGCATATTTAGTTTTTTTCTAAGATTAAATTGTCTAATTTACCAAATGTGATATGAGAAATGAAGTTTAAAATGTGTTCTTTTATGGTCATATGAATTATAGATTTTTTTTTTTTATGTGCTAGGAGGACTGAAAAATATGTTCCTTTTCCGTTCTTTTTCTTCATTCTTCTTCTCCATCGTTCTTCTTCTCTTTCGTTCTCCTTCTTCTTCTCCGTTTTCTGTTCTTTTTAACCGTTCTTTTTTTTTTCTCTATTCTTCTCCGTTATTCTTAAATTTGTAAGATCACTCTCCTCTAAATGTTTAGGAATCATTTTCCTAATTAGTTTCATAAATTTGTAACAATTGGGTTTGAATGGTTAATTGTATTTTTTTTTTTAATTGCACTTTTTTTTTAGTTAGAAGATTTTAAAATGCGTGGCCACGTGTATTTGATTTTTATTAAGAAGATAAAATACTTTTTATTCTATTGTTTTGTTTTCCTAATTTAAATCTTTTTCTTCTTCTCCGTTCTTCTTCTTCTTCTTCTCCCTTCTTCTTCTTCTCCATTCTTCTTATTCTTCTTCTATGTTCTTCTTTTTATTATTCTTCTTCTCCGTTCTTCTACTTCTTATTCTTCTTCCCAATTTTTCTTTTTCTTCTTCTTCGTTCTCCGTTCTTCTTCTTCTCCGTTCTCCGTTCTTCTTCTTCTTTCTTTTCGTTCTTAATCTTCTCCGTTCTCCGTTCTCCGTTCTCCATTCTTCTTCTTATTTTTCTTCTCCGTTCTTCTTCTTCTTCATTATCCGTTCTCCATTCTTCTTCTTCTCCGTTCTTTTTCTTCTTCGTTCTCCATTCTTCTTCTTCTTCTTGATCTTCGTTTTTTGTTCTTCTTCTTCGTTCTCTGTTTTTCTTCTTCTTCTTCTTGTTCTTCGTTTTTTTTGTTCTTCTTCTTTTTCGTTCTCTGTTCTTCTTCTTAAAAAATATTAAATAAACTAAATGTACGACTATTTGCTCTCGTTTAAGCCCAATTTGTGATGTATCTTTGTGGAATTTTTTTTTTAAAGTTATTTTTAATAACTAAAGCTAATTACCAGTTGTATAAATTTGTTGATATTATATATTTTATTTACTTTATTTTTTGATAATATTTATTAAAAATATTTAAGTAATTTTCCATTTTTTCATTTTCTTTTTGCGATAAATCTTTTCTCCCTTCTTCTTCTTCTCCATTCTTCTTATTCTTCTTCTATGTTCTTCTTTTTATTATTCTTCTTCTCCGTTCTTCTACTTCTTATTCTTCTTCTTCTCCGTTCTCCTTTCTTCTTCTTCACCGTTCTGCGTTCTCTGTTCTTCTTCTTCTCCGTTCTCCGTTCTTCTTCTTCTCCATTCTCCGTTCTTCTTCTTCTTCTTCTTCTTTTCGTTCTTAATCTTCTCCGTTCTTCGTTCTCCATTCTTCTTCTTATTTTTCTTCTCCGTTCTTCTTCTTTTTCATTCTCCGTTCTCCATTCTTCTTCTTCTTTATTCTTTTTCTTCTTGGTTCTCCGTTCTTCTTCTTCTTCCGGATCTTCGTTTTTTGTTCTTCTTCTTCGTTCTCTGTTTTTCTTCTTCTTCTTCTTGTTCTTCGTTTTTTTTTGTTCTTCTTCTTTTTTGTTCTCCGTTCTTCTTCTTAAAAAATATTAAATAAACTAAATGTACGACTATTTGCTCTCGTTTAAGCCCAATTTGTGATGTATCTTTATCATGTGGAATTTTTTTTTAAAAGTTATTTTTAATAACTAAAGCTAATTACCAGTTATATAAATTTGTTGATATTATATTTTTTATTTACTTGGTTCTTTTTATAATAAATTTGTGAATCAGAAATTATCTTGAAACCCGGATAAACTAATAAAACCCTAAAAAAATATAATCGGATTGGATGTAGATAATGTAATCCGTATAAACTAAAATCGTTACGAAGTGTAGTATTTTTCTCCGTAACCATCATCCCCTCCTCCGTAACAACCTTCTTCATGCGTTTATTTTAGTATGGATACTCCTAAAATTTGTTTATGTAATGTACAAATTTGAAAGATGTGTGTAAATGATTTATATAAATTTGTAAGCAAACTAATATTACAAATTTGTAAGCAAACGACACGTTTTCACCAAAAATGTGAATGTGTGATGCGATGCATTTAATTTATATACATGTATATAGAAACGTGACTGCTTCTTCAAATCACATAAGATAAAAGAGATTCTTATTTTCTTTTGTGTAGATGCTTCTTCTACAAATATCTGAAAACATTTACTTCTTCTCTTTGATTCTCTCCCATGGCTGCTTCTTCTACTTTCTTCTCACTCCTACGTCCACGACCAGCACTTCTTTCCGACCACCGCTCTCCGCCGCGGTGCAGATGCTCTATTTCTTCCTTGTCAGATCGTCTCGTTTGGGTTTTACTGTTTCTGAGAGAAGAAATCTCGGGATAATCAAATTGAATCGCTGAAGCTCAAATTACTGGTGAGTCTCATCGAATTAGGAAGACAGCATAAGTGAATTAGAAGAATCAGCAAAGCAGCGAGATTATTTCTTCGCAATGTCTCTGAAATTATATAATGGGATTCCATTTCTACAAATTGCGGTTAGAGACGCCGACGCCGACGCCGAATTCTTCTTTTTCGGTGCTGGTAATAGATGTTGGTGAAATTACATCTTCTCTCTTTTCCCATCTTTTATTTAGATTCGGAAAACTCATTCATCGATATCAATTCCCTTTTCAGATTTTCTTCCTTAAAATGAAGATTATTCGACTCATAATGCTTCTCTGCTACTCGTTTGCATTCTCTTCCGGAGATACGACTATTCACACCAACAATTGGGCTGTCTAAATCTGCACTTCTCACTTCTGGTAAAATCCCAAATCCCTTTCATTCCCAAGAATCTGCAGCTAGATTGTGTTCCGTCTTAATTCCTTTTTCGGTTTTCCATGTCAATTGATAGCATTATTAATCTACTTCTTCTGATAAGTGAGTCACACAATAAACATTCATGGAGGTTCTCTTCACAATTTTGTTTCTTACGTTACAATGATTCACAATGCTTCTCTTGACTGCGCCTCCCTATTATAGATTAATACTATCAACAGCGAACCTGATCAAACATGTGATCAAATTCTCTCAGGCATCCTCACATAAATATTTTAAAATCTGAATTGCATTGTACATATTTGTATTGAGACAAAAAAAAAAAGCATCATAGCTAAATAAAACATAATATGAATCTTATGTCCATTAATGGGCATGATTTTCTGTTGATAGTGAAACGCAAGATGACTTAATGGGCATGGTTTTTTTTGTTGATAGTGAAACGCAAGATGAATTAATGGGCACAAACTTTATACAATGCAATGCAGATTTTTTGTTGTCACTTTTCCATTACCTTCATAGTGTATCTTTGCCATGTATGCAAGATCTTCACATGGATGTGACAAATTGGTTTGAACGGCTTCACAACTCTTATATAGAAGATGGCAAGAGAAGCAGCCATCGACTTCAAGGTAATGGCTTGTCTTCTAAGAATAAGCTATTGTTCCTAGTAAAACAAAAACAAAAAAAACATGGTTAGTAAGTAGTTTGAAACACACAGAAAACAAATGCATAAAATACGATAACTATATGAGAGAGAGAAAGTTTAAATTATTTGTGTTCGTGATGAAAATGAAAAAGTAGTTTGGATGCTTTATATATAGAGTGCAAGATGTATGGTTGATAAGAATGAATCTTTTGGTTGAAATAAGTGTTATCTCTATTTGATTGTTAAAATCTTTTGCATAATATTTTGCTATCGCTAATCAAACTGGATTATATCCGTTTTAGGGGGAAATTGTTTGAAGTAACCATATTTGAAAGATTTGATTTGATTATATCTTGGAAGTTCATAAATATGTATCGAAAATTTAGGGAATACGAATTGGAAATGATTTTGTGTTTAATACGCCATTTAAAAAACTTATAGGAGAATCAGTTATCTTGCCATGTTTGTTGGTTGTTAAAATACGTTGGATTATTCAGTTTCTATATTATAGGCGTAAATTCTTTCGAAAGATATTATCCAAATATCTAGATATCGATTTTTATAATTTGAACTGAAGAAAATATATTTTTGAGGAGTTTCACGGTCGTGTGTTTTTATTTCATAGACCTCACATGAAAATTTGGACCTCATATGATTATATTAGCATTTTAGATTGTGTTCATAGACCTCACATGAAATTTGCCCATTAATGGACGGTCCTTAACATTTGCTTATTAAACCTCATTTCACCATCTTATGCAGGTTGTGTTCTTCATAAAACATGTTCTAATGATTTTGTTGTCGACTTTTTGTTCACTCTCAATTCGATTTCATTAAAAGAAGCTGAATCATACCCTTTTGCTAAACAAATGCACTCTGTAGGTGTTAATATGAGCTTTATAAGGGTCCATTTGAGAAGCGAGTCATATGAGGTTTAATAAGGTACGTATTTCTTTTATATATATATCTCATGTCTGTTTGGAAACAGGTTCAAACGATTTTATGTAACTGAGTTGACTCAGTTGGACGGTCCATTAATGCAGATTAATGTACCAATCTGTTTGGCAACAGGTTTTAGCAAGTTAAAATCGTTTTTTTCTCCCTAAACTACCCTTAATGAATTCTATTTTTCTGTTTAATGACCAATTGCACAATATGTAATATAACACGGAACTGAAGGTTTCTTTTTAAGTGTCCAAAAAAGTGATCCTCTTTTAATAGTATAGATGTGTTATTTCTTAACAAAAATGTAGATTATATACCTTTGCAGCATCCTTGAGAGGTCCCCAACATTCGACCGGGTTGTATTTTGTTGATTTTGAATGAAAATAAATCCATACATAAAATACATTAGCTCAGGGTTATCTATAAACAAAACTGAATCTTTGTGGAGCACAACTTTTAGTACCTATCTCTCAACCAAAATAACAAAGAGTTAGATCGAATTACTCTAAAGAACCAGTTTGAAAAAAGAAGAAGAGAAGAAGAAAGAACATGAAGAGGACTAACTAAAGGAAATTCCTAAGTTGTGCAGCCACATCCTGCAATAAACTCGGGCCGGTCACCCATCAATGAATATGTTATCGCAACCCGTCTTTCACATTCTTCCACTCAGCTACCACATCTTCTTTCTTGTAACAGCCTATTAATTGATCCAGGTTGATGACGTTTGAGATGGTTAAAGGTTAAGTTAACAATGAAGTTAATAAGTGAACGAATATATGCCTATCGTCTAATAATTCCAACGATAGTCTTGTTTTCTTGTAGAACCACTAAGAATAGTTAAATAGTTCTGTACTAACTACTAACCCAACTTATTCATATTTTACATGAGAGCAAAATAAGCCATGGATCAAAACACAAACGCATTGAAATGAAAAGAATTAGCAAAAACCATACATTTAAAAAAGAAGAAACAAAACTCAGTTTCTAGATACGTGGAATCTCTTCTGCACATGCACAAAGCCACTCTTGTTACTATTAAGGAGAATCATATCAAATGAAGATAATAAATCACAATGATTTCTCCGTATTACTCTCTATCATTACTGTCATTTACTGTATAGAATATTAGCTTTCTATTAGTATTTCTGCAGAGAGAACCATATCAAACAGTATGAGAGACCAAAAAATTTTCAGATAATGAAACTTACTTGTGTAGCCACGATCTCGAAATTATGACATGTGTAAACTCGAGTCAAAAAGAAGAAAAATCCTTAACATATTAATCTAAACTGATAAGGGTATTGACTTGTGTTTTTGAACCTTGCACATCAACTGTTCCAATACCACAAGAGAACACACAGAATTAGTAAACTAAATCCCGAAACCAAGTTAGTGTACCAAACATTCAGAACAACTACCGAGACAGAAATAAGAAAATGAGATTTGTTATTCACCCTACTATTTCAATATTTTGATATCCATATAACAAAGCAAACGATCACTATATTACACATCAAACTATAACCATGCTCAATTATCATAAACACCAAATATATCAGATAAAAAAGAGGGCCAAATCCCGAGATTTATTCTTTTTTTATTTCCTTGCTATACCTGAACGCTTATATTCCTCAGCTCAACCTAACCTCTGCTTCGAGATCCCTTAATACATATTCTAAACTAAAACAGAAGATTATGACAAACAGCAACAAAGAGACTCAAAGATTCCCGGATATGAAGGAGACAAAATGAAGATTAGGGTTATCGAATTAAACCAAAGCAAGGGAGGTATCCCACCATACATAATACATAGTAGCGAGGACCCAAACTAACAAAATCTAAATCTAACGATAGTGAAAACAACAAAAGTGTAAACACGCTTAAAATATAGCCAAACCTTTTTTGTTGATCATGCTCATCACGTAAGCATTCCAGCCTTTTCTATTTTTTCCATTCGTGGTTCTACAGAAACAAAAACATAAACTTATATATGATAATTAAAATTTATTACAAAATATCACGCAACACACACAAAGGAAATATAAACATATGGATTGAATTAATTCGAAGCTTTCAAGAATTGATGACACCAATATATAGATAAAATCAAAACATACCTACCTGCATTCTTATTAGAAAAATCGTTTAGATATAGAAACAAAACCAATAAGAAACTAAGAAGAAGAAGAAGAAAGCAACTGTATGATTAAAGCAAATCATGTACCTACAAAACAATGGCACGATATATACGAATTCGAAACAATAAACTAAAAAGAGAAAGAAGCTACGAAAAAGAAAAAAAAACAATGGAGAACTTCATTCACCGTGCACGTGCTAGCCCACATAGCCGGGAGTGTAAGGAGATATAATGGCAAGACATTAACGCCTGCAAAACCTCAATTATACACGTAAAATCTCAAAAGACTAATGGTATAAATAAATAGCCATACCTCCGGCTAAATTCCACAGAACAAATCAACAATGCTATCTGCAAATTTGAATATATTCTACGGAGTAAATTAAAAAAAAGTGGTTTTAAACGATGTCTTATATCAACGATGGATACTAACATCCCATTAAAAAGATTTTTTTTAAAAAGGTTCCGTCTAACAAAAAAGTAAACAATTGATATCGGTTAGTTTCTAGAAAGTAAACAATCGAACACAGAGGAAAGACGATCATCATATAACCAGGCTTCCTAGAATCAAGAATATACAGCGTAAGAAACCCAAAAAAACTCACCAGGAGACGTCTCCATCGATCCTGGAATATTTGACGCAGAGCAACTCCAAAAATAGAATATCAAATTACCTACAAAACAGCGAACATCAAAAACGTAGATTAAATGAATTAATTTTGAGTTAATAAAAAAGATATCGGCACATATAACACAACAACAACAACAAAGATAAAAATCATGTTCATACCTTGTGATCAAACACGTAACATACTCTTTGTATTTTCTTTTATGGCTAGCATTCGTTTAATTATCTTTCTCTATGTACCTTAGAAAAGAAAACAGAATATCAGCCTCATACCAAATACAACCAAAACAAACAAATCACAATAAAAAAATTCATGATATGCATGGACTAAATTAAACTTAGAAGAAGATCTACATGAACTAAACTAAACTTAGATGACGGTAAAATAAAAAGTGGCTACAGGGGATGAAACTATTTATAGGAAAATAGATTTAGGGTTTACACCGAATATTCTTTTTTATTATTCATAATTCCTTTTTTTTTAATAATCGGAATATAACAAATAGTAATTATCCTTTTTAGATGAATCAAGCAATAGGAAATAATACATTTTTTTTTCAAATTAACTAAATACATGATATATAGCTTTAGGGAATATCGCATTAACGAAAGTAATGATTAAACACGTCACAATTATATATGCTAGCTAAATTACGAAATTAAACACCTAAGCTTTTGTATTCATTAAGGGCATAAGCGTAATTCAGTTTTCAACTTTGAATCTCAGCTCAAATCACTGCTCAAATAATAGTATAGATAAGCCCAAAATATTAATGACTCGCCGTGTTTTAACCCAGAATCGAATTAGTTTGAATTATCCGGGTTAATTTTATTTAGAAATGAAGAAAATTAGTATGAGGGGCAAAAGAGTAATCAACTATAATGACTTTCAACCACAACTCATTACGTTGCACTTCATAATATGATAGAACATGTGGCCACCATTGCGAAGTAGAAAGCTAATGTGATGTCTTCAGTAAAAACATCATAACTTTATATCTAACTGTTAGTTTGAAGCTTATTTGCGAAGTAAAAAGTTGACGTGTCGCTCCCATGTTGTTGACTCTCACATTTTTTTACCTTTCTACCTTTAATAAATAATTTGGGTTTACCTCCTTGATTTATTTTGTTTGATCGTGATTTCGTCCTAATCCTGGTTATTTATATCCTTATAAAATTCGCTAATATCCAAATTATTTTAGTCGGCTACAAATTTTGTTTGTTATTATCAATAGAAAAAGTAAATAAACGATACCAAATCCTGATCTTTTACTGTACGTAATCATCAGCCACCTTCTATTGTTCTTGATATTTTGTATTATTGTTTTGTAATTTGTTTATTGTTTTGTAATATTTTATAATGTTCTTGATATTTTGTAATTTGTTCTCCATATTCTTCATACAATGGTATATCTTCTCCGTTGTTTGTTTGTCTTTTGAATTGATATGAATCTTAATTTGTGTTTTAATCTTCTTTTACAGTATCTAGAATATGACCTACAAAACCTTGGAAAGCAGTCGATCAGAAATTAAAAAAATTTTGAAACGATATTTCCGGTACTAGAAATATGATTTCCCGCCAAAATTTAAAATTTTCGGTATCGTTTTTTTTGGCGGGAAACGATATCACGTCAAGCAGTATCGGAAATTTCCATAATGATTGTCTTTCTTTTTTTTACATAATGATTGTTTACGCTTACCTTTCATTGGTTTCTCATTTCTTATACTTCTTTTGTTATCATGTTCAGTGTTTGTGAATGGAAAGTTTTGCAAAGACCCAAAGCTCACCACAGCAGACGACTTCTTTTTCCAAGGGGTTTTGCCAAAAGTCCCAACCGATCCGGACCGAGCAAACATCACTATAGTCTCTGCTGATAATTTTCCGGCTTTAAACACCCTTGGACTTTCATTTGCCCGTGCAGATTACGCACCGACAGGGGTGGAACCGCCTCACACCCATCCACGTGCCAGCGAGTTCTTGGTTGTCACAGAAGGAACACTTTTGGTGGGTTTTGTCTCGTCAGACGAAGATGGAAATCGTCTCTTCACAAAAACACTCAACCCGGGTGATGTATTTTTGTTTCCAGAGGGACTCATCCATTTCCAAGCCAATGTGGGAGGAGTTCCAGCAGTTGCATTCACTGCTTTGAACAGCCAAAACCCAGGTCTTGTCACTGTTGCTGACACCGTGTTTGGGTGTACCCCGTCGATACACCCGGATGTTCTTGTAAGGGCATTCAAGTTGAAAACTAGTGTTGTCGAGGATCTACAAAAAAAATTTAAGCCTCAGACTCCTCCTTCTTTTACCGCTGTCTGAATAAAGGTCATGCATTATCCATCCGTACATCAATAAAGTGACATCAGTAAGGATAATGAATAAAGGGTCATGTATTATCCATCAGTACTTCAACAAAGTGACATCAGTAAGGATAATGTATTTTCTTTTCTTACTAAGAAACTTTGAGTGAGTTTTTGAAGGTTTTAAGAAACTCATCTATTATTTTAATATATATTTTGTTTAATATATTTTTCACAAACTCTCTAAAGACATGGATGGAGATGCTTTTATATCTATGTGGTTTCAAACTAAGCCATAGTAGTTTTAGAACCATCAAGACTAGCCAAATGGGTTTGAAAGATACTTGTTGGGCTTTCGTGATTGAGAATCCATCTGATTTGAGTTTAAACCAAGACTGGTATATCAATTGGGAATAGGATTACAAAAGTTGGTTTAGCCTTATGTAGGTTAAGTGATTCCCATTGGTTTATGGATTAGGTTTTACCAACTTATCACATGTAATAGACTTTGTTATATAAACAAAGCGTGTGTGCTTGTTTATTCTCGAAGCTAAGAGATTGATCTTTGTTAGAAAGAAAGAGCAATTCTGTAAATCTTAAAGAAATAGTGAATTGCTGGAAAATCCAGGCCGAGACGTAGGGTGTTATCTCACATCGAGAGCCCGAACTCATTAAATCCTGTGTGTCTTTACTTTCTGTTTTTGTTCTTGTTTCTTTGCATTATTGAGAGGTGTGAGATCAAAGAGAGATAAATTGATTCGGGTTTCTTAAGGTTCAATTCGTTTAGGGTTTTAATCGGATTGTTGGTTAGAAACACTACAAGTGGTATCAGAGCCCGGTTATATGGGAGAATCAATGGCGAAGGTTGAGTTCGCGATCTTCGATGGTCAAGGAGACTTCTCGATGTGGAAGAAAAGGATGCTTGCATATCTGTCGAATCTGGGTCTGAAGGATGCGCTTGAAGAATCGATTCCAGAGGCGAAGGCGATTAAGAAAGGCGAAGATCCATAGGCATTCAAAGAAAAATTGCAGCTAGAAGAACAAAAGAGGCTCGAGCGAGCTGAGAGAGCGATGAATACGCTCATACTGAATCTTGGAGATCACGTTTTGAGAAAGCTTGAAGAATGTACAACTGCAGCTTCAATTTGGTTAGCTCTTGAAAGGTTGTACAACTCTAAATCTCTTCCCAATCGAATTCATCTTCAACAAAAGTTCTATACGTTCAAGATGACAGATACAAAGTCGATTGATCAGAATATCGATGATTTCTTGAAGTTAGTATATGGATTAAGCAGTGTGAAGGTTGTTGTACCAGAAGAGGTGCAAGCGATTCTGCTTCCGAGTTCTCTGCCACCACAGTTCCATTCTCTGAAAGAGACGATGAAGTATGGCATAGAGACTCTAGCTATTGAAGATGTGACGAATGCAGAAAAGTCAAAGGAGATCAAATTAAAGGAGGTTAAAGATCTTGTAAACTCACAAAAGAGTGGTGAGGCGTATGTTGCTCGTGGAAGGTCTGAGAAGAGAGAGACCGTAAACAAGAAAGGGACGAGTAGATCTAGGTCTGGTTCAGGATCAAGGATAACTTGCTGGTACTGCAAGAAGGAAGGTCACAAGAAAGTTGATTGTTATGCTCGAAAGAGGAAATTGGAGGAAGACGAAAGTGCAGAAGCTGCAGTTGTTATTGATCTTCTGCAAGATAGTGATGCATTGACAGTCTCAAACAATTGGCATCAAGAGTAGTGGGTAATTGACTCCGGATGCTCATACCATATGACATCAAGAAGAGAATGGTTCAATACATTCGAGGAGCTCTCTTCAAGACAAGTACTTCTTGGTGATGATTACTCTGTTGATGTTCAAGGGATCGGTTCAATCAACATCAAAGCCCATGGTGAAACATTAAAGGCTCTAACCAATGTCAGGTATATTCCAAAGCTTAAAAGGAATATTATATCTACTGGAACATTGGATAGATTAGGCTTTGATCATGGTGGTGGACATGGAAAGACTAGGTTTTACAAAGATGGTAAACTAGCTCTACAAGAAACCTTGTCTGGAACAATGTATATGTTGGATGGTGTTACTGTTGCAGGTGAATCTAACAGTAATATTTCCAAGAAGAAGTCGAATGATGAGACATAATTATGGCATAGACGTCTTAGACATATGAGCCTTAAGAATTTGCAGATTCTGACCAAGAAAGGGATCTTAGACAAAAGAAGAATTGGAGATCTCAGTTTATGTAAGAATTGTGTATTGGGAAAACACAAGAAGTTGAGCTTCCACATAGGAAAGCACAACACATGTGAGGCGTTGAAGTATGTTCATGCAAATCTCTGGGGGTCTCCGAATACAACTCCCAGTGTGTCAAAGAAGCAGTATTTCTTGTCCATCATCGATGATTACACAAGAAAAGTGTGGGTGTTCTTTCTGGCTGCAAAGAGTGAGGCTTTCACAAAGTTCTGAGAATGGAAAAAACTTGTGGAGAATCAAGTGAGTAAGAAGGTGAAGTGTCTCAGAACAGATAACGGGCTTGAGTTCTGCAACTCAGAGTTTGATGGCTTTTTGCAGACAACAAGGTATAGAAAGACACAGAACTTGCGCATATACACCATAACAAAATGTTGTGGCAGAGCGCATGAACATGACTATAATGGAGAAAGTGAGGTGCTTGTTGAATGAGTCAGGATTAGAAGAAAAGTTTTGGGCTGAAGCTGTATCCACAGCTGTATACTTGATCAATAGAAGCCCATCTTCAGCAATAGACAATAACATTCCAGAAGAGCTATGGTTGGAGAAGAAACCAGTCTACAAGCATCTAAGAAGATTCGGCTCAGTGGTTTATGTTCACAGAAATCAAGGAAAGTTAAAACCAAGAGCTTTGAAAGGGATCTTTCTCAGTTACCCTATGGGAGTTAGAGGGTACAAGATTTGGCTCTTAGATGAAGAGAAGTGCGTGATAAGCAGAAATGTTGTATTTGCAGAAGACATAGTCTATAAAGACATTAAGGAGATTCAAGGAAAAGAATCTAAAATTGTAGAGACAGAGTTACAAGAAAGTAGGACTGTAGTATTTCCTACAAACGCAGCTTCAATGGAAAGGGAACCTGATACGGTTTTAGGTGGAGAGCCTAATACTGATATGGAGTATGTCAGTGATTCGGAGTCAGAGCAAGAAGAAGCTGACACTGGCGCAACACAAGAAGGAGTTTCTGGCAGTCATCAAATTGCTAGAGACAGACCAGGAAGAGAAATAGTTCTTCCAGCTAGACTCCGTGATTATGACTTGGCTGCATTTGCTTCGGTAGCTGCAGTAGAAGTAAGCTTAAAAGAGCCAAGAGATTATCAAGAAGTAATCAGAAGTAAGGACAGAGTTCAGTGGAATGGAGGAATGGATGAAGAAATAGGATCATTGCAAAAGAATCAGACTTGGAGGTTGGTAAAAAGGCCTGAAAACAGAAAAGTGATTGGTTGCAAATGGGTTTACAGATTGAAACCAGGAATTCCAGGAGTGGAAAAACCTCGACATAAAGCTAGGTTGGTAGCTAAAGGTTATTCACAAAGGGAAGGCATTGATTATCAAGATGTTTTCTCACCAGTTGTGAAGCATGTTTCAATAAGGTTTCTACTCTCGGTGACAGTTAATCAAGACCTTGAGTTGGAACAGTTGGATGTAAAAACTGCATTTCTTCATGGAGTTATAGAAGAAGAAATCTATATGGAACAACCTGAGGATTACAAGGTCAAGGGAAAGGAGAAGTATGTTTGTCGGTTGGATAAAGCTCTCTACGGGCTTAAGCAAGCTCCAAGACAATGGAACAAGGGATTCGATCATTTTGTGATCAGTCAAGGGTTCGTTAAGAGCGAGTTTGACCAGTGTGTCTATATCAAGAAGTCAAAAGAAGGTATTTTCATCAATCTCCTCTTGTATGTGGATGATATGCTATTAGCCTCAAAGGATATGGACGAAATCAAAAGAGTTAAAGACTCACTGGGAAGCATATTTGAAATGAAAGACTTGGGTCCAGCAAGAAGAATTTTGGGCATGGATATAGAAAGAGACTGTGAAGGTAGAGTTCTGACACTGTCTCAGGCAACTTATATCAAGAAAGTTTTTCAAGTGTTTAACATGGATGAAGCGAAGTCGGTATCAACTCCAATTGGAGCTCATTTCAAACCCTTAGCAAATAAAGATGGTGAAGAGGAGACAGTAGCAGATGATGTTCCTTATGCGAACGTCATTGGTAGCATCATGTATGCTATGATTGGAACAAAATGTGATCTAGCTTATGCAGTTGGATTGGTTTAGGAGATTCATGAGTAAACCAAGTATGGTTCATTGGTCAGCTATGAAGTGGGTATTGAAATATCTGAAAGGAACGCAGGATATCAAGTTGGTCTTCAAGAAGAGTGAAGAGTTTAAAGTGAGGGTTTCTGTGATTCTGATTTTGCCTCTGACTTAGATTGAAGAAGATCGATTTCAGGGTATGTTTTTACAGCGAGAGGAAATACGATTAATTGGAAATCTGAGTTACAACATGTAGTTGCTTTGTCTACTACAGAGACTGAATATATGGCTTTAGTTGAAGTTGTGAAGGAAGCGATATGGCTTAAGGGTTTAGCAGAGGAATTTGGATTCAAGCAAGAAAGCGTTGAAATCTGGTGTGATTCTCAGAGTGCATTGTGTCTTGCTAAGAACAATGTTAATCATGAGAGGACAAAACACATAAGCAGGAAGATGCATTTCATTAGAAATATCATATCACAAGGTGATGTAAAGGTGCTCAAGATTTTGACAGAGAAGAATCCTGCAGATATGCTAACTAAAGCTCTTCCAGTTGAGAAGTTTGAGAAGGCCTTGAGCTTTCTCGGTATAGCCAAACACTAAGGTGTTAGTGGCTGCCTGGACTACACACGTTTGCAGTGATTAAGGAGTTGGTCAGATTGATTATCATCAAGGTGGAGTTTGTTGGGCTTTGGTTTTTGAGAATCCATCTAATTTGAGCTTAAACCAAGACTGGTATGTCAATTGGGAATAGGATTACAAAAGGCGGTTTAGGTTAAGTGATTCCTTGGTTTATGGATTAGGTTTTACCAACTTATCACGTGTAATAGATTTTGTTATATAAACAAAGCGTGTGTGCAGTGTGCTTGTTTATTCTCGAAGCTAAGAGATTGATCTTTGTTAGCAAGACACAATGCACTCTGAGAACGCAAATGTTAAGACATAACAATCAAGACTGGTATGTCAATTGGGAAGTTGCAACGACTAATCAATGAGCACGAGGCGGTTGCAAGCGCATGAAACGAAAGCCAACCTAGTCCACTGTGGTGAATCCTTTATCTCGGCCTGAAATCTATTTCTACATATTTGTTATTTCTATACTCTCTGAGGCAACTCTATGTAGTTATATTATTTATCGTTTAACGTTCTTTTACCAAACCAATCAGTCGATCCTTTTTTCACCAAATTCAATTCACAACTAATTTGAATTCTTAGGGCATCAGTAATGGTAAGACGATTCTTCCTCTTTTTTTATTAATAATTTTTTTTTTACAAACAGAATTTCCAAAAAAAAAAATATCGACGAATCGAATCTCGACACGTGTCGAATTCTCTTCAGAACCGATTCTTCAGTCTTTTCTCAGAGAGACGATTCTCTCAAAAATTCTGACACATCATATTTTTTTTTATTTTTTTTCTTTATTTTTTTTTGTTAAGAGCTTTATAAAAGCTCTGCAATACAGATGCTTTTAGAATCTATCGTTGAGATATTTGTAGAAAAGGATTGAAATTGAGGAAGAGAACAAGTCAACGAATGTGGTTCTTTTGTCGGAAACGGCGGCGAAGAAGAAGGAATCAAATAGTTCAGGGTGAAGATTATGTTGGATCTAAATATAGTGAGCGATAAGATCACACAATAGTTGTACTATAAATGTGATGTTTTTATATTGTAAGAATATTCTATTTTATGTTAGACTTTGATTTCTTCTGCAGTGTTTCTTATTTTACTTGAAATTATATATTGTACTATTTTTTGAACTTTGTTCTATTATATATATTTTCACACCATTCTATGTAATTGTTTAATGCAAATGTTTTAATTGATCAACATGCATTGCGAAATAACAGTAATCATGAATAAATTATTTGCATAAATATTACAATTCCACAGTGATGTGGTTGGATAAATCCGCCAAATACATCAAAATCTACATGCTAAGTATTTGCATATATGTTAAAGAAATTAGTAAAAGTAATATTTTAATGACTAATGATTTTATTACGAAGTTTATCATTTAAATTTTATTTTCATTACTGCATTTCTTATGAATTCTTTTATGAATATTGTAATTCGTAAGATGTCAAAATTTGAGATACATAATGGAGATATACATATCTAGCAGATAGTGTTACAACACATATACTACTTAAAAATAAGAAGTGTTTCTCCTACCTCAATAAATGGCTCCGCCGGAAGCGTAAATATCATATATGGTAATGAAAATTTATATTAGGCTATGAAAGAACTGATTTTTCAATGTTAAGGGGGACAAAGTTTAAAGTGCACTATAATCCCTCAAGTCTCATATAAGTTTGTTAAGTTTCAAAAATATTCGCAGAAATTATATCATCTAGCGAGTATGAGTAAAAATGACTTTAATTATATATGCACTACATAGAAGAGAAAATGTGTATTGGAAGAATTGTCAATATTATCCTCCGAATTATAATGCACAAATATAAATACGACTGTATCATATGTTTAAGTAAACTAGAAGTTTACTAGCATATTTAGAGAATGGCATGAATGACTTGGTCATTTTGGTTCAGTCATGATGAGAATGATTATTTGACAACTCAAGTGACCATTCATGGAAAAAATTGAAAGAGTTTACATGTAATACGTGTTCTCAAACAAAACTCATAAATGGGCCTTCGCAACCAAAATTGGGAATGAATCCTTTGTATTCCTCGAGAGACCATGGTAATATATGTAGGCCAATCCATCCACCGTGCGGGTCATTTCTATAATTTATGGTATTGATTGACATATCTAGTAGATGGTCACATGTGTGTATATTGAAAACACGAAATACGGCATTAGCAAGAGTCATTACCCAAATAATCAAGGAATCAAATAAAATAAATATCACGAAGATATTTATGAAAGGTTTCAGAAGAAGATAAATGTCCAGAAGACATACGTGCAAGGTTTAAGAAGAACTACATGAAGAACAACATAAAAAAAAATTTGTCCAGAAGACGAATTGATCCATTTTATATTACTGTCTCTTTTAATTTTATGATTTTGTCGTAAATTATATGAAAAGTTATGCCTCCTGAATTGGTTCTTTTAATTGATAACTATTTAGTTTTTTTTTGTCGACAGTCTGAGCTCTTAAAACAGTTCAGAGATCCAAATCGGTGGAACTGAGTTTACATATTCCAAACGATAAAGATAGTCTCGAGCACTCTGTGCCAACTTGTCTATCTTTGTGTTTTGAGCCCGTGGGATGTGCGAGAGAGAGAAAAATAAAAACTCATTCCTACTTCTCTCGTATTCCTCCATATATAGTGCAAAAGCCGGCCATTCCACTAGTTTATACACCATCTTTACCAGTTCAGAATAGTCTTCGACGAAAGCCACATACAATGCACAATCCATATTAATTCTTCCAACTCTGTGTGTAAAGGGGAAATGCTTCGTTGTACATTTTTTTCCCCACTAAAGTTTCATGTGTGGCAACCCTTTGGCAATGCCATCCCAACCTAGCATTTGCTGCCGTGTCCTTTCAAGAATCATTTATTTGACATGTTAATCCATTATAAGTTCGTGTATCTAGTATGTGTGTCCCTTGCTGTGGACATGTGACAATTTCATCAACTTGTGCCAAATCCCATGATGTTGCTTCCGCTTGCGCAAGCCTAAGAACTTCTCAGGGATCCCCGATCTACATTCGAGAATAGTTTATTATTTCGGGTCTTCCATATATACCACAATAACTATAAGTACACTGACATACATTTGAGAAAGCCGCCAGAACAAGTGTGCCATATTAAAGTATAAAGCATATGTTGGAAACAGGTGTGAAGGTGTGGGGATCGCCGATAATGCCTAGACTTGGAAAGCCGAGGGGCACTCAAAAAGTGTATGGTTTATTGTTTCTCTTTCCGCTCCACATCTTCCACACTGTGGGTCACAGTTGATACCTCAAGGATTCGGGATTGGATGAAGCTTAAGCAGCTAACACATCCCATCGCTCCACTATGACAGCTAAACCAAGTCACTCTATTGCAGAGCTAACCATAACCGAGATACATCCCAAAAATATTTGCTATAAGAAATGTTTCATTTTTGGGGGACATTTCAGGCATGTCCTTTTAACATACTTATATCTGGTCCATAAAACCTCTATATATCGCCGTTTGAAGGACATTCCTGCCCGACGGTATATCCAGACTTGACCGCGTATATCTACCCGATTGTGTAAAATGCCAGCTCTGTAAATCTGGTCTAATTTCCTTGGAGGTTAAGATCCCGGTAATCAGAGGTATATCCTCCAGAAAAATTAACTGTTCCATTAGGGGCAGATTCCACGTTGATGTTACAGGGTCAATCAATTGATTGACTGTTAGCTCTGGGTAAAAGTTATACCATCTGCATGGATCTCGGGCGAGATGCTGGAACCTAGGGATCATTCCATATGGATATAGAATGATATGATCCATCTCTTTTCATAAGCCTTTTGTGTATCTTGCAAATTGTATTTGACCAATATAGTTTTTGCTAGATATACTTGCAAGATACAGTTCATCTCCTACACACAGACATTGGAACGGAATAAAGTCTATATTTTGTTATCTCTAAGGTATGATTGTTTTTTACTTATTTTATTCTAGAAATCACGAGGTTGGTCTGGTTGATTTTCCAGATAAAATATATTTATCAGACCGCATAAAGCTCAATCGCAAACCGGATATATTTTCACAATTAAAGGAAGTGCAATCACTTGATGTTCCCAAAAGCAGACTTTGGTTGCAACGTATTAAATTTATGCAGAATCAATTGCGCTACATAAAGATTGTAGAAAATGCATATGGCTTCGATCTGTGATTCATCACATAACATAAGAAAATGGGATAGACACAAAGAAGGAACAAACAAAGGTATTTGAAGATAATGATGCATGTGTCGCTCAATTTATAAATATGGTGTATTAGAGCGAAATACATATCTTGAAGATTATTTTTCCAGGGGAGAAATATGATATGCGTGGCTGCATTCTTTTTCTTTTGCTATGTTTTTTATTGCCAAACTTGATTTTTCCATGACAAAGTCTTTAACAAGGCATTAAAGAACACACAAAAGATAGACGTCTAAGAGACGAAAGGAGAATGTTATAATTCGAGTAATGAAGAAGTTGAGATTCATTTATTTTAAAGAGAGAATATATTATCTTAGAGGTTGGAAGATTACGTCATTGCATTTTTTTCTCCAAATTTTTATCTTGTTGAGTTTTTTATGATAAAGTTTTTAACAAAATAATATATAAGAAAGTAATTATGATATATATATATTTTAAGATGATTAGGAGGCTCCGAATCCATGGATCCGTACATCTACCGAGAACGAGGTTCAAACCAATGTAATTTAACTCTTCTTTAGAAAGCAGACCCCTTCCAACGTAAATCGTCATGTGTCCTCCAAGATCTCTACGTCTTTGGGAACTTAACCCACTAGGCCAACTCATTATCAAGGAAGTATTAAGAAAATAGATAATTATCCACATGTTTCACTGCCTCATCTTTTCATCATTATTGTATGAATTCTTTAATCTTATAAATAGTGATGTAACATTATTGTATGAGGATGCATGAAGAAATGAATAACCAAGTTCTATGTCCTCTTCTTTATCTTGTTTCATTCTTTTTATCATATTTATAATTTATTATATATATCTATATATACATATATAATCTCTAATCTCACCACATATATATAAATTATATTATATCATCGATATATATTTAATTTATACTATTGTTGTTCCTATCAAAATCAGAATTTATAGTTTCGTAAATTGTGGCCTCGAATACTGACAATGTATTTAGGAGTGCGGAAAAAAAATTGAGACTGCGGTGTATTTAGGAGTGCGAAAAAAAATTGAGACTGCAGTACAGTTGAATGGTTGTACGTACTAAAAAACAAATATTATGAGGAACAAATACAATTAGTGTAAAAAAGGCATGTAATAAGTTTGAATGGCAACGATGATAAATATAGTGCATATATAATGATAAATTTACAAATTTTAACAATTTAGTTCTAATATTTTGAATAAAATAAATCGTATGCAACATATCTTATTATATAAAGTTGGATACATTAAAGTTAGTTTTTAACATGATCATGATACTTGTCAAGTTAATCGATTATATTTTAACACGTGTTAAAAAATTCAACCAATTAGACTTTAACATAATGTTTACATAAATATAAAAATTAGTTTTAAATACAAAAAAGTAAAATAAGTTTATTTTATGTTTTTCAAATAGATTAAGGAAATTGTATAATCGATTACTAATACTAAAATAAAAATCAAAAATCAAAAAGGTAAATACGAAAAAATTAAGAAAAAGGAAAATAAGTTTTTTTTATGTTTTTCATTTAAGTTAAGGAAATTGTATGATCAATTAGTAATACTAAAATGAAAAACAAAAGGAAAAAAGATAAATAAGAAAATTAAGAAAAAGACAAATAAGTTTTCTTTATAATGTTTTTCATTGTTAGAATAGATTTAATTATTTTAATTATCCGTTTGATTTGCTACGGTTCACACTTCGAATTAACCATAAATTAACATTATTATTTGAGATATTACTAATAAAAATGTCAATTTTAACCTAATCATTTTAACCTAATCATGTTAAAGTCTATCGATCAATATTAGACATTATCGAATAAATTTTGTTGAGAATGTAAAATTTCTATTTGTAATTTTCACGACAAAATAAATATTATTTATTTGATCAAAATCCTATCTTGAAATAGTAATAAAATTTAATTACAAAATAAAAAATAAAAATAAATAAATAAATTTTATGTTTATTTTTAAATTTTACTTTTCTTCACAAGTGATCTGATTTTATTATCAAATAATATTTAAGCGATTTAAAATATTTTTTAAAATCCGCATATATGCGGGTCATATTCTTGTATAATATAAGTTGAAAGGTAATTATAACAAATACGATATAGAATTTTTTTTTTCTAATATTTTAAATTATCTAAATATTTTTTATCAAATAAAATTGTATTAATCTATATAATTAACTTTTATAAAAAAATTAAGATTTTACTAAATTTTTCTTTATAGTCTTATCACAATTTCTATAAATCATGTACATTAGTTATATCACAATTTTTATAATTCTTGTACATTGGCTTGATTGGTTCTCCCGCTAATATCCGTAAAAGCAGCTTTTACGGGTAGTAGCGGTTGTTGGCGTTTGTCAACAATCACGCAAAACGTTTTGTACCGTTTTGTACCGCTGATTGTCCCTCAAAATTCAAAGCTCATTCTAGCTAGCGTTTGCGGTTGCGGATGGATATTTAAAAAAATATAAAAATTAAAAAAACACAAAAAATTTTAACATCAAGAAATGTATAATATTTTTTTAATAAGATTTGAATATTATAATTACAAATAAATAAATAAATTTGACACTTTCTTAACTAATATTCATTAAAAGTCTTTCATAATTTTATATTTATAAGATTTAGAAATTTTAATTATTTTGATAAAAAAATTTGTCCATCACTAATATATATATATATATATATATATATCTAACAACTAAAATTCTTTTTATCTAATATCTCCATTCAAAAAAAAATCTCTATTAAAATTATAATTTTCATTCAAACTAAAAAAAAAAAAATACAAGTAAATATTAGATATATACTGTTTTTATAATTTGTGTTATGTTTAATTAATAATTTTATAGCTGTTTCTACAATAATATGATTTTTTAAAATTATAAAATATGTTTATATTTTTAATTTATTGTTTAACCGCTACTGTATCCGCAAGTTAATCAGTCGTAAGTATCTCGCAAATGCACCCATTTCCAATTACTGTGCCAATCGTACAAACCGCTTAATAACACGTTTAACTGCAATCGTACATTTCCGTAAACTTCCGCAGGCGCAATCTGTAACACCCTACCCGCCCTTACCAGCGAGGCCCACACCTCT
>JAHZTW010000001.1:291167261-291180384 GCA_020283515.1 Alliaria petiolata
GACAGGGGTGGAACCGCCTCACACCCATCCACGTGCCAGCGAGTTCTTGGTTGTCACAGAAGGAACACTTTTGGTGGGTTTTGTCTCGTCAGACGAAGATGGAAATCGTCTCTTCACAAAAACACTCAACCCGGGTGATGTATTTTTGTTTCCAGAGGGACTCATCCATTTCCAAGCCAATGTGGGAGGAGTTCCAGCAGTTGCATTCACTGCTTTGAACAGCCAAAACCCAGGTCTTGTCACTGTTGCTGACACCGTGTTTGGGTGTACCCCGTCGATACACCCGGATGTTCTTGTAAGGGCATTCAAGTTGAAAACTAGTGTTGTCGAGGATCTACAAAAAAAATTTAAGCCTCAGACTCCTCCTTCTTTTACCGCTGTCTGAATAAAGGTCATGCATTATCCATCCGTACATCAATAAAGTGACATCAGTAAGGATAATGAATAAAGGGTCATGTATTATCCATCAGTACTTCAACAAAGTGACATCAGTAAGGATAATGTATTTTCTTTTCTTACTAAGAAACTTTGAGTGAGTTTTTGAAGGTTTTAAGAAACTCATCTATTATTTTAATATATATTTTGTTTAATATATTTTTCACAAACTCTCTAAAGACATGGATGGAGATGCTTTTATATCTATGTGGTTTCAAACTAAGCCATAGTAGTTTTAGAACCATCAAGACTAGCCAAATGGGTTTGAAAGATACTTGTTGGGCTTTCGTGATTGAGAATCCATCTGATTTGAGTTTAAACCAAGACTGGTATATCAATTGGGAATAGGATTACAAAAGTTGGTTTAGCCTTATGTAGGTTAAGTGATTCCCATTGGTTTATGGATTAGGTTTTACCAACTTATCACATGTAATAGACTTTGTTATATAAACAAAGCGTGTGTGCTTGTTTATTCTCGAAGCTAAGAGATTGATCTTTGTTAGAAAGAAAGAGCAATTCTGTAAATCTTAAAGAAATAGTGAATTGCTGGAAAATCCAGGCCGAGACGTAGGGTGTTATCTCACATCGAGAGCCCGAACTCATTAAATCCTGTGTGTCTTTACTTTCTGTTTTTGTTCTTGTTTCTTTGCATTATTGAGAGGTGTGAGATCAAAGAGAGATAAATTGATTCGGGTTTCTTAAGGTTCAATTCGTTTAGGGTTTTAATCGGATTGTTGGTTAGAAACACTACAAGTGGTATCAGAGCCCGGTTATATGGGAGAATCAATGGCGAAGGTTGAGTTCGCGATCTTCGATGGTCAAGGAGACTTCTCGATGTGGAAGAAAAGGATGCTTGCATATCTGTCGAATCTGGGTCTGAAGGATGCGCTTGAAGAATCGATTCCAGAGGCGAAGGCGATTAAGAAAGGCGAAGATCCATAGGCATTCAAAGAAAAATTGCAGCTAGAAGAACAAAAGAGGCTCGAGCGAGCTGAGAGAGCGATGAATACGCTCATACTGAATCTTGGAGATCACGTTTTGAGAAAGCTTGAAGAATGTACAACTGCAGCTTCAATTTGGTTAGCTCTTGAAAGGTTGTACAACTCTAAATCTCTTCCCAATCGAATTCATCTTCAACAAAAGTTCTATACGTTCAAGATGACAGATACAAAGTCGATTGATCAGAATATCGATGATTTCTTGAAGTTAGTATATGGATTAAGCAGTGTGAAGGTTGTTGTACCAGAAGAGGTGCAAGCGATTCTGCTTCCGAGTTCTCTGCCACCACAGTTCCATTCTCTGAAAGAGACGATGAAGTATGGCATAGAGACTCTAGCTATTGAAGATGTGACGAATGCAGAAAAGTCAAAGGAGATCAAATTAAAGGAGGTTAAAGATCTTGTAAACTCACAAAAGAGTGGTGAGGCGTATGTTGCTCGTGGAAGGTCTGAGAAGAGAGAGACCGTAAACAAGAAAGGGACGAGTAGATCTAGGTCTGGTTCAGGATCAAGGATAACTTGCTGGTACTGCAAGAAGGAAGGTCACAAGAAAGTTGATTGTTATGCTCGAAAGAGGAAATTGGAGGAAGACGAAAGTGCAGAAGCTGCAGTTGTTATTGATCTTCTGCAAGATAGTGATGCATTGACAGTCTCAAACAATTGGCATCAAGAGTAGTGGGTAATTGACTCCGGATGCTCATACCATATGACATCAAGAAGAGAATGGTTCAATACATTCGAGGAGCTCTCTTCAAGACAAGTACTTCTTGGTGATGATTACTCTGTTGATGTTCAAGGGATCGGTTCAATCAACATCAAAGCCCATGGTGAAACATTAAAGGCTCTAACCAATGTCAGGTATATTCCAAAGCTTAAAAGGAATATTATATCTACTGGAACATTGGATAGATTAGGCTTTGATCATGGTGGTGGACATGGAAAGACTAGGTTTTACAAAGATGGTAAACTAGCTCTACAAGAAACCTTGTCTGGAACAATGTATATGTTGGATGGTGTTACTGTTGCAGGTGAATCTAACAGTAATATTTCCAAGAAGAAGTCGAATGATGAGACATAATTATGGCATAGACGTCTTAGACATATGAGCCTTAAGAATTTGCAGATTCTGACCAAGAAAGGGATCTTAGACAAAAGAAGAATTGGAGATCTCAGTTTATGTAAGAATTGTGTATTGGGAAAACACAAGAAGTTGAGCTTCCACATAGGAAAGCACAACACATGTGAGGCGTTGAAGTATGTTCATGCAAATCTCTGGGGGTCTCCGAATACAACTCCCAGTGTGTCAAAGAAGCAGTATTTCTTGTCCATCATCGATGATTACACAAGAAAAGTGTGGGTGTTCTTTCTGGCTGCAAAGAGTGAGGCTTTCACAAAGTTCTGAGAATGGAAAAAACTTGTGGAGAATCAAGTGAGTAAGAAGGTGAAGTGTCTCAGAACAGATAACGGGCTTGAGTTCTGCAACTCAGAGTTTGATGGCTTTTTGCAGACAACAAGGTATAGAAAGACACAGAACTTGCGCATATACACCATAACAAAATGTTGTGGCAGAGCGCATGAACATGACTATAATGGAGAAAGTGAGGTGCTTGTTGAATGAGTCAGGATTAGAAGAAAAGTTTTGGGCTGAAGCTGTATCCACAGCTGTATACTTGATCAATAGAAGCCCATCTTCAGCAATAGACAATAACATTCCAGAAGAGCTATGGTTGGAGAAGAAACCAGTCTACAAGCATCTAAGAAGATTCGGCTCAGTGGTTTATGTTCACAGAAATCAAGGAAAGTTAAAACCAAGAGCTTTGAAAGGGATCTTTCTCAGTTACCCTATGGGAGTTAGAGGGTACAAGATTTGGCTCTTAGATGAAGAGAAGTGCGTGATAAGCAGAAATGTTGTATTTGCAGAAGACATAGTCTATAAAGACATTAAGGAGATTCAAGGAAAAGAATCTAAAATTGAAGAGACAGAGTTACAAGAAAGTAGGACTGTAGTATTTCCTACAAACGCAGCTTCAATGGAAAGGGAACCTGATACGGTTTTAGGTGGAGAGCCTAATACTGATATGGAGTATGTCA
Source organism: Alliaria petiolata (assembly GCA_020283515.1). Taxonomy (NCBI): domain Eukaryota; kingdom Viridiplantae; phylum Streptophyta; class Magnoliopsida; order Brassicales; family Brassicaceae; genus Alliaria; species Alliaria petiolata. The sequence goes on from JAHZTW010000001.1 coordinate 291,170,786, forward strand.
GTGATTCGGAGTCAGAGCAAGAAGAAGCTGACACTGGCGCAACACAAGAAGGAGTTTCTGGCAGTCATCAAATTGCTAGAGACAGACCAGGAAGAGAAATAGTTCTTCCAGCTAGACTCCGTGATTATGACTTGGCTGCATTTGCTTCGGTAGCTGCAGTAGAAGTAAGCTTAAAAGAGCCAAGAGATTATCAAGAAGTAATCAGAAGTAAGGACAGAGTTCAGTGGAATGGAGGAATGGATGAAGAAATAGGATCATTGCAAAAGAATCAGACTTGGAGGTTGGTAAAAAGGCCTGAAAACAGAAAAGTGATTGGTTGCAAATGGGTTTACAGATTGAAACCAGGAATTCCAGGAGTGGAAAAACCTCGACATAAAGCTAGGTTGGTAGCTAAAGGTTATTCACAAAGGGAAGGCATTGATTATCAAGATGTTTTCTCACCAGTTGTGAAGCATGTATCAATAAGGTTTCTACTCTCGGTGACAGTTAATCAAGACCTTGAGTTGGAACAGTTGGATGTAAAAACTGCATTTCTTCATGGAGTTATAGAAGAAGAAATCTATATGGAACAACCTGAGGATTACAAGGTCAAGGGAAAGGAGAAGTATGTTTGTCGGTTGGATAAAGCTCTCTACGGGCTTAAGCAAGCTCCAAGACAATGGAACAAGGGATTCGATCATTTTGTGATCAGTCAAGGGTTCGTTAAGAGCGAGTTTGACCAGTGTGTCTATATCAAGAAGTCAAAAGAAGGTATTTTCATCAATCTCCTCTTGTATGTGGATGATATGCTATTAGCCTCAAAGGATATGGACGAAATCAAAAGAGTTAAAGACTCACTGGGAAGCATATTTGAAATGAAAGACTTGGGTCCAGCAAGAAGAATTTTGGGCATGGATATAGAAAGAGACTGTGAAGGTAGAGTTCTGACACTGTCTCAGGCAACTTATATCAAGAAAGTTTTTCAAGTGTTTAACATGGATGAAGCGAAGTCGGTATCAACTCCAATTGGAGCTCATTTCAAACCCTTAGCAAATAAAGATGGTGAAGAGGAGACAGTAGCAGATGATGTTCCTTATGCGAACGTCATTGGTAGCATCATGTATGCTATGATTGGAACAAAATGTGATCTAGCTTATGCAGTTGGATTGGTTTAGGAGATTCATGAGTAAACCAAGTATGGTTCATTGGTCAGCTATGAAGTGGGTATTGAAATATCTGAAAGGAACGCAGGATATCAAGTTGGTCTTCAAGAAGAGTGAAGAGTTTAAAGTGAGGGTTTCTGTGATTCTGATTTTGCCTCTGACTTAGATTGAAGAAGATCGATTTCAGGGTATGTTTTTACAGCGAGAGGAAATACGATTAATTGGAAATCTGAGTTACAACATGTAGTTGCTTTGTCTACTACAGAGACTGAATATATGGCTTTAGTTGAAGTTGTGAAGGAAGCGATATGGCTTAAGGGTTTAGCAGAGGAATTTGGATTCAAGCAAGAAAGCGTTGAAATCTGGTGTGATTCTCAGAGTGCATTGTGTCTTGCTAAGAACAATGTTAATCATGAGAGGACAAAACACATAAGCAGGAAGATGCATTTCATTAGAAATATCATATCACAAGGTGATGTAAAGGTGCTCAAGATTTTGACAGAGAAGAATCCTGCAGATATGCTAACTAAAGCTCTTCCAGTTGAGAAGTTTGAGAAGGCCTTGAGCTTTCTCGGTATAGCCAAACACTAAGGTGTTAGTGGCTGCCTGGACTACACACGTTTACAGTGATTAAGGAGTTGGTCAGATTGATTATCATCAAGGTGGAGTTTGTTGGGCTTTGGTTTTTGAGAATCCATCTAATTTGAGCTTAAACCAAGACTGGTATGTCAATTGGGAATAGGATTACAAAAGGCGGTTTAGGTTAAGTGATTCCTTGGTTTATGGATTAGGTTTTACCAACTTATCACGTGTAATAGATTTTGTTATATAAACAAAGCGTGTGTGCAGTGTGCTTGTTTATTCTCGAAGCTAAGAGATTGATCTTTGTTAGCAAGACACAATGCACTCTGAGAACGCAAATGTTAAGACATAACAATCAAGACTGGTATGTCAATTGGGAAGTTGCAACGACTAATCAATGAGCACGAGGCGGTTGCAAGCGCATGAAACGAAAGCCAACCTAGTCCACTGTGGTGAATCCTTTATCTCGGCCTGAAATCTATTTCTACATATTTGTTATTTCTATACTCTCTGAGGCAACTCTATGTAGTTATATTATTTATCGTTTAACGTTCTTTTACCAAACCAATCAGTCGATCCTTTTTTCACCAAATTCAATTCACAACTAATTTGAATTCTTAGGGCATCAGTAATGGTAAGACGATTCTTCCTCTTTTTTTATTAATAATTTTTTTTTTACAAACAGAATTTCCAAAAAAAAAAATATCGACGAATCGAATCTCGACACGTGTCGAATTCTCTTCAGAACCGATTCTTCAGTCTTTTCTCAGAGAGACGATTCTCTCAAAAATTCTGACACATCATATTTTTTTTTATTTTTTTTCTTTATTTTTTTTTGTTAAGAGCTTTATAAAAGCTCTGCAATACAGATGCTTTTAGAATCTATCGTTGAGATATTTGTAGAAAAGGATTGAAATTGAGGAAGAGAACAAGTCAACGAATGTGGTTCTTTTGTCGGAAACGGCGGCGAAGAAGAAGGAATCAAATAGTTCAGGGTGAAGATTATGTTGGATCTAAATATAGTGAGCGATAAGATCACACAATAGTTGTACTATAAATGTGATGTTTTTATATTGTAAGAATATTCTATTTTATGTTAGACTTTGATTTCTTCTGCAGTGTTTCTTATTTTACTTGAAATTATATATTGTACTATTTTTTGAACTTTGTTCTATTATATATATTTTCACACCATTCTATGTAATTGTTTAATGCAAATGTTTTAATTGATCAACATGCATTGCGAAATAACAGTAATCATGAATAAATTATTTGCATAAATATTACAATTCCACAGTGATGTGGTTGGATAAATCCGCCAAATACATCAAAATCTACATGCTAAGTATTTGCATATATGTTAAAGAAATTAGTAAAAGTAATATTTTAATGACTAATGATTTTATTACGAAGTTTATCATTTAAATTTTATTTTCATTACTGCATTTCTTATGAATTCTTTTATGAATATTGTAATTCGTAAGATGTCAAAATTTGAGATACATAATGGAGATATACATATCTAGCAGATAGTGTTACAACACATATACTACTTAAAAATAAGAAGTGTTTCTCCTACCTCAATAAATGGCTCCGCCGGAAGCGTAAATATCATATATGGTAATGAAAATTTATATTAGGCTATGAAAGAACTGATTTTTCAATGTTAAGGGGGACAAAGTTTAAAGTGCACTATAATCCCTCAAGTCTCATATAAGTTTGTTAAGTTTCAAAAATATTCGCAGAAATTATATCATCTAGCGAGTATGAGTAAAAATGACTTTAATTATATATGCACTACATAGAAGAGAAAATGTGTATTGGAAGAATTGTCAATATTATCCTCCGAATTATAATGCACAAATATAAATACGACTGTATCATATGTTTAAGTAAACTAGAAGTTTACTAGCATATTTAGAGAATGGCATGAATGACTTGGTCATTTTGGTTCAGTCATGATGAGAATGATTATTTGACAACTCAAGTGACCATTCATGGAAAAAATTGAAAGAGTTTACATGTAATACGTGTTCTCAAACAAAACTCATAAATGGGCCTTCGCAACCAAAATTGGGAATGAATCCTTTGTATTCCTCGAGAGACCATGGTAATATATGTAGGCCAATCCATCCACCGTGCGGGTCATTTCTATAATTTATGGTATTGATTGACATATCTAGTAGATGGTCACATGTGTGTATATTGAAAACACGAAATACGGCATTAGCAAGAGTCATTACCCAAATAATCAAGGAATCAAATAAAATAAATATCACGAAGATATTTATGAAAGGTTTCAGAAGAAGATAAATGTCCAGAAGACATACGTGCAAGGTTTAAGAAGAACTACATGAAGAACAACATAAAAAAAAATTTGTCCAGAAGACGAATTGATCCATTTTATATTACTGTCTCTTTTAATTTTATGATTTTGTCGTAAATTATATGAAAAGTTATGCCTCCTGAATTGGTTCTTTTAATTGATAACTATTTAGTTTTTTTTTGTCGACAGTCTGAGCTCTTAAAACAGTTCAGAGATCCAAATCGGTGGAACTGAGTTTACATATTCCAAACGATAAAGATAGTCTCGAGCACTCTGTGCCAACTTGTCTATCTTTGTGTTTTGAGCCCGTGGGATGTGCGAGAGAGAGAAAAATAAAAACTCATTCCTACTTCTCTCGTATTCCTCCATATATAGTGCAAAAGCCGGCCATTCCACTAGTTTATACACCATCTTTACCAGTTCAGAATAGTCTTCGACGAAAGCCACATACAATGCACAATCCATATTAATTCTTCCAACTCTGTGTGTAAAGGGGAAATGCTTCGTTGTACATTTTTTTCCCCACTAAAGTTTCATGTGTGGCAACCCTTTGGCAATGCCATCCCAACCTAGCATTTGCTGCCGTGTCCTTTCAAGAATCATTTATTTGACATGTTAATCCATTATAAGTTCGTGTATCTAGTATGTGTGTCCCTTGCTGTGGACATGTGACAATTTCATCAACTTGTGCCAAATCCCATGATGTTGCTTCCGCTTGCGCAAGCCTAAGAACTTCTCAGGGATCCCCGATCTACATTCGAGAATAGTTTATTATTTCGGGTCTTCCATATATACCACAATAACTATAAGTACACTGACATACATTTGAGAAAGCCGCCAGAACAAGTGTGCCATATTAAAGTATAAAGCATATGTTGGAAACAGGTGTGAAGGTGTGGGGATCGCCGATAATGCCTAGACTTGGAAAGCCGAGGGGCACTCAAAAAGTGTATGGTTTATTGTTTCTCTTTCCGCTCCACATCTTCCACACTGTGGGTCACAGTTGATACCTCAAGGATTCGGGATTGGATGAAGCTTAAGCAGCTAACACATCCCATCGCTCCACTATGACAGCTAAACCAAGTCACTCTATTGCAGAGCTAACCATAACCGAGATACATCCCAAAAATATTTGCTATAAGAAATGTTTCATTTTTGGGGGACATTTCAGGCATGTCCTTTTAACATACTTATATCTGGTCCATAAAACCTCTATATATCGCCGTTTGAAGGACATTCCTGCCCGGCGGTATATCCAGACTTGACCGTATATCTACCCGATTGTGTAAAATGACAGCTCTGTAAATCTGGTCGAATTTCCTTGGAGGTTGAGATCCCGGTAATCAGAGGTATATCCTCGAGAACAATTAACTGTTCCATTAGTGGCAGATTCCACGTTGATGTTACAGGGTCAATCAATTGATTGACTTTTAGCTCGGGGTAAAAGTTATACCATCTGCATGGATCTCGGGCGAGATGCTGGAACCTAGGGATCATTCCATATGGATATAGAATGACATGATCCATCTCTTTTCATAAGCCTTTTTGTGTATCTTGCAAATTGTATTTGACCAGTATAGTTTTTGCTAGATATACTTGCAAGATACAGTTCATCTCCTACACACAGACATTGAAACGGAATAAAGCCTATATTTTGTTATCTCTAAGGTATGATTGTTTTTGGCTTATTTTATTCTAGAAATCCCGAGGTTGGTCTGGTTGATTTTTCAGATACAATATATTTATCAGACCGCCTAAAGCTCAATCGCAAACCGAATATATTTTCACAATTAAAGGAAATGCAATATCTTGGTGTTCCCAAAAGCAGACTTTGGTTGCAACGTATTAAAATTATGCAGAATCAATTGTGCTACATAAAGCTTGTAGAAAATGCATATGGCTTCGATCTATGATTCATCTCATAACATAAGAAAATGGGATAGACACAAAGAAGGAACCAACAAAGTTGTTTGAAGATAATGCTGCATGTGTCGCTCAATTTAAAAAGATAGTGTATTAGAGCGAAATGCATATCTTGAAGATTATTTTTCCAGGGGAGAAATATGATATGCGTGGCTGCATTCTTTTTCTTTTGCTATGTTTTTTTTTGTCAAACTTGATTTTTCCATGACAAAGTCTTTAACGAGGCAGTAAAGATAGATGTCTAAGAGACGAAAGGAGAATGTTATAATTCGGGTAATGAAGAAGTTGAGATTCTTTTATTTTAAAGAGAGACTAGATTATCTAAGAGGTTGACGAAAAGAAAGATATACCTATATAAAGGAAGATTACGTTATTGTATTTTTTTCTCCAAATTTTTATATTGTTGTATTTTTTATGATAAAATTTTTAACGAAATAATATATAAGAAATTAATTATGTATTTTTTTTAAGATGACTAGGAGGTTTCGAGTCAATGGATTCATACATCTACCTAGGACGAGGCTCAAACCATGTAATTTAACTCTTTTTTTAGAAAGCAGACCCTTCCAACGACAATCTAACATGTGACCTTCAAAATCTCTACGTTTTTGGTAACCGAAAAACTTAACCCACTAAACTAACTCATCCTTGATCAAGGAAGTGTTAAGAAAATAGATAATTATCCACATGTTTCACGGCCTCATCTTTTCATCATTATTGTATGAATTCTTTAATCTTATAAATAGTCATGTAACATCACTCTCATAAGGAAGAGAGAGAACTTGTCATGTAACATTATTGTATGAGGGTGCGTGTAGAAATGAATAACCAAGTTCTATGTCCTCTTCTTTATCTTGTTTCATTCTTTTTATCATATTTATAATTTATTATATATATATATATATATATATATATATATAATCTGTAATCTCACCACATATATATAAATTATATTATATCATCGATATATATTTAATTTATACTATTGTAGTTCCTATCAAAATCAGAATTTATAGTTTCGTAAATTGTGGCCTCGAATAGTGACGATGTATTTAGCAGTGCGAAAAACAAAATTGAGGTGATGAATGTTTGTTTGGTTTTTTAATTTTAGTTTTTGAATTTTGGATTTTGGTTTTTGTTTTTAGATTTTTGTTTTTGGATTTTGATTTTTGATTTTTGTTGTAGATTTTGATTTTTCTAAAAACTTGAATGGTGATTTATTTAGTTTTTGGTTTTTAAGGTGGCTTATGTTTAGAAATCCATAAATTGTGGTTTTTGGTTTTTGTGTATAAAATCAAAAACTCTTTAAAAACTAGTTTCCCTAAATTTTAGAAAATCTATTTCTTCAAAATCTTGAATGGCAAAAAAGTAGTTTTTGAAAAACAAAAACTAAAAACCTTTCCAAAAACTGCAAACATTCAAGTAAGGCTACGGTACAGTTGAATTGTTATACGTAAAAAAAACAAATATTATGAGGGACAAATACAATTAAGTGTAAAAAAGGGTATGTAATCAAGTTTGAATGGCAACGACGATAAATATAGTGCATGTATAATGAAAATTTTACAAATTTTAACTATTTAGTTCTAATATTTTGAATAAAATAAACGGTATGCAACATATATACTATAAGTTGAAAGGTAATTATAACAAATACGATATAGATTTTTCTAATATTTTAAATTACCTAAATATTTTTTACTAAATAAAATTGTATTAATCTATATAATTAACTTTTATAAAAAAAAAATCAGGTTTTACTAAATTTTTTTTTTTATAGTCTTATCACAATTTCTATAAAGCTTGTACATTAGTTATATCACAATTTTTATAACTCTTGTACATTAGATTTTATTGGTTCTCCTGCTAACATTCGTAAACGCAACTTTTATTAATGGTAGCGGTTGTTGGCATTTGGCAACAATCATGTACCTTTTTTGTACCGCTGATTGTCCCACAAAATCAAAAGCTCCTTCTAGTTAGCGTTTGCGGTTGCGAGCTGTTGCGTGTGGATATTTAAAAAAATTAAAAATTAAAAAAATACAAAATTTTTTAAAATCAAGATATGTATAATATTTATAAAAAAAATTTGAATATTATAATTACAAATAAATAAATAAATTTGACACTTTCTTTACTAATATTCATTAAAAGTCTTTCATAATTTTATATGTATAAGAACTATAAATTTTAATTATTTTGATAAAAATTTTCTCCATCACTAATATATATATATATCTAACAACTAAAATTCTTTTCATCTAATATCTCGATACAAAAAAATCTCTATTAAAATTATCATTTTCATCCAAACTAAAAATATATAAAAATCAACGTAAATATTATATATATACTATTTTTATAATTTGTATTATGTTTATTTAATAATTTTATAGTTGTTTTTACAATAATATAATTTTTTATAGTTATAAAATATGTTTATTTTGTTAATTTATTATTTAAGTGCTACTATACTCGCAAATTAATGAGTCATAAGTATCTCGCAAATACCTTTATTTGCAATCACTATACTTCGTACAAACTGCTTAATAATATTATTAACTGCAATCGTTCACTTTCGTAAACTTCCGCAAATACAATCGCAACTGCTGTTTTAAACCAGTCAAATATATACAAAACCGCTCCTCAAAAACTCATAACATGTGAGATTACTGTTACGTGCCAATTACCATTTGATTTTGGTTTTTTTTATTAAATAGTGGGGTCAATCAATACCGCTACGTGAATTTGAAAAACGTGAATGTATATTATTTTTTGGTTAACTTTTGACTTTGGTACGTGAGAAAAGGAAAATCCACTATTTCAATTTCCAAGCCGTCCAATCCATGGACTGAAAGAGATAAATACGTAATACGTTAATCACTTGTCACCTTCAGTCCAATATTAATCATTTTCTCTTTTTTTTTTTTTTTTTTTTTTAAAGAGATCATTTTCTCTAGTTTCTTTAAAAAAAATTCTTCTAGGGTCAATTATTGCATGCTCGCTCACTCCCATTATTCCCGTTGTGTTAATGTCCACCTCTCTTGGATTATTTAATTTTTAGAACTATACGGCACACACAAACTCTAAATTCGAACCGATTATAGGTTATAACACGAATAAATACTTACCTTTTTTCTTCTCATTTTGAGTTGTTTTGTTAACAAAATGATTGCTCATCTCAAGAAATGATTTGCCGTCATGTAGGATGTGTGAGTAGTGTCATTGAGTTCCTAACATTTCAATTCAAAATTCATTTACCAAAAACTTTGAAATAGGCTGGTATTTTAGTCCACACCCCAGTAGACTCCATCAGCGGGTTTGGTTTTTTGTTAACTGAAGAAAACAATTTATCAAGAGGAAGCATTGGATGCTAAATTTATTCTTTTTTTTTACAACATCTAGTTTTATTAAATGATTAAATACTTATGTGTCAACACCATATTTTTCACAACTTTTTTATTTTTTTATATTTAATTAATTAAATTTTTAACACTATTTTAATTGCCAAGCGAAAGCTCTGGCATCAACCAATCTAATTATTGAACAAGTATGGAAAGTAAAAACAGTACAAAAAATCAGGCATTTTATGTGGAAGGTGATGACCGACTCTCTTGCTGTAACAG
>JAHZTW010000001.1:291208207-291262886 GCA_020283515.1 Alliaria petiolata
GATTCAAATAAGTGATAGAGCTTAACATCATAATTAGCCAAGAAATAAGAACTATAGGAAAATTTCTCTAAAAGCTCGAATAAATCACTAAAAATAGGTTCTTAAACGTCTTTGTAAGTAGATTACAAAATCTTCATAAGAAGATATGAATATAGTTCACAGAAAAAACCCTAGAGAGAAGTTTCTCCATCCCCAAAACCGGCGGCTAAGATGAAGTGCAACCCTTGCGTGACATCCTCTCGCAGGAAGAACAGGAAGGCTCATTTCACGGCCTCGTCAAGCGAGAGGCGCGTGATTATGAGCTCGCCGCTCTCCGCCGACCTCCGCCAGAAGTACAACGTCAGATCCATGCCGATCCGCAAGGACGACGAGGTCCAGATCGTTCGTAGGACTTACAAGGGACGCGAAGGAAAGGTCGTTCAGGTTTACCGTTGCAAGTGGGTGATTCACATCGAGAGAATCACGAGGGAGAAGGTGAACGGAATCACCGTGAACGTCGGAGTCCAGCCGTCGAAAGTGGTGATTACCAAGCTCCGTCTCGACAAGGACAGAAAATTGCTCTTGGAGAGGAAGGCCAAGGGTCGTGCCGCTTCGGATAAGGAGAAGGGAACCAAGTTCACTGCTGAGGATATTATGCAGAACGTCGATTAAACGAGACTTACTTTTCTGGAACAAGGCGTGTTTAATCAAACTAATTTGGATGATTTTCTTCAAAGAGGGCTCAATTTGGGTGGCTTGGTTTAGGCAGGAGATCCTCTCTGACTTCATCGGTAATTTCTGGTTGCAGAAACAAAACCAGAAGTTGTCTTGGTTAGCGAACAAAATCCTTTTGACCAGAGATGAGATCTATCTGTGGATCAAGCTTGTGGTGGGAAATGGCCGTCTTTGTCGATTTGAGGTGGACAACTGGTGTGTCCTTGGTAAAATGTCTTCTTTCCTGAGGAACGAGGGACCGCGTCACTTAGGTATTCCAAGAGATTCAACTCTGGCGGATCTTTGGATTGATGGTCCATTGGAATCTCCCGCCAGCGAGATCAGATAATCAAGTAACCCTACAAATCCATCTCTCTTCGATACAGCTGACTGACGTCGCAGACTCTTACAAGTGGTGGATAGATGACAACCTTAAAAACAAGCATACAACAAGTCACATCTACTCTGCTATCAAAGATCACCAGCCGTTGGTACCTTGGTCTGGTGTGGTCTGGTTTGCCGGTGGGATTCCAAGACATAAATTTCTTACTTGGCTTTTTGTTTTGAATAGATGCCCAACGAGAGACGGGATGAAAACATGGGGAATACAAGTCGATCCTTCTTGTCTTCTTTGTGGTTTTACTGAAGAGAGTCGAGATCATCTGTTTTTCGACTGCCCGTTCAGCTGGGAAATTTGGAGGACCATTGGACAGATCTGCTCTTTCAATGGCCCCAACCTTCATCGACGTCTCCTTTTTCTAGCTTGGCAAGCATCGATCTACTGTATTTGGACGGAGCGGAACCATAGACTGCACCGTCATACCAACAAACCTTCGAACATCATCTTTAAACAAATTGACTTGCTTGTGCGAAACAGAGCTTCGAGTTTAAGAGCTTCCAATCCGTCTCTCTCTTCAGATCTTCTCCAACTTTGGTTCTCCGGTCAGACAACGACATAAACCCTAGGCGGCTGCGGATGTAATGATTTTTCTGCTCATTGGAGTCTTCTCCTCCTGTTACTCTCAAATGCGGTTGGGTCTCTCAATCAATTCGCCCAACCAACTTCTCGGTTCGATCATAACTTATCTGGTTCAAATCTGGTTCCTTTTTAATTATTTAGTTCCTAACTGAAATATTTTGTGCTTCCAAAAAACTGGGCTTCTGGGGCTCTGTAAAACTCTTATTTCTCATGCTTTCAATAGAATATTCAGTTACAAAAAAAATATGAATATATTTAGGATTCATATTACATTACCATTTTATTTGTTAAATATTATTTAATATCTTTTTTTTTGAGGGACTTTTAAAATGATAATAAGCAATATCATCATCATTAGCAGTAATTTTAAGGAAATTTAAAAACTAAGCTTTTGTTGAAAAATACCTTTAAAAACTAAGCAAATTACAGTAATTTAGTTAAACTGTTTCTCTCTCGTACTGTAAATTGAGTAACTTCCAAATCTCCATACTCATGAGACCATATTTAACACTTCCTTTTATACTTACTTTAACCAATCGAGCTGAGGTTTGTTGATCATGCATCCAAACATTATGTAATTTACTAAGCAACTTTAGGTAATCTGTTTTTGTCTCAAAATCTACAATTTAGAGATCTATAAGGTCCAAAACTCTTTTTCAAATAAAAAAAAAAGGAAGAAGCTCTGTTTGTGATGATGGAAGTTGTAAAGTGGCAATATTTACCCTTGCAAACCTTGACAAACCGAAAGTCAGATTCCAAACAGAACAATACAGAAGCAGACGTCGAACATCAAAGCAACCCACACACGTGTCCTCCATATATGTTTTATCTTTTGTCTGATTTCAACTAAATCGACGCATATCCGTCTGCAATTAGAGTCTGTGTGGATGATTTTATTGATAAGTTTCTCCAAAAATAAAGCAAGATCCATATCCGATTCAAAAAAAAAAGCCAGAATCATCAAGAATATAATATTTGGAAGACCACAGCGATATATGAGGCTTGCTAAGATCTATATTACTCTCAAGATTATTAATCTGCTACTACAATAAGACTGGATGAGCATGAATGAAACCATAAAATGCATCTCCCTTCTCCTCGTGATCAAAGTGAAAAGGGCATCAAAATAGACTACAACTTCACTCTCCCACCATGCTTGTTCTGAAGATCAATCCATCAAACATAGAAACACTACATTTGGTCTATAATCTGATAGATTTTTGAAATTATACCTGGTGCTCCATAAACTTCTCAGCTTGATTTCGCTCTTGAAGACTTGAATCGTAAAAGAAAATGTCAGTTAGACCCACAGCACTAATAACAAGAAAGATTATCCACCGGCAACAAGGACCCGTAGATACAAATATGGTTTTATGGACTAAAAACTCAATTAGTAAAACTTTTCAAGCCGACATTGTCTCAAAATAAGCATACGTCGCATAGTAGATGAAAGAGATGTTATATTACATACTGTGATTCACAAAAGCAAACAAAATATGTCAAAATTTAAACACATCGTTAGGTATTAACCAAATATACAATGCTGATGAAAGGAAAATTTGACAAAGCAAAATCAAATAAAGAAGAAAGGACAATTGCAATTCAGACCAGACACACTTAGATAATCCAAACAAAGCTGATCATCACCAAAATAGGATAAAGATTAAATAATTTGAAATGTCCCGATGCAAGAAACCTCATGTTTAGGATGATTGTCCTCTGTGGATTGGATCAGATCCTTGACTTGGCATCAAAGGTATCACCCTTGATGTTGTTTCCTTTATAACTTGGCAGCCACAAGCCGTCTCTCTCGTCGAATGTGTCTAATCTGGGCTTGGAAAATTGAAACGCCAATAGTCCAGCCTGAACCAAGAAAAAGACCATATTTGCTTGATAAGTTTTCCAATTATGAATTCGAATTGTGGTTTAGATATGGCTTAGTCATTTTATCGATCGGAACTAAGACACTATGACATTCAAATCAGAGCGAACCCAATAGACTCATGAAACCAAAGTGAGAATCAAAAAATCAATCAATTAACTGGAAAACCATAAAGATCTGTTGAATCGAATGAATTAGAAACCTGACCGCCGAACAGCAAAACGACAATCATTTGGCGAATAATCTTGAAGGTGTAACTAATGTTGTTAGCAATGAACTCGCTGAACTCTCTACAAACTGTGACAAATCTTACCTAATTTCTAAAAGAAAATTAGGCAACGAAAAATACCAAAAAGATGCTTACGATACGAAAATCCAGAGGGTAACGGCGAGTGAGACTCTTTTCCTCATGAACCGCCATAGCCACCACCTGAAACTAAGAATAATTCATGTTGTTGGTATTGAAACCGGTTAACCAAAATTTCCTAATGATACGAAATTGTAAAATAACTTGCAGAGAAAGCAACAACATGAACATAACCATATTATGCGTGTACCTTAGAAAGTGTTGAGTATAGATTTTGCTTTTCGTGGATCCTTCCACTGCAAGAAAACATCGCAAATTCCGATGATACTATTCATCAGAACGTGTTTCCGATGAATTTCCCACGAATACGTGATTGTCGGAATACGAGCTTCGAAAATGAGTTTTGGTCGGAAATTTCTCGGAAATGAATGTTGTCGGAATTTTGACGGAAAATGTCCTCGGAAGTTTCTCGGAAACTTTCCGACGAGTGTACTCGAAAGTTACCGATAAAACATAATAGTTGGAAAACATAATAGTCAGAAATTTGTCAGAAAGTTTGCCAGTATATTTCCGATAAAATTCAGAAGAATTCAGGAAAAAACAAAAAAAACAAAAAAAAAGAATAATAAAACTAAGAGAGAGAGAGAAGAAGAGCCTGAAATGGTGGCGTGAGAGAGAGAGCAATGGTGGCGGGAGAGAGAGAGAGAGAGAGAGAGAGAGTGAGAGAGAGAGAAGGAGTGAAAGTGAAGAAAAGTCCGAAATGGTGGCGTTAGAGAGATTATACGAGATTAGACGAAATTATGTTTGACTATCTTGAAGATTAAAGCATATACGAAAAAGCGAGATTAGACGAAACTATATGTTTGACTATTTTCCCCACGATCTAAAAACAAAAAATAGTTTCATATTAATTTCAAAGAAAACAATCAAATAACACCAAAGAACAAAGATCTCTCCTATGAAAATCTCAGGGAAAAAAATAATGCATAAACTAAACTAAGCTTTGACGAAAATTTAAAAAGAAATGTAAAGATTACACGCTATTTATATGTATACGGAAAATTTAGGGTTTACACTGATTTGTTTTTATGTAATAAATATACAACGTCTTTATCATAAGAAAAGAAAGAAATTTTTTTTTTCTTAACAAGGATAATTACCTTTTATATCAATTGTATATTGTCGTCTAATATGTAGATAAAATAATTCCAAATTCCTTAATCAAGTAAAAAATGTTATAAAAAACGTATTATAATGGGCTAAGCCCAAAATATTAATGACTCGCCGTGTTTTAACCGAGAATCGAATTAGTTTAAATTATCCGGGTTAATTTTATTTGTTAATTAAATGAAGGGAAATTAGTATGAAGGAAATTAATTTTATATGGCCACCATTGCGAAGTTTCAACTTGCGGAGAAAACTGAGAATGCCTACGTTTTTATCTATAAATTGAGCTCTACATGTCTCATAAGTTTCTTACATCACAAATACCCTTCCTCTCTTATAATTAAGAATTGCTTCAACTAGTATATGCAAATGAAGAGTCTCGCATTTCTTGCAACTCTATCTCTCTTAGCTATAACACTTCCATTAGCCATTTCTGATCCAAGACACGTTCAAGACTTCTGCGTCGGCGTAAACAGCCCAGACAATGGTGGTATGTACATAATGATTGTCTTTTTTTTTACATAATGATTGTTTACGCTTACCTTTCATTGGTTTCTCATTTCTTATACTTCTTTTGTTATATGGTTATCATGTTCAGTGTTTGTGAATGGAAAGTTTTGCAAAGACCCAAAGCTCACCACAGCAGACGACTTCTTTTTCCAAGGGGTTTTGCCAAAAGTCCCAACCGATCCGGACCGAGCAAACATCACTATAGTCTCTGCTGATAATTTTCCGGCTTTAAACACCCTTGGACTTTCATTTGCCCGTGCAGATTACGCACCGACAGGGGTGGAACCGCCTCACACCCATCCACGTGCCAGCGAGTTCTTGGTTGTCACAGAAGGAACACTTTTGGTGGGTTTTGTCTCGTCAGACGAAGATGGAAATCGTCTCTTCACAAAAACACTCAACCCGGGTGATGTATTTTTGTTTCCAGAGGGACTCATCCATTTCCAAGCCAATGTGGGAGGAGTTCCAGCAGTTGCATTCACTGCTTTGAACAGCCAAAACCCAGGTCTTGTCACTGTTGCTGACACCGTGTTTGGGTGTACCCCGTCGATACACCCGGATGTTCTTGTAAGGGCATTCAAGTTGAAAACTAGTGTTGTCGAGGATCTACAAAAAAATTTAAGCCTCAGACTCCTCCTTCTTTTACCGCTGTCTGAATAAAGGTCATGCATTATCCATCTGTACATCAATAAAGTGACATCAGTAAGGATAATGTATTTTCTTTTCTTTTTTTTTGTTAAAGCATGTTTTATTTTCTTTTGTCATCAATATATTAATGCTTACAAAATAATGTTTGCAATCCACTTCACGCGACTGAATTTTCTATCAAGATATGTTTTAAAAAGGACTAAAAAACATAAACAAGAGAATTGTTTCCAACTTTACGAAAAAGGGTAACGCCTAAATAAAATCTGCAGCATTCAAAGTGTTCTTATATCTATGTTTTTTTAAACTAAGCCATAGTAGTTTTAGAACCATCAAGACTAGCCAAATGGGTTTGAAAGATACTAACTAACAAACGAAAATGTTAAGCAACTTCAGATCGAAAGAAATATAAGATGGACATGCATAAACCTGAAGTTTCCCACCTCACTCAAGTGAGAGATTTTTCTAACTTGATTGAAACCCAGATCAAGGTGTTTCAACTTGGAACATCTCCGAAGATTATCCACCTTTGCAAACTTGTTTCGACTCAACACATGGGAAGAGTTGCAACGACTCATCCATGAGGACAAGGCGGTTGCAAGCGCATGAAACGAAAGCCAACTTAGTCCACTGTGGTGAATCCTTTATCTCGGCCTGAAACCTATTTCTACATATTTGCTATTTCTATACTCTCTAAGGCAACTCTATGTGGTTATATTATTTATCGTTCAACGTTCTTTTACCAAACCAATCAGTCAATCCTTTTTTTCTACCAAATTCAATTCACAACTAATTTGAATTCTTAGAATCTATCGTTGAGATATTTGTAGAAAAGAATTGAAATTGAGGAAGAGAACAAGTCAACGAATGTGGCTCGGAAACGGCGGCGAAGACGAAGGGATCAACGAATGATGATGATATTTTCATAAATAAGTGAGAAGGATGAAAAAAAAAACAAACCAATGACAATTTCGTGAATAAGGTGAATTGAGAGTGGTGGAATAGGAAAAAAGTGGTTAATATTGAAAGAGGTAAACATGTCGGTTACATTTGCAAGTGACTAAGATTCTTAGGTCATTTTGGCAAGTGATCCAAATTAATTTTGAATAAAATCTCACCAACTTAATAAACAGTATTTACAAAATCTTTTACTAAAATATAAAAATATAAGGAATTACAAAATAAAATAAATAACAAATTATATATAATCTCAAAAATTTATCAATTTATCGATTTGAAATAAAATAAATTATCTTAATAATAACATATATTTCGTAACAATTCAACAAAATATTATTTTTTCACTAAAACTGTATTTTTTACATTGAATCATATTATTTTTTATTTCACATTATAATATATCTTACAAAATTTATTTATTTAATATTTTACATAAAATTTTATTTATAAAAATAATTTCTCAGCACGGTTATGTGGGGATAAGAGGTATAACGCACGTCACTTTCTAAAATTTTGCTGATTGGTAACAAGATAGTGTGGGGTCGTAATTTGTTTGGACTTTGGTACAAGAATAGAAAAATCCATTGATGAGAAGACACGTGGCACAACCTCACGTCGACTGAAAGAGATATGATACGTCGTAATACATTAATCACGTGGACTGAAAGAGTACTACGTAGTACATTAATCATAAACAGTACAAGACAAAAATCCTAGCCGTCTCAAGAGAAAGAGAAATTTATTTTGGCTTCTTCGGCATCCGGCGTTTGCCGGAGCCGTGAGAAACTTGTAGATGTAAAGTCAGATGGTGTTAGAGTGGTGGCTAGGTTTACGGCGTGGATCCTTGCTGCGCAGCGGCGACAAGAGAATTGGTGGTTTGGCGTTTGTGTTGGTCTTCGGTGGATCAACGCGCGATACCAGCCTTTGCAGAGATCATCCACTTTCATATCGTTGGATCTTTTGCGAGTGTTTAAGACTTTTTTGTTTTAGGATTTATTGATGGTTTAGGTTTTGGTTTTACTCTTGTTTATCTGAGGAAAGTGACGGTAAAGTCGTGTTGTGTGGTTTAAGATAATTTTCATTTATCCTCTTCTTTTAGGTCGTTGAATCGTTGAAGTTAGTATCCTTTCCACCGCCTTTAGTTTAGTTGAATAATAAGTCTTCTCCCATGGTCTTTTCCTTGACCTGTTCTTGTAAGGCTAACCTCTTGTGGGAATGCATATTTCTAGATTTTGACTTTTTCGGAAGAAGATTAGGTGTGTAGGAGTTAGATTCTTGACTTTTGTTCTTATTTTGTGGGGTTAAATTATTATGGGTTCCTCTATCTTTGATTTTCTTCAGTCTACGTTGTAGATTTTCCCGACAACATTTCTCCGACTTACTCAGTGTTCTTGAGAGCTTCACTTTTAGCCTTTGTATCCATCATGTGTTTTATCGAGCTTTTAGTTCTAAGGATATATTCGTTATCCGCTACTTTTTGATTCTAGAGAGATTTATGTTCTCTGTTGGCTGTTGTATTCTTTTTGTAGCTTATTCAATAAAACTCATTAAGTGAAAAAAGTACATTAATCACGTGGACTAAAGAGATAATACGTAATACATTAATCACCTTCAGTCCAATATTAATCATTTTCTCTATTTTCTTTAATTTTGTTTTTTCTGGGTGCAATTATTGCATACCCACTCCCATTATTCGTCCTAGGCATAAAAACCATAATCAAAGAACCGGAATTGAATCGATCTGAAATACATGGTTCAGATCCAAACTGTTTAACTACTATAACTCAAACGGTTCTTCTTCAAATTTACTTCGGTTTTCGGTTCAGTTCGGATAATACCCGAATCAAACCGAATACTCAAAAATCCGAAATCAATTTACCAAATTATTACTAATAACATTATTTATATACATCATATAGTTTATATAATTAATCAAATAATTAATCAAATTATTTCAAACCTTCGGGTTATATTTCGGTTTGGTTAGGATAATACCTGAGATTCGAACGGTTACTCGAAAACCCAAAATTAATTACCATATTTGTATAATTAGCCGAATAATTATCCAGTTTTTCGGTTAATTCGGGTTATTTTCTAACCTGGATTATTTTCGATTTCGTATTGGTTCTGATTTCAAATCTCGGAACAGATCCGAACCCGAGAGAATCCGAACCAAAAAAATTTCGGACCCTCTTCGAATTCAAAACTGTCTAACCCAAAATACCCGAACCCGAAAAAATTTCGGTTCCGTATATGTAATTTTTATTGTTGGTAACTACATATAATATATCTAGCAAAATTAATTTTGAATGAAATCTCACCAACTTAATAAACAATATTTACAAAATCTTGTACTAAAATCTAAAAATATAGGGAATTACAAAATAATAGCAATATATACTAAATGAAAGAAAGAGTTTGAGGCTCGAGAGGCTACCCACCTCATATATTTTTGTAAACTCTCTCTTTTTACCATGTCAACAATTTTATATTTGATAAAATCTTTAAAGAATTTCAAGACTTCCACGACCTCCACGTAGGAAAAAATATACAGAAAGATAATCAGCCATTGACAATTAAACCTCCTAGGCTTGATCGGAAACTCGGCTTTTTCAAAACAATCGTCCTTGAACTTCTCTATATGGAACTCTTTAACTTCTCATCCCCAATCACAGCAATATCATCAGTTCTCCCTCTCTCCCTACTTCTCTTCAATCAACGACTTTCGCTAATTTTGATCTTATAGCCTCATATGTTTCTTATATTCCCATCTCGTAATGCATCTCCAATTCCTACTTCTCCTTAAAATCCATGCTTGGTTTTGTGTCGTTCAGGTCGAAGCTTACGTTCGGGAAGACGAAAACAAGCATGACAAGCTGCAAATTCAAAGGCTTTGCGCTGATTTGTTGTCGCCTCATCTCCACTCTCCATATATTGAGGATATACATCAAAGTATTATGATAAATGTAAATCTTTAGTGATAAGTATAATTTTCTTATTGTGATAAGGACAATTCCCTAGATTAGAGGCCATGTTTAGCCGACTTACTTCTGTATGTATAATGTTGATTGTGAATGTTAATAAACAAGTTAGTTCGATATCTAAATCTACATGGTATCAGAGTTTAAGATTCATAGACCTAAAATTTTCTTTCAAATCTGTGTTTCTTAAAGTTTTATTTTCTTCTTGATCGTGAATCATGACTGGTCCGATTGAACCAGTAGGTCCTTCCAAGGCTGTGGCTGAGAAGGTTGATGAAATTGTATCAGTTTCACCGTACTTTTTGTACGGGTCTGACAATCTTGGTGCGATGATTACTTGAACGGAGATAATTACAACAAGTGGTGCTCGGAATTGCTTAACGCACTACAGGCTAAACGAAAGTTGGGCTTTATCAATGGCACATTGAAGAACCCGGAGCTGACAGTCCTGACCTGGAAAATTGGTTAGTTGTTAACTTTATAATTATTGGCTGGTTCCGTGCATCCATCGCGTCAAAGGTTAAGTCCACCGTGACTTACATCACTAATGCTCACTTGTTGTGGGAAAATCTTAAGCAACGCTTCTCAGTCAGAAATACGGTGCGAGTTCATCTTGTCGACAAGATGGGCAATCGGTGTTAGACTACTTTGGTCGGCTCTCTACGTTGTGGGAAGAATTGCACGCGTATCAGACAGTTCATGTTTGTTCCTGTGGAGGAGCAAAAACGATAGCAATTGAACGAGAACACGAGAAGATTCATCAATTTGTGTTAGGTCTCGACGACTCGAGATTTGGAAGCATATGTACCAACATAATCGGTATTGAACATCTTCCCTCGCTTTGCGAAATTTACAACAAAATCGTCCGTGAAGAAAAGAGGCTATCCTCTGCTCGTAATTAGAATCAAGAGATTGTAGGGTTCTTTGCTTAGAGGGCCACAAATTAACAACCGAATGTTTATGCTCCTCGTCAACAAGGTGGTTCATCATCATCATCAGGGGCCATAACAGAGCAGAGAACTCGATTCTTCAATCCAAAACACTATGTTTTCACTGTGGGAGAGAACTGGTCATGAAAAGCAAGATTGTTAGCAACTCGTGGGGTTTCCAGAATTGAATTACGAACGCAATCAGAGTACTGGTCGTGGACAAAACAATGGAGGAAGAGGAAGAGTAGGTCGACGTTCTAACAACGCAGGTCGTGGTCATGGTCAGGCCAACGCCGCTCACGCTACGAGTTCGAATGCTTCCTCGTTCCATGAGTTTACTTGTGAACAATGGAAGGTTCTTACACATATGATACAATAAAAGTCAGGTTCCACAAGTTCCGATAAGTTGTCTGGTAAGAACGATCTTGGCGATGTTATTTTTGACACTAGTGCATCACACCATATGACATGAAATCTTTCTCTATTAAACAAGATCGAGATTATGCAGCCGTGTTCTGTTGCCTTTGCGGATGGGAGTAAAACCTTTGCTATGAGCATGTGGTCTCTTCCACTTTCGGCCAATATAACTTTGTCGAGAGTTTTATATGTTCCAAATTTAAATTGCACTTTGATATCTGTTGAAAAATTGCTAAATCAAACAAACTATTTTGCATTATTATCTGATACAATTTGTGTTTTACATGACCGTTTTTCGAGAATTCTGATTGGAGCTGGTGAGAGTGTGATGGTGTGTATTATTTTAAGGATAGCGTCTCAGCAAAGGTTCATCAAGCGGTTGGAGTTTCTGATCAAGTTTTGTGGCATCATCGTTTGGGGCATCCGTTGTTTTAAGGATTTGGCTTTGTTTTCTGGTTCTAAATCTGCTAGCTCTTGTCCTTACGACATTTGTTTTAGAGCTAAGCAAACTCGTAAAGTTTTTTATTATAGTATGAATAAAACTATAGAATGTTTTTCCCTTCTTCATGTTGACGTATGGGGTCCTTATCGAGTCCCTTCCTCCTGCGGTGCAGTCTATTTTTCAACAATAGTTGATGATTTTTCAAGAGCGGTTTGGACTTATCTATTGCTAGAGAAATTGGAAGTGAAATATGTGTTGAAGAAGTTTCTAACCTATGCTGAACGACAATTCAACAAGTTAGTCAAGACAGTTCGAAGTGACAATGGTACTAAATTCATGGTCCTTTCATCATTTTTTAAGGACATTATTCATCAAACGTCTTGTGTCGGGACACCACAAGAAAATGAAAGGATGGAACGAAAGTTAATTAAATGGTTTTGTTCTATCAAATGGATTTGGTTTTAGTTCATTTTACCAATGTGCATGTAAAACCAAGTTAATTTACTGAAGCCAAAATTACATATTGATAGAATGATGAAACAAAAATATTGATTTCAGTAACTGCTAAAACAGAATATAAATAAAATGATGGTGTAAACTCATATCCTTTCATGTAGAAAATAGATGGAAAGTTCTAAACGCACATATACAAAAATTATATATACAAACCAAATAATACAATATTTTGAGCATAAAAAACTGCTTATAAATTAAAATCCTTGATGACAGACACCATAATAAATTGTTAAATTTTAAGTCTTAAATCTAACTTTAAACAAAAAATAGATCTACCTCTAATTTAATGTACATGTTGATGACATACCTTAACAAAGTACAAATCTAACAAATCAATACAATTCCAAACCAGCTAAACTGTAATAACAAAATTTATACACATAAATATATTTGATTTCTACTATATTTCTTTTAAAAAAACATAAGTGCTCTAAAATTCTAAGTCTCCGTTTCAAAAATATTCACACAAAGTATATCATCTAGAGACTAAGAGTAAAAATGACATTAAATATTTATGCACTACAGAGAAGAGAAAATGTGTATTGGACAAATTGTCAATAGTATCCTCCGAATTATATTGCACAAATATAAATACGACTGAATCATATGTTGAAGTAAACTAAAAATTTACTAGCATATTTAGAATGGCATGAATGACTTGGCCATTTTGGTTCAGTAATGATGATAAGGATTGTTTGACAACTCAAGTGACCATTCATGAAAAAATAAGAAGATTTTTCAATCGAGAGAGTTTAAATGTAATACGTATTCTCAAACAAAACTCATAAATGGCCAAAACATTTATTTTGTTTCAGAGTCACTTGTGTGTATATTGAAAACATGAAATACGGTTTTTGCAAGAGTCATTACCCAAATAATCAGGGTAATGCTATCCCAACCCATGACGTGTCCTTCCAAGAACCATTTATTTGACATGTTAATACATCATAAGTTCGTGTATCTAGTATGTGTGTCCCTTGCTGTGGACATGTGACAATTTTATCAACTTGTGCCAACTCCCATTTTGTTGCTTCTGCTTGCGCAAGCCTAAGAACTTCTCAGGGATCCCCAATCTATATACGAGAATAGTTTATTATTTCGGACCTTCCATGTATACCACAATAACCATGGGTACACCGACATACCGTCATTTTGAGGAAGCATCTGTTAGAAACCGGTGCGAAGGTGTGGGGATCACCGATAGTGCCCATACTTGGAAAGCCGACGGGCACTCAAAAAGTGTATGGTTTATTGTTTCCCTTTCCGCTCCACATCTTCCACACTGTGGGTCACAGTTGATACCTCTATTGCAGAGCCGATCCATAACCGAGATACAACCCAAAAGTATTTGCCATATGAAATGTTTCATTTTTAGGGGACATTCCAGGCATGTCCTTGTAACATGCTTATATCTGGTCCAGAAAACCTTTGTATATCGTCGTTTGAAGGACATTCCTGCCCTACGGTATATCCAGACTTGATCGTATATCTACCCGATTGTGTAAAATGTCAGCTCAGTAAATCTGGTCTAATTTCCCTGGAGGTTGGGATAGATTCCACGTTGATGTTACAGGGTCAATCAATTGATTGACTGTTAGCTCGGCGTAAAAGTTATACCATATGCATGGATCTCGGGCGAGATGCTGGAACCTAGGGATCATTCCATACATATATAGAATGACATGATCCATCTCTTTTCATAAGCCTTTTTGTGTATCTTGCAAATTGTATTTGACCAGTATAGCTTTTGCTAAATATACTTGCAAGATACAGTTCATCTCCTACACACAGACATTGTAACAAAACAAAGCATATATTTTGTTATCTCGAAGGTATGATTGTTTTGGCTTATTTTCTTCTATAAATCCCGAGGTTAGTCTGGTTGATTTTCCAGATACAATATATTTATCAGACCGCATAAAGCTCAATCGTAAACCGGATATATTTTCACAATTAAAGGAACTACAATCTCTTGGTGTTTACAAAAGCAGACTTTGGACTTTGGTTGCAACTTTGGTTGCAACGTATTAAAATTATGGAGAATCTATTGCGCTACATAAAGCTTGAAGAAAATGCATATGGCTTCGATCTATGATTCATTACATAACAGAAGCAAATGGGATAGACACAAAGAAGGAACCAACAAAGTTGTTTGAAGATAATGCTGCAAGTGTCGCTCAATTCGAAAAAAATGATGTATTAGAGCGAAATGCATATCTTGAAGATTATTTTTCCAGGGGGAGAAATATGATACGCGTGCCTGCATTCTTTTTCTTTTGCTATGGTTTTTTTGTCGAGCTGGATTTTTCCAGGATAAAGTCTTTAACGAGGCAGCAAAGATAGACGTCTAAGAGACGGAAGGAGAATGTTATAATTCAAGTAATGAAGAAGTCGAGATTCATTTATTTTAAAAAGAGACTAGATTATCCAAGAGGTTGACGAAAAAAAATTATATCCATCTAAAGGAAGATTACGTTACTGTATTTTTTTCTCCAAATTATGATTTTTATCTTCTTGAGTTTTTTATGATAAAGTTTTTAATAAGATAATAATAAATTAATTATGATAGTTTTTTTTTTATGACTAGGAGGTGTCGATGTAATTTGAGGCCATGGATTTGTACATCACCCTAGGACGAGGTCCAAACCATGTAATTTAATTTTCCTTTAGAAAGCAGATTCCTTCAAACGTGAATCGAACATATGACCTCCAAAATCTCTATGTTTTTAGTAATCAAGAAACTTAACCCACTAGACCAACTCATGGTTGGTCGATTAACTCCGTTGGTCGATAGTTAATCAAGGGAGTGTTAAGAAAATAGATAATTATCCACATGTTTCACCACCTCATCTTTTCACCATTATTGGATGAATTCTTTAATCTTATAAATAGTCATGTAACATCATTGTACGAGGGTGCGTGAAAGAATGAATAACCAAGTTCTCTTTCCTCTTCTCTATTTTGTTTCATTATTTTTATTATATTTATAATTTATTATATGTATATATAATCTCTAATCCCACCACATATATATAAATTATATTATATTGTCGATGTTTATTTAATTTATACTATTGTTATTTCTATCCAAATCAAGATTTATAGTTTCCTAAATTGTGGTTTCGAATAGTGACAATGTATTTAGCAGTGTGGAGAAAATAAATTGAGAGTGCGTTACAATTGAACTGTGGTATGTAAACAAATATATACTCCCTCTGTTTTTATTAAATGTCGTTTTGGACTTAATTTTTTATTTTTAAATAATTGTCGTTTTCAGTTTTCAATGCAGATTTATGATAAATTTTCAGTTTTATCCCTACTTTTTTATCTTATTAATTATTCCTATCAAACAAAATAATGATGTTTTAATAAAGGGTAAAACAGGAAAATTTAATATTTTTTAATCTGTGTGAAATATTCTAAAACGACACTTAATAAAAACGGAGGGAGTATTATGTGAGACAAATACAGTTAGTGTAAAAAATGGTATGTAATAAAGTTTGAATGATAAATATAGTGCATATATAATGATAAATTTTCAAATTTTAACTATTTAATTCTAATATTTTGAATAAAATAAGCAGTGTGCAACATATATAATATAAGTTGAAAGGTAATTATAACAAATACGATATAGATTTTGATTTTGTCTAATATTTTAAATTATTTAAATATTTTTTTATAAAATAATTGTATTAATCTATATAATTAATTTTTATTAAAAAAATTCAGGTTTTACTAAAATATATTTTTATAGTTTTATCACAATTTATATAAATTTTGTACATTAATATATATACAAAACCGTTCCTGAACAACCGTGGCAAAAGTAATTGGCAGTTGGCCTAAAAATACATGTTAATGAGTTTTTCAACTATCAAAGTTAGGTAACAGTTACGTGCCAACTGCCACTTTTGATTTTGATATTTTTTAGTAAATAGTGGGGTCCATCAATAATACCGCTCCGTGAATAGGAAAATCCACTATTCCAAGCCGTGCAATCTCATGTGCTATGAAGGCTCTTTTCTTAAACATTTATTCAAAATCAATAACAACTCCCCGGCGGCCCAGCCTTACAAGTTACAATCATAAGGAAGCTTTAACTAAGGGCCTGACTGGTTTAACAGCAGCTGTTGCGGTTACGGTTGCGGGAGTTTGCGGAAGCGGGCGATTGCGGTTGACAGCGTTATTATGCGGATTGTACGACTGGCACAGCGGTTAAAAACAGGTGCATTTGCGGGATATTTACGACTGGTTAACTTGCGGGTTTAGTAGCTGTTAAACAATAAATTAACAATATAAACAAATTTTATAACTATAAAAATATTAAAAACCATATTATTATTTAAAAACTATAAAATTATTAATTAAACATAATTATTTATAAAAATTATTATTTTATTTCTCAATTTTTTTTAGTTTGGATGAAAGTTATGATTTTAATAGAGAAATTGTTTTTTTTTTTGTATGGAGATGTTAGATGAAAAGAATTTTAGTTGTTATATATATATATTAGTGATGAAGAAAAAATTTATCAAAATAATTAGAGTTTATAGATCTTATACATATAAAATTATGAAAGATTGTTAATGAATATTAGTTAAAAATGTCAAATTTATTTATTTATTTGTAATTATAATATTCAAATCTGATTTTTTTAAAGTTTCTTATATATATCTTAATTTTAAATAAGTTTTGTGTTTTTAAATTTTTAATTTTTTTAGTTATCCACCCGTAATCGTCCGCAACCGCAAACGCTAGCTGCAAGGAGCTTTTGATTTTGAGCGATACAAAGTAGTTTGAAGCGGTAGAAAGCGTTTTGTGTGATTGTTGTCAAACGCCAACAACTGCTACCATCTGCAAAAGCTGCGTTTGCGGGTGCTTGCGGGAGAACCAATCAAGCTGTAAGAGACAACTTAAAAAAAAAAAATTAGAGACAACTAAAAACCCTAACCCTTAAAAGAAGAAAACCCATAATGAAAGCAAAACCAACACTTAAACCCAAATAAACAATTGAAGCCCATGAACCACCAAAGTCCAAAAGAAAGCAAAAGATAGATCGATAATGAAGTGAAGCCCATAACGATGATATCAGCTTAGGGAGGGTTTGGAACAGAACAAGTGACCATCCGAACAATTTGCTTGTCTTTGCTTCTTCTTTCTAAACTCGTAATTTACGGAGAGAATCTAGTGTTATATGTTCTTAAGAACTTGGCAGTTGTCACCTTCAGTCCAATATTAATCATTTTCTCTATTTTCTTTAATTTTGGATTTGCAGCTTCGAGAGTTTAACGATTCCTTCAATAAGGTGAACACTAAATTGCTTATTTGTGCTGCTTCTTTATCTCCCATTGATTCGTTCTCTCAGTTTGATCACTCGAAGTTGATGAAGTTATCAACGTTCTATCTATACGACTTTAGTCCTGGAGAATGCATATCTCTTGAGAAACAGTTAGATATCTACATTGACAATGTTCGAAATGATGAAAGATTTACTCACTTGAAGTATCTTGGGGAACTTGCACGTACGCTGGTAGAAACACAAAAACATATGTCCTATCCTTTGGTCTACAAACTTTTGAAGTTGGTTTTGATTTTGCATGTTGCTACTGCTACTGCAACTGTTGAGAGGTGTTTTTCTTCAATGAAGATCGTGAAGACGGATCAGTTTTTGAATGACTGTTTAGTTTGTTATGTTGAGAAAGATATATTCGAGATAATTACAAATGAGATCGTGATCAAAAGATTTCAGGATATGAAAGATCGTATAGTTTTGTAAGAGGTTTTTTATTTCTATGACTGTTAATATATTTTTACAAATGAGACCGTGATCAAAAGATTTCAGGATATGAAAGATCGTATAGTTTTGTAAGATATTTTTTATTTCTATGAATTTTTTTATATTTTTATATTTAGAAAAAAAAATTTGACCTTGGTTAAAAAAAATCTTGGGACCGTCACTGTGTGTGAGTAGTGTCATTGAGTTCCTAACATTTCAATTCAAAGTTCATTTACCAAAAACTTTGAAAACCAAATTGTTTGGGCTATACTTAGGCAAATAAGGCTCATAATTATAAATGCGCCGGTATTTTAGTCCACAAACCCCAGTAGACTTCATCAGCATGTTTGTTTTTTATTAACTGAGGAAAACGATTTATCAAGAGGAAGCATTGTAGGCAAATTTTACTTCAAAACCATAATTTTCACAACTTTTTATTTTTTTATATTTAATTAATAAATTCTTAATACTATTATAATTGCCAAACGGAAGCTCTGGCTTCAATCAATCCAATTATTGAGCAAGTATCCGATATGATTCGGGATGATTCACAGCTTTTCTCCATTTCTTACAAACCCCACTTGCCCTAAAACCTGATCCCAAATTTGATATCAAAATCCCAAATTAGACATAGATAGGATCAATTGATCCCAAATTTAAGATCGCTAGATCCTAAAAGCTTAACATCATAATTAGCCAATAAGAGGTACAAAACGGTAAAAAACGTTTTGTGTGATAGTTGTCAAATGTCAGCAACCACTACCACCCGCAAAAACTGCGTTTGCGGGTGTTACCGGGAGAACCAATCAAGTCCCTATAAGAAGATTTCTCTAAAAGCTTGAATAAAATCCCTAAAATAGGTTCTTAAACGTCTTTGTAAGTACAGATTACAAAATCTTCATAAGAAGATATGAAAATATTTAGAATTCATGTTACATTACCATTTTATTTATTAAATATTATTTAATATCTTTTTTTCTTATGGGACTTTAAAAATGATAATAAGCAATATCATCATCATTAGCCGTAATTTTAAGGAAATTTAGAAACTAAGCTTTTGTTGAAAAATACCTTTAAAAACTAAGCAAATTAATTTAGTTAAACTGTTTCTCTCATATTGTAAATTGAGTAACTTCCAAATCTCCATACTCATGAGACCATGCTTAACACTTCCTTTTATACTTACTTTAACCAATCGAGGTTTGTTGATCATGCATCCAAACATTATGTAATTTACTAAGAAGCTTTAGGTAATCTGTTTTTGTCTCAAAATCTACAATTTAGAGGTCTATAAGGTCCAAACCCCTTTTTCAAATTAAAAAAAAAAAAAGGAAGAAGCTCTGTTTGGTGATGGTGGAAGTTGTAAAGTGGCAATATTTATCCTTACAAATCTTGACAAACCGAAAGCCAGATTCCAAACAGAACAATACAGAAGCAGATGTCAAACATCAAAGCAACACACACACGTTTCCTCTATATAATGCATAAACTAAACTAAATTTTGACGATTTTTTTTTTAAAAATGGCTGAAGATTACACTATTTATATGTATACGGAAAATTTAGGGTTTACACTGATTTTTTTTTTTATGTGATAAATATACAATGTCTTTATCATAAGTAAAGAAAGAAAATTTACTTTTTTTTAACAAAGATAATACCTTTTATATCAATTGTATATTGTCGCCTAATATGTACATGAAATAATTTCAAATTCTTTAATCAAGTAAAAAATGTTATAAAAACGTATTATAATGGGATACGCCCAAAATATTAATGACTCGCCATGTTTTAACCGAGAATCGAATTAGTTTGAATTATCCGGGTTAAATTTATTTGTTAATTAAATGAAGGAAATTAGTATGAGGGGCAAAAGAGTAATCAACTATAATAACTCTCAACCACAACTCATTACGTTGCACGTCATAATATGATAGAACATGTGGCCACCATTGCGAAGTAGAAAGGTAACGTGATATGTCTTCAGCAAAATCATCATAACTTTAGATCTAACCGTTAGTTTGAAGCTTATTTGCAAAGTAGAAAGCTGACGTGTCGCTCCCATGTTGTTGACTCTCCCTTTTTTTTTACCTTTTTACTCTTAATAAATAATTTGGGTTTAGCTCATTGGTTTATTTTGTTTGATCGTGATTTCTTCCTAATTCCGGTTATTTATATCCTTATAAAATTCGCTAATATCCAAATTATTTTAGTCGGCTGCAAATTTTGTTTGTTATTATCAATAGAAAAAAGTAAATAAAAGATACCAAATCCTGGTCTTTTATTGTACGTAATCATCAGGCACCTTCTATTGTTTTTGATATTTTGTAATTTGTTTATTTTTTTGTAATATTTTGTAATGTTCTTAATATTTTGTAATTTGTTCTCCATATTCTTCATACAATGGTATATCTTCTTCGTTGTTTGTTTGTCTTTTGTTTTTTTAATTGATATGAATCTTAATTTGTGTTTTAATCTTCTTTTACGATACTTAGAAAATGACCTACAAAATCTTGGAAAGCAGTCGACCAGAACTTAAAAGAAATTTGAAACGATATTTCCGGTACTGGAAATATGATTTCCCGCCAAAATTCCCTCCAAAATTTAATTTTTTCGGTATCGTTTTTTTGGCGGGAAACGTTATCACGTCAAGTAGTACCGGAAATTTCCGGTATCGTTTCCCGCCAAAAATATGATTTCCCACCAAAATTCCGATTTCGCAAATTTTCCGCCAAAAACGTGAATAGGTACGTCAAAAAATGTGATTCTAAAAAGTAAAAACTTTCCATCAAAAATCTAAATTTCCAAATTTTCCGCCAAAAAAATGAATTCGTAAATTTCCGGCCAAAAAGTAAATTCATAAATTTTCTGCAAGAAAAATTACGTTGAAAATGTATTTCAAAATCTTTACATCAAAAACTTGATTCCGCAAATTTCCTGTAAAAACTTGAATTATTAAATTTCCCGCTAAATGTTTTACGATGATGGTATAATTCTTTCTTTTAAAATTAATGATAATCATAATAATGATGAATAAATTAATTCTGATAATTATTTAAATTATAACCAATATAGTTTATGGATAACCTATTAAAAGTTAAAACCATGAACTCATTAATATAAATGGATTATGGATTGACTCAAACCATTTACTAAATAAGTTGGATTGACCCATGATCCATTTAGCATTCAATTCATTTGGATATGGATTGGTTTGGTTTGGTTTACCCAATTTGACACCCCTATGCTTAACTCGATTGTTTTGATATTTGTGTTTCTATTTATATAGGAAACCTATTTATCGGTTGTTCTTAAATTTTTGTTCTGAAATTTTTGCTTTTGTTTGATCTGAAAATTCTAATTTTTCGATTTTGCCATTTTTTATGAGAGAAAACGTCAAAGAAGTCATAGGCCAAAAAAAAAACAAAATCATAAAGGTATTTGAGATTATTTCGTTCCAAAACAAAAAAAGTACTTGAGATTTTATGTGGTATCTTTATTTTTCTTCTATTTTGATATAAATCAATTATAATAATCATCATCAATTAAGCATGACGATGACACAAACATCAAAGCTTGTTCTTGGTATGATGAGCTGCTCTGTTCTCTCTGTTTTTAATTTTAATTTTCATCTTTACTTTTTTCGGAAAGGTGATTGAATTCTTCAATTATTTAACCTCTCTATCCTTTTAGTCAGAGAGAGAGATGGACTCACCATCACAAGAGGATGATTTCACACCATTCTTCTCTCGATTCTTTCAAAGGGATGAAAGTCTACCAATTGGTTTACCTCGCAAGCATATAGGTCTCTAAGGGGGAAAAGAGTCGATTTCAACCTAAACTAAATCAGTCGTGTCTTTTCATACATAAACTATTAAACAGTGCGTTTTCCAACCCAAACCTACATAAAATTCAAATTACCTACCCAAACTATTTATTTGGTGCGGAAATCAGAGTTCACTGTAACGAGATGATTTATTTGGTGTGGAAATCACAGTTTGATGTAAGCATCAATGCTAATACATCAGTACTTGACAAGAAAAGGAGCAAAGGAGATGCCAAGCTTGTAGCTGAGGAGCTTGGAGGCTTTGTAGCTGAGCTTGGAGACACTAAGGACCAGCTGTTTCGTTCTAACCATCAAGAGGACCAGTTTAATCAGTCCAAGGGCGAACCGGTTCAATATAAAGAGCAAGACATTCTCTCTAAACCGCCAAGACATAAAATTGGACCTACATTCACATATGACGAGCTACATAAGGAAAGCACGACTTTGCCTTATTCCTTGGAGTATTTAGAAGAGAAACCAGCCAATTTACAAGCCAATAACCGGAGTTATATGGAGCAAACCAAAGAAGAACCACTACCTTCCATAAATGGAGCCGTTGGAGCACCAAAGCAAATATACAAAGGAAACTCGAATATATGTCATGCTGGGACATTATATTCGCCCCTCCTCACATCCACAGGAGCTTATACGAGGCTTACCACACCAGAACAAGCCAACACTCGCCCCATTTATTCAGAAGTCAAAGTAGATTACATCCAAGAGAAGATTTCCTCATTTGGAGATCATCATTCATACCAAATCAAGATTAAAGACCAAAGACCATCATTATCAGTCAATCTCGACCCTACATCATCTCAAGATGATCCTGAACGTCCCTACAAGATAGAAGAGTCAAAGATTAACTCCATTTCGTCACCACCAATCAAGCCACCCCCTTTTCCCCATTATGATAACGGCTAGAAGATCAAATCAAGCCAAGACTAAAATCCCAAACTCTTTACTTTTGTTTAATTATTGTGACCGTTGCTTTTCAGTGTATTTGAGCATTATATAAGCTCTAGTCCATTGTATTTCATATTCATAATTATTAAAAGAAATTAAACCCCCATTTGTTTTGTTTACAAAGAAAGTTCTTTGCAACTAAACTTGTTCCTGCTTTTCTTCTAAGTGTTGTGGAATCAGCCTTGAAGGATTGTGTAGAATATCCTCTCTCTTGCGTGGATTAGCCCTTGAGAAAGAAGATTCTAAACTCTTGTTGTTTGGAGTTCAAGCATCAACTGACTTTTCAACCATATAAGTCATTCAACCATCAAAAGGCTTCTAAGCATTTGATTTCAAAGGGACATTACTTGGAGCATTTCAAGGATTGTGTAACAGTTGATTTATTTGGTGCGGAAATCAGAGTTGAATGTTATCGAATTGCTCACATTCTTTAGGATGACTTTCTTATTAGCAAAATCAACCTAAACTAAATCAGTCGTGTCTTTTCATACATGAACTATTTATTTGGTGCGGAAAAAGAGTCGATTTCAACCTAAACCAAACTAGTCGTGTCTTTTCATACATAAACTATTGAACAGTGCATTTTCCAATCCAAACCTGCATAAAATTCAAATTACCTATCCAAACTATTTATTTGGTGCGGAAAATTGGTGAAGTCATTTCTCAAAAATGAATTAATGAGGTAATTTCTCAGTTTTTATAATCAAGTTAATATATATAATTCATTTTGACGAAAAAATAATCATTGGAATTGTTCGATTAATCATAGAATTGAGTTGTTTGATTAACCTCATTTTGAAGTCCGTAAGTATGTATCAAGACTCAATTCTCCTCATTAGATATTTTGAGTAGGTAATTTGAATGTTATGGAGGTTTGGATAGAAAACCGCACAGTTCAATTGTATATGTATGAAAGGGCACAACTGGTTTAGTTCAGGTTGAAATTGGCCCTTTTTCGTCATCTGACTCAATCTGAATTAACGATTGACTAACATTTAGAATCAACTCTGATTTCCGCACCAAATAAATAGTTTGAGCAGGTAATTTGAATTTTATGCAGTTTTAAGTAGAAAAATGCACTGTTCAATAGTTTATGTATGAAAATGCACGACTGGCTTAGTTTAGGTTGAAATCGATTCTTTTCCCGTCTCTAAGGTAGAGAGAGATTCGCCAAAGTGTTAGGGCAAATACAAACCATTACACGAGGAAGGCCCAATTACAAGTCCAAACCATTAAACAAAAACCAAAAATACAAGTGAATCACGTGCAGTAATGGGATATAGAACATGTGGCCACCACCATCGCGTTGTTTACATTTTTTCTTCTCAGTTTTTCATTTTTCAAGTGGTCCAAACCATTTTTTGGCAAAAAAAAAAACAAAGATGATACACGAGGAATGCCCAATTACAAGTGGTCCAAACCATTTACATTTTTTCAAATACGGACAAAGATGATACACGAGGAAGGCCGAATTACAAGTGGCCCAAACCATTATTAAAAAAAAACCAAAAATACAAGTGAATATAACACGTGCAGTTGATGGGGTTATAGAACATGTGGCCACCATTGCGAAGGGACGAAGCTTCAACTTGCGGAGAAAACTGAGAATGCCTACGTTTTCATCTATAAATTGAGATCTACATGTCTCATAAGTTTCTTACATCACAAATACCCCTCCTCTCTTATAATCAAGTATATGCAAATGAAGAGTCTCTCATTTCTTGTAACTCTATCTCTCTTGGCTATAACACTTCCATTAGCCATTTCTGATCCAAGACAAGTTCAAGACTTCTGCGTCGGCGTAAACAGCCCAGACAATGGTGGTATGTACATAATGATTGTCTTTTTTTTTACATAATGATTGTTTACGCTTACCTTTCATTGGTTTCTCATTTCTTATACTTCTTTTGTTATATGGTTATCATGTTCAGTGTTTGTGAATGGAAAGTTTTGCAAAGACCCAAAGCTCACCACAGCAGACGACTTCTTTTTCCAAGGGGTTTTGCCAAAAGTCCCAACCGATCCGGACCGAGCAAACATCACTATAGTCTCTGCTGATAATTTTCCTGCTTTAAACACCCTTGGACTTTCATTTGCCCGTGCAGATTATGCACCGACAGGGGTGCAACCGCCTCACACCCATCCACGTGCCAGCGAGTTCTTGGTTGTCACAGAAGGAACACTTTTGGTGGGTTTTGTCTCGTCAGACGAAGATGGAAATCGTCTCTTCACAAAAACACTCAACCCGGGTGATGTATTTTTGTTTCCAGAGGGACTCATCCATTTCCAAGCCAATGTGGGAGGAGTTCCAGCAGTTGCATTCACTGCTTTGAACAGCCAAAATCCAGGTCTTGTCACTGTTGCTGACACCGTGTTTGGGTGTACCCCGTCTATACACCCGGATGTTCTTGTAAGGGCATTCAAGTTGAAAACTAGTGTTGTCGAGGATCTACAGAAAAAATTTAAGCCTAAGACTCCTCCTTCTTTTACCGCTGTCTGAATAAGGGTTATGTATTATCCGTCCGTACATCAATAAAGTGACATCAGTAAGGATAATGAATAAAGGGTCATGTATTTTCTTTTCTTTTTTTGTTAAAGCATGTTTTATTTTCTTTTGTCATCAATAGATTAATGCTTACAAAATAATGTTTGCAATCAACTTCACACGACTGAATTTTCTATCAAGATATGTTTAAAAAACGGACTAAAAAACATAAACAAGAGAATTGTTTCCAACTTTACAAAAAAGGGTAACGCCTAAATAAAATCTGCAGCATTCAAAGTGTTCTTATATCTATGTGGTTTCAAACTAAGCCATAGTAGTTTTAGAACCATCAAGACTAGCCAAATGGGTTTGAAAGATACTAACTAACAAACGCAAAAGATGTTAAGCAACTTCAGATCGAAAGAAATATAAAGATACATGCATAAACCTGAAGTTTCCCACCTCACTCAAGTGAGAGATTTTTCTAAGTTGATTGAAACGCAGATCAAGGTATTTCAATTTGGAACATCTCCGAAGATTATCCACCTTTGCAAACTTGTTTCGACTCAACACATGGGAGAAGTTGCAACGACTCATCCATGAGCACGAGGCGGTTGCAAGCGCATGAAACGAAAGCCAACTTAGTCCACTGTGGTGAATCCTTTATCTCGGCCTGAAACCTATTTCTACATAGTTGCTATTTCTATACTCTCTGAGTCAACTCTATGTAGTTATATTATATATCGTTTAACGTTCTTTTACCAAACCAATCAGTAGATCCTCTTTTTTTTTTTTTCACCAAATTCAATTCACAACTAATTTGAATTCTTAGAATCTATCGTTGAGATATTTGTAGAAAACAAGTTGACCCAATCAACGAATGTGGTTTTTTTTTGTCGGAAACAGCGGCGAAGAAGAAGGGATCAAATAGTTTGATGTTTTTATAGTGTAAGAGTATTCTATTTTATGTTAGACTTTGATTTCTTATGCAGTGTTTCTTATTTTATTGTACTATTTTTTTGAACTTTGTTCTATTATCTATTTTTCACACCATTCTATGTAATTGTTTAATGCAAATGCTTAAATTGATCAGCATGCATTGCGAAATAACAGTAATCATGAATAAATTATTTGCATTAATATTACAATTCCACAGTGAATTGGTTGGATAAATCCACCAAATACATCAAAATCTACATGCTAAGTAATTGCATATATGTTAAAGAAATTAGTAAAAGTGATATTTTAATGACTAATGATTTTATTACGAAGTTTATCATTTAAATTTTATTTTCATTACTGGATTTCTTATTAATTCTTTTATGAATATTGTAACTCGCAAGATGACAAAACTTGAGATACATGATGGAAATATACATGTCTAGCAGATAGTGTTACAACACATATAATACTTAAAAATAAGAATCGTTTCTCCTATCTCAATAAATGGCTCCGCCGGAAGCGTAAATACCATATATGGTAATGCAAATTTATATTAGGCTATGGAAGAACCGATTTTTCAATGTAAAGGGGGGACAAAATTTAAAGTGTACTATAATCCCTCAAGTCTTATATAAGCTTGTTAAGTTTCAAAAATATTCTCAGAAATTATATCATCTAGCGAGTATGAGTAAAAATGACTTTAAATATATATGCACTACATATAAGAGAAAATGTGTATTGGAAGATTTGTCAATATTATCCTCCGGATTATAATGCACAAATTAGCTAGCACAAATATAAATACGACTCAATCATATGTTTAAGTAAACCAGAAGTTTACAAGCATATTTAGAGAATGGCATGAATGACTTGGCCATTTTGGTTCAGTCATGATGAGAAGAATTGTTTGACAACTCAAGTGACCATTCATGGAAAAAATCGAAAGAGTTTACATGTAATACGTGTTCTCAAACAAAACTCATAAATGGGCCTTCACAACCAAAATTGGGAATGAATCCTTTGTATTCCTAGAGAGACCATGGTAATATTTATAGGCCAATCCACCCACCGTGCGGGCCATTTCGATAATTTATTGTACAGATTGACATATCTAGTAGATGGTCATATGTGTGTATATTGAAAACACGAAATACGGCTTTAGCAAGAGTCATTACCCAAATAATCAGGGAATCACATAAAATAAATATCATGAAGATATTTATGAAAGGGTTCAGAAAGATAAATGTCGAGAAGACATATGTGCAAGGTTTAAAAAGAACTACATGAAGAATCGCATAATATTCTTTTGTAATTGATCCATTTTATATTACTTCTCTTTTAATTTTATGATTTTATTGTAAATTATTTGAAAAGTTATGCCTCATGAATTGGTTCTTCTTTTAATTGATATGTTTAAACTATTTAGTTTTTTTTTGTCGACAGCCCTAGCTCTTAAAACAGTTCGAGATCCAAACCGGTGGAACTGAGTTTACATATTCCAAACGATAAAGGTAGTCTCGAGCACTCTGTGCCAACTTGTCTATCTTTGTGTTTTGAGCCTGTGGGATATGCGAGATAGAGAAAAATAAAAACTCATTCCTGCTTCTCTCGAATTCCTCCATATATAGTGCAAAAGCCGACCATTCCACTAGTTTATACACCATCTTCACCAGTTCGAAATAGTCTGTGATGAAAGGCACCGTAAATCTTTTTGCATTGAGCATACAATGCACAATCCATATCAATGCTTCCAACTCTGTGTGTAAAGGAGAAATGCTTCGTCATACATTTTTTGCCCCCATTAAAGTTTCATGTGTGCCAACCCCTTGGCAATGCCATCCCAACCCAGCATTTGCTGTCGTGTCCTTCCAGGAACAATTTATTTGACATGTTAATCCATCATAAGTACGTGTATCTAGTATGTGTGTCCCTTGTTGTGGACATGTGACAATTTCATCAACTTGTGCCAAATCCCATGATGTTGCTTCCGCTTGCGCAAGCCTAAGAACTTCTCAGGGATCCCCGATCTATATTCGAGAATAGTTTATTATTTCGGGTCTTCCATATATACCACAATAACTATGGGTACACCGACATACCGTAATTTTGAGGAAGCTGCCAGAACAAGTGTGCCATATATTAAAGTATAAAGCATATGTTGGAAACCGGTGCGAAGGTATGGGGATCGCCGATAGTGCCTAGACTTGGAAAGTCGAGGGGCACTCAAAAGTGTATAATTTATTGTTTCTCTTTCCGCTCCACATCTTCCACATTGTGGATCACAGTTGATACATCAAGGATTCGGGATGGGATGAAGCTTAAGCAGCTCACGCATCCCTTCGCTCCACTATGACAGCTAAACCAAGTCACTCTATTGCAGAGCCAACCATAACCGAGATACATTCCAAAAGTATTTGGTATAAGAAATGTTTCATTTTTGGGGGGACATTTAAGGCATGTCCTTGTAACATGCTTATATTTGGTCCATAAAACCTCTATATATCGCCGTTTGAAGGACATTCCTGCCCGACGGTATATCCAGACTTGACCGCGTATATCTACCCGATTGTGTAAAATGCCAGCTCTGTAAATCTGGTCTAATTTCCTTGGAGGTTAAGATCCCGGTAATCAGAGGTATATCCTCCAGAAAAATTAACTGTTCCATTAGGGGCAGATTCCACGTTGATGTTACAGGGTCAATCAATTGATTGACTGTTAGCTCTGGGTAAAAGTTATACCATCTGCATGGATCTCGGGCGAGATGCTGGAACCTAGGGATCATTCCATATGGATATAGAATGATATGATCCATCTCTTTTCATAAGCCTTTTGTGTATCTTGCAAATTGTATTTGACCAATATAGTTTTTGCTAGATATACTTGCAAGATACAGTTCATCTCCTACACACAGACATTGGAACGGAATAAAGTCTATATTTTGTTATCTCTAAGGTATGATTGTTTTTTACTTATTTTATTCTAGAAATCACGAGGTTGGTCTGGTTGATTTTCCAGATAAAATATATTTATCAGACCGCATAAAGCTCAATCGCAAACCGGATATATTTTCACAATTAAAGGAAGTGCAATCACTTGATGTTCCCAAAAGCAGACTTTGGTTGCAACGTATTAAATTTATGCAGAATCAATTGCGCTACATAAAGATTGTAGAAAATGCATATGGCTTCGATCTGTGATTCATCACATAACATAAGAAAATGGGATAGACACAAAGAAGGAACAAACAAAGGTATTTGAAGATAATGATGCATGTGTCGCTCAATTTATAAATATGGTGTATTAGAGCGAAATACATATCTTGAAGATTATTTTTCCAGGGGAGAAATATGATATGCGTGGCTGCATTCTTTTTCTTTTGCTATGTTTTTTATTGCCAAACTTGATTTTTCCATGACAAAGTCTTTAACAAGGCATTAAAGAACACACAAAAGATAGACGTCTAAGAGACGAAAGGAGAATGTTATAATTCGAGTAATGAAGAAGTTGAGATTCATTTATTTTAAAGAGAGAATATATTATCTTAGAGGTTGGAAGATTACGTCATTGCATTTTTTTCTCCAAATTTTTATCTTGTTGAGTTTTTTATGATAAAGTTTTTAACAAAATAATATATAAGAAAGTAATTATGATATATATATATTTTAAGATGATTAGGAGGCTCCGAATCCATGGATCCGTACATCTACCGAGAACGAGGTTCAAACCAATGTAATTTAACTCTTCTTTAGAAAGCAGACCCCTTCCAACGTAAATCGTCATGTGTCCTCCAAGATCTCTACGTCTTTGGGAACTTAACCCACTAGGCCAACTCATTATCAAGGAAGTATTAAGAAAATAGATAATTATCCACATGTTTCACTGCCTCATCTTTTCATCATTATTGTATGAATTCTTTAATCTTATAAATAGTGATGTAACATTATTGTATGAGGATGCATGAAGAAATGAATAACCAAGTTCTATGTCCTCTTCTTTATCTTGTTTCATTCTTTTTATCATATTTATAATTTATTATATATATCTATATATACATATATAATCTCTAATCTCACCACATATATATAAATTATATTATATCATCGATATATATTTAATTTATACTATTGTTGTTCCTATCAAAATCAGAATTTATAGTTTCGTAAATTGTGGCCTCGAATACTGACAATGTATTTAGGAGTGCGGAAAAAAAATTGAGACTGCGGTGTATTTAGGAGTGCGAAAAAAAATTGAGACTGCAGTACAGTTGAATGGTTGTACGTACTAAAAAACAAATATTATGAGGAACAAATACAATTAGTGTAAAAAAGGCATGTAATAAGTTTGAATGGCAACGATGATAAATATAGTGCATATATAATGATAAATTTACAAATTTTAACAATTTAGTTCTAATATTTTGAATAAAATAAATCGTATGCAACATATCTTATTATATAAAGTTGGATACATTAAAGTTAGTTTTTAACATGATCATGATACTTGTCAAGTTAATCGATTATATTTTAACACGTGTTAAAAAATTCAACCAATTAGACTTTAACATAATGTTTACATAAATATAAAAATTAGTTTTAAATACAAAAAAGTAAAATAAGTTTATTTTATGTTTTTCAAATAGATTAAGGAAATTGTATAATCGATTACTAATACTAAAATAAAAATCAAAAATCAAAAAGGTAAATACGAAAAAATTAAGAAAAAGGAAAATAAGTTTTTTTTATGTTTTTCATTTAAGTTAAGGAAATTGTATGATCAATTAGTAATACTAAAATGAAAAACAAAAGGAAAAAAGATAAATAAGAAAATTAAGAAAAAGACAAATAAGTTTTCTTTATAATGTTTTTCATTGTTAGAATAGATTTAATTATTTTAATTATCCGTTTGATTTGCTACGGTTCACACTTCGAATTAACCATAAATTAACATTATTATTTGAGATATTACTAATAAAAATGTCAATTTTAACCTAATCATTTTAACCTAATCATGTTAAAGTCTATCGATCAATATTAGACATTATCGAATAAATTTTGTTGAGAATGTAAAATTTCTATTTGTAATTTTCACGACAAAATAAATATTATTTATTTGATCAAAATCCTATCTTGAAATAGTAATAAAATTTAATTACAAAATAAAAAATAAAAATAAATAAATAAATTTTATGTTTATTTTTAAATTTTACTTTTCTTCACAAGTGATCTGATTTTATTATCAAATAATATTTAAGCGATTTAAAATATTTTTTAAAATCCGCATATATGCGGGTCATATTCTTGTATAATATAAGTTGAAAGGTAATTATAACAAATACGATATAGAATTTTTTTTTTCTAATATTTTAAATTATCTAAATATTTTTTATCAAATAAAATTGTATTAATCTATATAATTAACTTTTATAAAAAAATTAAGATTTTACTAAATTTTTCTTTATAGTCTTATCACAATTTCTATAAATCATGTACATTAGTTATATCACAATTTTTATAATTCTTGTACATTGGCTTGATTGGTTCTCCCGCTAATATCCGTAAAAGCAGCTTTTACGGGTAGTAGCGGTTGTTGGCGTTTGTCAACAATCACGCAAAACGTTTTGTACCGTTTTGTACCGCTGATTGTCCCTCAAAATTCAAAGCTCATTCTAGCTAGCGTTTGCGGTTGCGGATGGATATTTAAAAAAATATAAAAATTAAAAAAACACAAAAAATTTTAACATCAAGAAATGTATAATATTTTTTTAATAAGATTTGAATATTATAATTACAAATAAATAAATAAATTTGACACTTTCTTAACTAATATTCATTAAAAGTCTTTCATAATTTTATATTTATAAGATTTAGAAATTTTAATTATTTTGATAAAAAAATTTGTCCATCACTAATATATATATATATATATATATATATCTAACAACTAAAATTCTTTTTATCTAATATCTCCATTCAAAAAAAAATCTCTATTAAAATTATAATTTTCATTCAAACTAAAAAAAAAAAAATACAAGTAAATATTAGATATATACTGTTTTTATAATTTGTGTTATGTTTAATTAATAATTTTATAGCTGTTTCTACAATAATATGATTTTTTAAAATTATAAAATATGTTTATATTTTTAATTTATTGTTTAACCGCTACTGTATCCGCAAGTTAATCAGTCGTAAGTATCTCGCAAATGCACCCATTTCCAATTACTGTGCCAATCGTACAAACCGCTTAATAACACGTTTAACTGCAATCGTACATTTCCGTAAACTTCCGCAGGCGCAATCTGTAACACCCTACCCGCCCTTACCAGCGAGGCCCACACCTCTCACGGATTGTGGGCCCTCCGCCCCTATCCGACGGCCGGTGCGTTATTTTTTTCGGTGGCCCAACCGATTGATTTACTTGTCCATGCAATCACCACGTGACTTTTTCCCGTGTTTTAGCCCCACTCACACGGTTCCGCAGAGAACTTCCCGGAAGGTCACCCATCTTAGTCATACTCCAGCATAAGCAAGCTTAACTCTAGAGTTCTCTTAGGGTAAGTGACCGGAAAAGGTAAGTGCACTTTGATGACATAGATAGCCAAATCAATCCATTTAAACTTATTCAAATGGATCGGGCCCGGATCGTTACAATTCTCCCCCACTTAACGGAAGTTCGTCCCCGAATTCTGATCCCGCCAGTGTAAACTCTAACCCCCAAATCACAAGACAATCTCCTGGGATAGAACTAGTTTGACTTCCCTTGGCTCTGATACCACTTGTAACACCCCGCCGGCCCCTACCAGCGAGGTCCCACACCTCTTACGGGCTGTGGGCCTCCCGCCCCTGTCCGACGGCCGGTGTGTTATTTTTTTTCTCGGTGGCCTGACCGACTGATTTAATTGTCCCTACAATTACCACGTGACCTTTTCCCGTGTTTTAATCTCACTCACACGGTTCCGCAGAGAACTACCCGGAAGGTCATCCATGCTAGTCATATTCCAGCATAACTTAACTCTGAAGTTTTTTTAGGATAAGTGACCGGAAAAGATAAGTGCATTTTAATGACATAGGTAATCAAATCAATCCATTTAAACTTATTCAAATTGACCGAGTCCGGATCGTTACACAATCGCAACCGCTGCGTTAAACCAATAAGACTTTAAAACTTATAAATGCACTTTAATAACATAGGTAACCAAATCAATACATTTAAACTTATTCAAATTGATCGATCCCGGTTCGTTATACAATCGCAACCGCTGCGTTAAACCATGCCAATTACATGTGAGATTACTGTTACGTGCCAATTAGCATTTGATTTTGTTTTTTTTATTAAATAGTGGGGTCCATCAATACTGCTCCGTGAATTTGAAAAACGTGAATGTATATTATTTTTGTTTGTTAACTTTTGACTTTGGTACGAGAGAATAGGAAAATTCACTATTCCAAGCGGTCCAATCCATGGATGAGAAGACACGTGGCACAACCTCACGTGGACTGAAAGAGATAAATACGTAATACGTTAATCACTTGTCACCTTCAGTCCAATATTAATCATTTTATCTTTTTTTTTTTTGAAAGAGATCAGTTTCTCTAGTTTCTTTAAAAAATTTCTTCTATGGTCATTATTGCATGCTTGCTCACTCCCGTCCCATTATTCCCGTTGTGTTAATGTCCACCTCTCTTGGATTATTTATTTTTTAGAACTTTAAGGCACACACAAACTCTAAATTCGAACCGATTATAGGTTATAACACGAATAAATACTTACCTTTTTCTTCTCATTTTGAGTTGTTTTGTTACCAAAATGATTGCGCATCTCAAGAAATGATTTGTCGTCATGAGTAGTGTCATTGAAAACCAAATTGCTTGGGCTATACTTCGGCAAATAAGGCTCATAATTATAAATAGACTGGTATTTTAGTCCACACCCCAGTAGACTCCATCAGCGGGTTTGGTTTTTGGATGCTAACTGAAGAAAACAATTTATCAAGAGGAAGCATTGGATGCTAAATTTATTCTTTTTTGTACAACATTTAGTTTTATTAAATGATTAAATACTTATGTGTCAACACCATAATTTTCACAACTTTTTTTTTTTTTAATTAATTAAATTCTTAACATTATTTTAATTGCCAAGCGAAAGCTCTGGCGTCAATCAATCTAATTATTGAACAAGTATGGAAAGTAAAAACAGTACTAATAATCAAGCATTTTATAATATGGAAGGTGATGACCGGCTCTCTTGCTGTAACCGAGCGATTAAGAACCAGAGGAATCCGATACTATCAATCACATATTGTTTAAATGTCCCTTGGCGCGACAGGTGTGAGAATTGTCTAATGTACCATCACAGAGAATGGTTTCAGTGATTCCATTTACAAAAATGTGTTATCTCCTGCAGATCCAGCTGAGAAGAGATGTCCCTGAAGAAATCAAGCTTGTTCCTCCCTGGATCATGTGGATACTGTGAAAAATAGGAATAAGCGTCTTTTCCAAAGAGTGATTTATTC
Organism: Alliaria petiolata; assembly: GCA_020283515.1. Classification (NCBI taxonomy): domain Eukaryota; kingdom Viridiplantae; phylum Streptophyta; class Magnoliopsida; order Brassicales; family Brassicaceae; genus Alliaria; species Alliaria petiolata. The sequence continues at coordinate 291,243,142 of JAHZTW010000001.1, forward strand.
TTCTAACGAGGCAAGTGAGAAAGCTTATAATGATATTCGCCAATGGTTAAATGCACAGAGAAAGGAGCAGGAAGCAAAATTGACTATCTCGGAGGTCGAGAAGAGATGGTTTCCGCCATATCCCGATCGCCTCAAATGTAACATTGGTTTTGCTTGGTCGCAATCAAAGTCAATGTCAGGAACGTCATGGGTGCTCAGAAACAATTCTGGTATCGTTGTGAGTCACAGTCGTCGAGCTTTCTCTCAGGTAAATTCGTGTTTTTGATGCAAAGGTGAAAAATTGGGAATGGGCTTTGGAAAGTATGCAGAGTCTTCACTACTCAAATGTAACTTTTGTCGCATCTTCCATGGAGCTCATAAAAGCTTTGCATAGACCGAAGGAATGGCCGGTTTTCATGGGCCATATTGTTTCTCTTCTAAGTTTCACAGAGAATCAAATTGGTTGGGACATTATATTTGAGGACCTGATTTGCAATAGAGGAGCAGCAGAGATTGCGAAGAGTGTCGTTTGCGATATAATAGGCTGAATTCGCATGTAGCACAGGGAGGAACGTTTTGGTTGCGAGATTTGTTTGAAAAGGAGGAGCCGTTACCATGGTGTAAGATGGTCTCTGTTTCGTCGCCTGCTTTTTTCGCTTTGCTTATGCTTTGGTCCAGTTGTGGGCTGTGATCGGCTTTTATGTGCTTTGGGTTATCCCAAACCTTAATACAAGTACTATTCAGTGGAAAAACAAATTGCCAAACAATTACATTTCCAAAATATCACTAAATCCATAAGTTTATCTACATTTCTAAACAAATAATATATTAACTAATTTACTAATTGCTAGATTAGGATCCGCGTATACGCGAATTTATAGTAAAATATCGAATTACTTTTGAAAGAAAAAAAAATTATTTTTACTTTTTTTTGTTTTCAATTAAATTTTATTACATATTACTAAATTTTAAGGATTTTATATTCCTATATTAGTTATAGTTATTTCTAATGATTTTACCACTTATATAATTATTTATCATAATAATTTAACAAATTGATTATCATATTCTTATTGAAGTTATATTTACTTTTTAATCATATTTGATTGTGCTTCGTCTCGGGAATAGGCGTTGAAAATGTGGCTCGAGCCGTTTGGTAACTGAAAGAGGCCCCAAAAGTAAACGGAACACATCCAGTAGACAAATAACTAGAATAGTCGTTTCTCGAGGACATCTTAAAAAAAATTCCATAGGAAAAATGAATCTAATAACACAAAAAAAAAATCGAACAACCTAAACAATGTTACAAAATCAACATCTAACCAAACATACAAAAATAAATTTAAAAATAAGCAAACTAATAAGACTAACAAAGTTTCAAAATTCTTGTTTTGTAAACATTAAACATTAAAAATGTTTTTTTAATTTTTAAAATTTGTAAAATTAATTGATACAATTTTTAAAAATACTAAGAAAACCTTCATCAATCAAACAAAATTGTAAAAATAGATGTAACAAATTTCTATAAATCCTAAATCAAAATCTAACGATTTCTAAAAATCTAACAATTACAATCCCTCAAAATCTAACAAAATCGAATTTTAATTAATTGTAAATCTAACATTCCCTAAAATCTAAAACATTCCTAATTATATAACTAATGCTAATCTAGATCTAACATAATTAACAAAGAAATGAGAGAGAGTATCAAGAGAGAGGGATAGAGGACCCGGCGAGGATGGAGGAAATCCGGCGATGATAGACTAACAAAGTTTGAAAATCAAATTTTTTTACCTTTCTACCCTTAATAAATAATTTGGGTTTACCTCCTTGGTTTATTTTGTTTGATCGTGATTTCGTCCTAATCCCAGTTATTTATATCATTATAAAATTCGCTAATATCCAAATTATTTTAGTCGGCTGCAAATTTTGTTTGTTATTATCAATAGAAAAAAGTAAATAAACGATACCAAATTCTGGTTTTTTATTGTACGTAATCACCAGCCACCTTCTATTGTTCTTGATATTTTGTAATTTATTGTTTTGTAATATTTTGTAATGTTCTTAATATTTTGTAATTTGTTTTCCATATTCTTCATACAATGGTATATCTTCTTCGTTGTTTGTTTGTCTTCTGTTTTTTGAATTTGATATGAATCTTAAATTGTGTTTTAATCTTCTTTTACGGTACTTAGAATATGACCTGGGAAACCTTGGAAAGAGATTAAAAGAAATTTGAAACGATATATCCGGTACTGCTTAACTCGATTTTTTTGATATTTTTGTTTTTATTTGATATGGGAAACCTATCTAAATATTCAACTTCTTTGTTTTCTTCTAGGTTAAATTCAGTCCTTGTTGGGTCAAAATGAGCTATTATAAACCCAAAAAGAAGATCAATTATTATAATCATCATCAATTAGGCACGAGGATGACACAAACATCAAAGCCTGTTTTTGGTATGATCTGCTCTGTTCTCTCGGTTTTTAATTTTAGTTTTCATCTTTACTTGGTTGGAGAGGTGATTGAATTCTTCAATTATTTAATCTCTCTATTCTTTTAGTCAGAGAGAGAGATGGACTCAACGTCACGAGAGGATGATTTCACACCATTCTTCTCTCGATTCTTTCAAAGGGATGAAAGTCTACCAATTGGTCTACCTCGCAAGCATATAGGGCTCTAAGGTAGAGAGAGATTCACCAAAGTGTTAGGGCAAAGATGATACATATTAGAGATAACTTGGGAAGTAAGATGTATATCTTGCAGACCGTTTATGAAGTGAACCCCGTGAACCCGAAGAAGAATATTCTAGATTTCGATATATATTCTTAGCATATTTCTTTTATGTGTTTAAGAAAGTTTACATTATTTGGGTGTTAACCTTATGTTAATGTTACCACTATATATATTGTATCTTGTGATCTCATATCAAACACAACTCAATAATATATTATATTCTATAATTCTACATGGTATCAGAGCCTTCGATTCTTGTGGATCAAAGTTAAAAAGCTTCTGCATTACAAGTTTTAGGTTTTACAATGATCCTCAACTTTGAAGACGATGAGGGAGGTGATGACGATGAAGATGATGGATGAGCCCAACTTAGAGTTTTTAAGTTGTTAAAAAAAGGATTTTTTGGTTTTGGTTTTCAAAATATTATTTAAGCGTTGATTTGGTTTTTGGTTCTAATGCAAGAATAATCGAGAGTTTCTTTTTAAGTAATAATTTTTACAAGGGTTGGTTTTCACGGGTTATTTATATTTTTGAGATTTATTCTATAGTTTAAAATTTCTCTGAGGTTTTTGGTTTCTTCTATTACGGAGGAGTTTGATTTTGGTTTAGGGATTTCTATTTGAACGCTCATGTTTTTAGGTCATTCTTAGTCTAATTTATGGACTGTCCGCGATAGGACAAATTATTTGTGGAGTTGCAGAAGTTTACACCCATGGGATGTTATTATTCCCTTTCTTTCAAGACCAAAGACGAGCTAAAGTTTCATCCCTATTTTGAAGATTGAAGTTTATATCCGGAGGAGTCCGTTGACTTGTTTGTCCGTCCTCGACATGATGTCCACGACAACATGTTGTGCTTGATGATTTCACGTACCACGATTGTCGTGAGGGTGAGTATTAGAGATAACTTGGGAAGCAATATGTATATCTTGCGGACCGTCTATGAAGTGAAGCCCGTGAACCCGAAGAAGAATATTTTAGATCTCGATATATATTCTTAGCATATTTCCTTTATGTGTTTGATAAATTGATGAGAGTAAGAACACAAAAATATTTACGAAGAATTATTATTAGACTCTCATAAGAATAATATTACAAGATACATATGCTTATATAGAGATAGTAGTAAACTAATTGCTTAAATTAATATGTAAATAATACATTTAAGATAAAGTTAAGTTTCCTAATCTAAGATATTGTCAAATCTCCATAATCTTCTAGATCATTCTTGATTTTCATAATCTTGATAAGGTCGATCTTCTGGATCTCCCAATATCCTCCCGCAAGCTCATACGTGGTAACACGTAAGAGATTGAACAAGTTTTTAGAATACCGGCTTTATACTCGGCCGTCGAGTAATCGACATTTATACCCGATTGTAGAGTTCTTCTAATTGGTTAAATCACCCTGCCGTTGGACCATCAACGACGTTTATGATAAAGTTTTAACGAGATAATAAATTAGAAATTAATTATGTATTTTTTTTAAGATGACTAGGAAATTCAGATTCCATGGATCCATACATCTATCTAGGACGAGGCTCAAACAATGTAATTTAATTCTTTTTTAGAAAGCAGATCCCTTCCAACGTGAATCGAATATGTGACCTCTAAGATCTCTACGTTTTTGGTAACCAAATAACTTAACCCACTAGGCCAACTTTTCGTTATTGATAGTTGATCAAGGAAGTGTTAAGAAAATAGATAATTATCCACATGATTCACTGCCTCATCTTTTCATCATTATTGTCTGAATTCTTTAATCTTATAAATAGTCATGTAACATCACCCTCATAAGGAAGAGAGAGAACTTGTCATGTAACATTATTGTATGAGGATGCGTGAAGAAATGAATAACCAAGTTCTATGTCCTCTTCTTTATCTTGTTTCATTCTTTTTATCATATTTATAATGTATTATTATATATATATATATATATATCTACATATATAATCTGTAATTTCACCACATATATATAAATTATATTATATCATCGATGTATATTTAATTTATATTATTGTTATTCCTATCAAAATCAGAATTTATAGTTTCGTAAATTGTGGCCTCGAATAGGGATAATGTATTTAGCAGTGCGAAAAAAAAATTGAGACTGCAGTACAGTTGAATTGTTGTACGTACAAAAAAACAAATTCTATGAGGGACAAATACGATTAGTGTAAAAAAGGGTATGTAATCAAGTTTGAATGGCAACGATGATAAATATAGTGCATATATAATGATAAATTAACAAATTTTAACTATTTAGTTTTAATATTTTGAATAAAATAAACGGTATGCAACATATATAATATAAGTTGAAAGGTAATTATAACAAATACTATATAGATTTTGATTTTTCTAATATTTTAAATTATCTAAATATTTTTTACCAAATAAAATTGTATTAATCTATATAATTAACTTTTATAAAAAAAAAAATTCAGGTTTTACTAAAAAATATTTTTATAGTCTTATCACAATTTCTATAAATCTTGTACATTAGTTATATCACAATTTTTATAACTTTTGTACATTAGGCTTGATTGCTTCTCCTGCTAACACTCGCAAACGCAGCTTTTACGGATGATAGCGGTTGTTGGCATTTGGTAATAATCATGTATTGTTGTACCGCTGATTATCCCTCAAAATCAAAAGCTTTTTCTAGTTAGTGTTTGCGGTTACAGACTGTTGCGGATGGATATTTAAAAAAAAAAATTAAAAAACACAAAAATTTAAAAATCAAGATATGTATAATATTTTTTTTTTTAAAATAAGATTTCAATATTATATTATAAATAAATAAATAAATTTGACACCGCTGTGTTAAATCAGTGAAATATATACCGCGGCTCAAAAACTCATAACATGTGAGATTACTGTTACGTGCCAATTACATTTGATTTTTTTTTTTAATTAAATAGTGGGGTCCATCAATACCGCTCCGTGAATTTGAAAAACGTGAATGTATATTATTTTTTTGGTCCATCAATATCCACTATTCCAATTTCCAAGCCGTCCAATCCATGGACTGAAAGAGATAAATACGTAATACGTCAATCTCTTGTCACCTTCAGTCCAATATTAATCATTTTTTTTTTTTTGAGAGAGATCATTTTCTCTAGTTCCTTAAAAAAAAAAATTTCTAGGGTCAATTATTGCATGCTCGCTCACTCCCATTATTTCCGTTGTGTTAATGTCCACCTCTTTTGGATTAGAGCCACGATCTAAAATGCTCTAAGTATTTGAAGGATTTACAATACCTTCTTATGATCTACATACCCCTCGTGAGTCCCAATCCTTTTAATGAAAAATGAAAATTCGAAATTACTCTCTGTTTAAAAATTTGAATTCAATTAATATTTATTATAATTTTTTTAAAACAAGAAAAAACGAAAAAAAAAATCGGCTCCTCCTCGCGAGCGAGCTCTCCTTTTGAACCCGTGGCGCCGTCAGAGCTGGAGGTCCATTCCGCTCATTCCGCCGCCATCGCAATCCTGTCGGAAGCCTCCATTGAAGCTGCAAGTTCCTAATCGAGGTCCGTTTCTGCATTTCACCTAACTGTAATGAATTGAAAAACTCAATTTAGGGTTTTGCGATTCCAAATTGATTGAATTCAATTTTGGGTACACATTATGTTTTTAAGCATGGTTCATGGGTCGATTAGGTATATGGAATGGTAATAAATGTGAAGTTGTGGTTGAATCGTAGTGATTGTAAGTAAATTAGAAGGCGACATTGCAATTTGAGGAATTTAATTTACAGCGATTGGACAACTGGCTACAACTGGTTTTACTGAGAATGACAGTATAACAATTACAACTTGTATACTGAAATCATCATACCAATTTTCTCAATTGAGTTTTTGTATTCATTTCGTAGGACAATGGCGACAAACGTAAATGTACATTTTAATTATGAAGGTCGCGTCTACGGTTTATCGTTTAAGACATCTATGGAGGAGATAACAAAGTTGATGTTAGAAGGTATAATATGCAAGAAGGTTGGGATAGATGAAAATGGGACGAAATTGAGAATGAGATTCAGTCCACGGTTAATGGACTAAGGCATAGTTTCAGATATTGTGGATGATGAGGATGTTTATTGATAACATGCATATTTTACCCATTTTTACCATCAAAAGTGTATGCTTTAATAAGCATTTCACTAAGGTATTAATGTATATTTAGTAGTTTTCGAGTATTTGTGTGTCCAAGACTCTTTTCAGGAAATCTTAGGAAAAAGGGAGCAAAACGGAGCAAAACGGACATTTTCGGAACATGAGCTTTTTGACAGAAGTTTAGCACAAGACGGAGACCTTCCCACCACGGGATCGAGCTGAATTTTGGTGAAAAGATAGCCTGGACTACTACCTTTCACCTCGAAGTGGTTTGAGTCCAATCCCACGGTTGGATCTCGAGTTACGAAGGAAGCAAGAAGGCCCGTCAGACACATCCTCAGAAGAAGCCTGGCCGCGCCAGGAAAGCTCAGAAGACCAATGGCCGGCCCATGAACCATCGGTGGCGCGGCCACAACACTTGAAGAATCCCGAGCCCGTTTGCAAGCCCAAATCAAGCCCGATCGCCCCCAAACTTGGTGGAACCCTAAATGACGCCTAAGAGGACCTCAAGACCTATAAATACTCTTATTCTACAACCTAATTTCGTGTGACACATTATTGCAAACTCAGAGAGAGCCTCACGACCGCCTCCTTGCATACTTTTCATTGTTTTGTTCTTTGTTTCCTAAGGGAGATAGATATGTTCTTGAACCCTTGTTCTTTCATCAATCTGATTTCGTTTATGCAATCCTATTCATCTATGATTCCTATTTTCGTTTCTATGTCTGAGTAATTTACTTTCGTTGGGTGTTCTTTAAGGGGATCTATGGGGAATTTCATTGACAGTTCTTAAACCTGGCTGCATAGACCGTTTAGGCCGTAGACTAGGATTTTCTTTCGTGTTAAGCTCGTTCTTACTGCATGAATCTAGAGTAGCTAACTAGATATCTGATCATAGGGTTTCGAGAACCGCTAACGTGCTGAATCTCGGATCCGAACCTAGCTTGGCTGAGCGGACGCTTCTGGGTTGCTAGCGCATATCTAAGAAGAAGACGTGAATGTCTATGAACTTGATCTATATTGCGTGTTTGTCTAGGACGTAGGTTACGAAAGTATATCTGCGAATTTTACATAACATAGTCGGACTAGCTTGAAAGAGTTAGAACGTAAAACAGTGATTCCAGTTTAGGGAAAATCGCCTAGTCTCGCTTGCCTGATTTCGATGCGTGTTTAATTTCTAGTTAGAACCCCATAGATTTCCCGAGAAGATCCCCAACGTGTTCACCCATCTGCTTTTCAATCGAGATTTACGCACTTCAATATTTACTTTCTGCACTGCTTTTTAATCGAGATTTACGCACTTCCATACTTACTTTTCCGTCTGATATAGAGTTGATTGACAACCAGCTCTATATAAACTTGCTTTTTCGTTTCCTGCATTCAATAGATACTGAAACCGTGACACAATCCTACAAACCCCCAATTCTCTGCGTCTTTGTTTGCCCTGATTCTTCTGTTTTGCAGTTGACCTCCTCCCTGTGGATCGATACCCTAAGTACTACAACGCACGCTGTGCACTTGCAGCTTAGGGTCCTACAAATTCAAAGCCTGACGAGTCCCCAAAGAAATCCTCCAAACTCGGACGACTATTTAGACCCCATCAAGCTTTTGGCGCCGTTGCCGGGGAGGCTGCGTTCTGCTGTTCAAAACAAAGGTCAGAATCACAACTCAAAGACATCCTTTTTCTTTTAATTTCGTTTTTGTTTCTGATTTTCAGAGGCATCCGAGATGAAGAAAGCCCGCACCTTGATCGACGATCTCGCTGCGTCCATCAAAACCAATTCCGCCAACTATGATAGGATACTACATCCTATTGGATCTCCTTCCAAGGAAGAATATGACGAGCTCATATATGCTGCATATCTACAATCCGATAGTAATATCGAGATGTTCGAATCGACAATGTTTTCAGCTACCGACGAGAAATTTCAGCTCAACAATGAGTTAAAGGACATCGAAGAAGTCTTTCGTCTGTGTGACGCCGGGACGCAAGCCGAAATGGAGTTCATTGAGAAGCTCGACATCTTTTCTGGATCCCCCGAAGAAGACGATGATGTAGATCATGAAGAGCACAACGATGCCATCACTGAAGGAAACGAGTATTTACCAGTGATGCATGAAGTTTCGGGCGATAAAAGGAAGAGTTCAACTACTCTTAACGCCAAGGTGAAAGACAAAGATAATGATTTTCGAAATAGGTCATTAGACTTGAGTCTTTCAGATCCTCCTACTCATGCTAATGAAGTCATACATCAAGAAAAAGAAGAACTCGTTTCTTCACCTCAAGAAGACTTCATCTCTACTGATCGGCTGAAGCACCTTGAAGACGAAAGTCCAACCAACAAGGGACTTCAACCCCACGACCAAGGGAGGCCTCTTACTCCAGCTCCTCACCACGTTGAGTGTGAATCAAAACTCATGGAGAAGAAGCTACTGATGGTGACACAAGAACTGCCCTTGACGACGGTTTCAAAGATATATGATCCGAAAAGACTTTCGGTTTCATGCTCAATCAAGGGAGTTGAATTTCGTGTCTCTCTTTATGACTTAGGAGGTGATGTCAGTCTCACGATAAAGGCCATTGCAGAAGGCATAGGAGTTTCGAGCTTTCAAGCCCCGAGGACGGCCATCCACCATGAAGAGCGTCTGTCATCAAATCTGTTTGGTTTCAAGCCGAACTTGCTGCCTCAAGTTGGGGATGATTTCGTGCCTACTATCTTTCACACTAAGGAGTCAAAGAAGAGCACAAATCATTTGTTGTTCCTTGGTTCTTCATTTGCTGCACCTGTTCTAGCTTTGATTGACAAGCTGAACCAACAAGTGCGCTTCTTCAAGAACCGCGAGAGATCCTTCTACCCAGCAATGCTTACAAGGAGAATTCATTCCACGACCTTAGGCGGTGGAAGTGAACCAATCTTAGACCCTGGAGGAAGCACGAAGGATGTCCAAAACGTCCTAGAAGAAGATCGACCCGACACGCTACAGCAAAGCGCCAAACAGAGGAGTTTGAAGCGCAAGGAGATCCCATATGATCCAGGTTCGATTTTCCCTCATATGAGACGTGATGAATACCTACATAAAGCCAAGTTGAAGCTTAGAAGGTCCTCAAGATTCCCTCTAAAGGCCGAGCTCATCACCCATCCGAACCGAGAGGAGAAAGGCGAACAGCCTAAGAGAAAGAAGCTGAACGATGCATTTGTTCTTCGAGACAACGATAAGTATTATCAAACGCTTAATAGAAGATGTCTCAAGCCAACAAGTGCGGAGTGCCGAGAAGCTAAAGGAGCCACGAATCCTTTAGTTAGAGTCTTTCCCATCTAAAACCTCCACCAAAGTCTACCTAAAAGACTCTAAACAAGAGCGGCTCAATGGGAGACAACCCATTTTAGGTATCTTCTTTCTTTTTCTCATCTTTCTAACCATACTAATTTTTAGTTTTGGTTTCTTCTTAGTCTACAGCATTCACATAAACCCCAAAAACCAAAAAAAATCAGAAAACCAAGAAAAGCACACAAAAAATCGAAAAACCCAGAAAATACCAAAAATATGAAGAAGGAGACCCGAAGAACACTCACCGGGCGACGAACCGCCCGTGGGCCGGCCAGAAGGAGCCTGGCCGCGCCACGAGCCACAATGGGCCGGAGAAGACACCCCTGGCCGAGGCCGCGACAACCCGTCGCGCGGCCAGCCTTCTTCTGCGACGTTTTCCATCCAAAACTTCACCAAACCGGACCTCCTTCAACCCCTGTCAAGTCTTGCAAGTTTCCTTCTTGTTTCAAGGCTTGAGCACGCCCTAAAGACCGCAAAGACAACTTCCACAACCGCGGTATGCTGCTGTTGCATCAAAGACGGGAAGATAAAACAAGACTCCATCCAAGTCAAGTTAAGTCAATGATCCATCTCTCTCTACATACTTCTTCAATGAGTTTCAACGGACCTGTATCCACGAAGACGAAGAAGAATACAACGGTCTCGTCCTCCAGAACCGTTGTGCAAGCTCCAGAAGGAAGAAGATGCAACTTCCTTCACCAAACCGCGAAGAGAAAAGCTCCCGAAGACTAGCTTCTCTCTTCCGCGACCGAGACCTTTACCGAAGCCAAGTAAGAATTTCATATGGCATTGAAGTTCGAACTAGCAACACCTGTCTTCCGGGATCCCGAACACATCACCGGATAGGCCAGCATAGACCCAAACTTCAAGTTTCTGAGGTGATGCAATCTTCAAGACGCAAGGACGGAAGATTTTCCATCTCTCATTCACGGTGTTTTACAAAGGTCAAGGAACCAAGACAAGTACTCAACAACCGGAGTACCTGTTCTTCTCAACAAAGGCGAGCCAATCACCACCACCAAACGCCTATCACCATCCTCATCCATCACCACCACACGCCCACCACCACCATCCGAAGCAAGGAAGCTCAACCGCGCAACACATTTCCTTTCGAGCTAAGTTTTCGATTTCTTTTGTTCAATCAAATCGATTCTAAGCAGGGACATAAGGATAATGATCAAGTCCTTAGCTCAATCATACCACACGCCCATCCACCCATACCAAACCCAACGCCACTTTCAAGTAAGTCTTCACAAGCTTGTACTTGAATTTACCTATCTTTTTCACCTCAACTCGATTTAAACAAACTGGGGACAGTTTGATTTAAGTCTGGGGGGGTTTCTTATATTACTAATTATGCTTTTATTTGATGAGTCTTATGCATACTTACATCATTTATCGAGTCGTTTTATAGAGTCAAAACTTTTTTTTTTTTTAGTCGGAAACTATGAACTTTGCTAGGTACAAGTCACTTTGAACAAGGAACCTTAATGACCATTCTCACGGATTTAGAAGCAAGGTTTACTAAGTTGAACACGGCGAGTGGATCATTCCAGCGGAGAAAGTTCTAATCTCTAGAGTACTCGAAGGATCTTGCGTTGACTCCGCACCTAATGAATCAAATCTTCTCGTCAAGGGGCTTGAGGTACTTCGAACTTTGCTCCTCTTTTAGACTCTAGCATGACTAAGTAGATGCAATGCAACCTCTCCTTGATCTTCCCTTGTTATAGAAAAGAAAAAAAAAAATAGAAAGAAAGGTTTTAGTTTGGGAATGGCAACCAGAGTTCCTTAAAGGACAATGACGGTTCGCAGCAATCATGTAAACTTCAAAGAAGTGATCATTCTCAAGCTAAGAAGAAAGAAAAAAAAAAGGAATAAGAAAGTCGATAGAAAAAATAAAATGATACCCTAGAAAAGTAGGGAGAAATCGACTAAGGGAAGAGAAAATAGGAGAGTTGTGTCTGAAATGTCTATGTCTAGATGTTTGGAAGAGAAAGTATAATGTCTCGTCGACCAATACTCCCTCGATAGAGACCGCACGCCTAAATGAATAAAGGAGTCAACAAGAGGGAGCTCGAAATACTCAAAGGGACCATGAAGCGTATCCGGGAAGGGTGAAAAGCTCAAGGTAACTAGACCCAAACGCCTTGAAGCTGAATTCCGAGTTATGTGGCTCAACAGGTCGATTGCTAGACTTGATGAGTTCCCAAGTATTGGTGAGTTTCCACGTTTTCAAACCTCTTTTCCTTACTTAGATTTCTGTTTTGTTTGAGGACAAACAAAGGTTTAAGTCTGGGGGAGTTGATAACATGCATATTTTACCCGTTTTTACTATCATAAGTGAGTGCTTTAATAAGCATTTCACTAAGGTTTTGATGCATAAACACTAGATTTCGAGTATTTGGTTGTTCAAGACTCTTTTCAGGTAATCTTAGCAAAAGACGCATATTTTGGAGCAAAATGGACAATTCCGGAAACAGTGCCCGAGGACAGAAGTTCAACACCAAATGAAGGCCTTCCCACCACGAGATCAAGCTCATATTTGGAGACAAGGTAGCCTTATCAGCTGTCTTTCACCTCGAAGTGGTTTGAGAGCAATCCCACGGTTGGATCTCAAGTTATGAAGGAAGCAAGAAGGTCCGTCAAGCACCCGGAAGGACGAGCTGGCCGCGCCACGGCCAAACCAGACGACCAGTGGCCGCGCCACGGCCAGTCGCTCGCGCGGCCAGGCCACTCACGGATTCCCGAGCCCATTTGAAGCCCAACTTAAACCCGCAGCCGTCTTATGCAAGCCAAGACCTAATCCACGACCTAGGGCACTTGAAGACCTATATATACTCGACCTTTAGGGTTTTTTAGGGCATCACCACTTAGCATCACGAAATTCTCTTGTTACAAACTTCTCTTGGCGGCCGCGAATCTTTGATTCGTGGTTTCCACTTTGTTCTTTGAGGGAGATTGATTTGTTCTTGAACCCTCTTTTATTTTAATCGATTTATACAAGTTATGCATTCATCAATCACGTTTTCTACTTCTTCTTTTATGTCTGAGTAGTTTACTTTCGTTGGGTGTTCTTTAAGGGGATCTATGGGGAATTTCATTAACTGTTGTTGAACCGATTGTTTAGGCCGAAGATTAGGATTTTCTGTCTCACCTTATTCGTTCTTATTGCATGAGTCTGGCGTCATGAACTATATTCTGATCGCAGGGTCTTGAGAACGACGAATGTCCTGAATCTCAGATCTAGACCAAAATAGGGTAGAGAGCATCCTTTAAAAGATGTCTGAATGTTTATTGTCCCGATCCTATTGCGTGTTCGTCTAGGACGCAGGATATGAAAGTATACCTGTGGAATGGAAGTTCGCAGATCGACCTAGTTTGATAAAGTTAGGTTGTTAAAACCAGTGAATCAGTTTGGGGAAAATCGCCTAGTCTCGCTTGCTTAACTTTTGTGTGTTTGATTTCTAGTTAGAACCCCATAGATTTCCCGAGAAGATTCCCAACGTGTTCGCCCCATCTGCTTTTACATCGAGATTTACGCACTTCAATATTTACTTTTCCTGCACTGCTTGCTTGATTTCCTTTTTACAAGTTCTTAAGTTTGATTTCCTTTTCCCGTTGGTCATAGAAGAGATTGACAACCTCCTCTATATAAGACGTGATACTGCTTTCTTTATTTTCTGCAAAAACCGTGACACTTACCCCCAAACCCCAATTCTCTGCGTCTTTGGTTGCCCTGATTCTTCTGTTTTGCAGTTGACCTCCTCCCTGTGGATCGATACCCTAAGTACTACAACGCACGCTGTGCACTTGCAGCTTAGGGTCCTACAAATTCAAAGCCTGACGAGTCCCCAAAGAAATCCTCCAAACTCGGACGACTATTTAGACCCCATCATTTATGTTTTTTTAACCACCATGGATAAAGAGCAACGTAGAGGTGTTTTGCATGTGGAGGTGATCAAAGTGTACGAGGAACTTTCAAGAGTTGTCCGAGTAAGTTCTTATGGTGTGAACTATGACGAGTTGCATCGAAGAGATGATGAAATGAATAATATCGCAGGTGCAATGACTCTTTACGTAGGCAATGAACAACATCATGGGGGAGTGGAGGATGATGCTAATAAGGAGGATGATGTTACTAGGGAGGATGATGTTACTAGTGATGATGATTCTACTAGAGAGGATGATGCTACTAGGGAGGATGATGCTACTAGAGAGGATGATGCTACTAGAGAGGATGATGTAAGTGGAAAGGTTAGGTCGGATGATGAATATGTTGAGCTTCCACATGATATAGAAGATAGTTAGTTTGAGGGCTGGGAAGACGGTATGGGTATAGAAATTGGTAAGGAATTTAGAAATAAGAAGACAGTTCAAGATTTGGTGGATAAAGCTGCATTTCAGAATTGTTTTGGTTATGCTGTAGTGAAGTCGGATAAGAAGAGGTTAGTGCTAAAATATTGGGAAAGAAGTTGTAAATGACATTTATGAGCTGCAAAGGTTGCAAACTCAGAATGTTTTTCGGTTAGAGTGTACACAAAGATGCATACATGCTCTCGGTCTAGTGCTAGCACAAGCAACTGTAAAAGAAAAGGCACACCACGATTAGTTGCATCTGTTTTCAATGAAGATTATCCAGGACAAATGGTCACCCCGAATCCTAAAAGTCTCATCTCTCTTGTTCAGGGTAAAGTTGGCGTGAAAGTGTCTTATTCCACGGCGTTGAGAGGGAAAAAAACAAGCTGATACTGTAAGAACTATTATCCGATCTAAAGACAGAATAAGGGTTTGCGGGGGAAAATAGTAAGTCTTATTGATTTAAGCCGGAGGTCGGAGATGATAAAACGATGGTTAGGTCGTCGGAATAAGAACGCCGACCTGAACCTTTGGAAAATAAGTCGAGATCTAAAGCTCTGCCGTGCCAGAGAGTTTGCCCTAGATCTCCAGAGTAAAATTGCCGATCCTTGAATGAGCGAGGTTGCCACCTATTTATAATAGGTTTAAGTCGGCCAACCGAGCTCCTTCCTTTTCGGGAAAAAGGCAATCTTCCTTTTTCTTCGGGCCGACCTCCTTATCCTATAGGGAAAGTTTCCCGTTTTCTTCGGAAACAAACCCTATCGTCAGATCTCTTCCAAGGGCGGCGCCGACCTAAGTTAGTCGTCTTATGGGCCCGACATCATCTTCGTTAATGGGCCGAGCTGGATTTAGGAAGGGCTTTTTAGAGGGGTGCTAAACCCATCTCTAACAATTAGTCTCCCCCCCCCCCAGTTCGGCGAGCCTTGAACAATGAGCTCGGGGAACTTAGAAAAGAGGTCAGTTCGGCGTGAATCCAGGTCGGGATATTCTCACCCTTAGTTATTTCAAGATGGGATCTTTATTTGGGAAAAGATCGCCAAAAACCCGGGCTTAATGATAATACTTTTCATTCAGAGCATGGGCCCACATACTCTAGGGTTTCTGCGCGAAGAGCGGGGAAAAACTTTCGAATAGATTTAATCCGGGAAATACGAAGAGTCTCCGAGGTAATGATGACTCTCGATAATCGTTCTCATTTCTCTATAAATTGAGGAAGCCGCTCTCATTTCCTCACTTCTCCAACTCGCGAAAGAAAACAAAGGTTCGCTCTCTCTCTCTCCTTTTTAATTTATTCTTCCGCTCTAGATAATCAAAACGCCGTAGTTTTAGGGTTTTCCGGTGTGATTTTGCCGATCTACGTTAGATCCGCCGCTCGTGTTCTTCGCGTTCTTCGTGTTCTTCGTTTCTTCTTCAAATAAACTTATCCAGAGATGGGTTTGATTCGAAAAAAATTCGAGATGTAAAGCGCAACTCGTTTCTCCGAGCTCAGACGAAGAGAAATCTCCACAAGTGTCAGATTGGGTTTTATCCGATAGCTCGGAAGATTTTGACGAGGAGTTTGCAGCCGAGACCGGGTACACTCGCGCTCAACTAAAACTCCTGAATCAATAAGCCGCGGCTGAGCGATTCGCAGCGGAGCAGCTCGGCGCGACTCGCTGTGATGGTGCCGAAGCGTCTTCAGCTCGGCGAGATTTCGTAATTCCTCAGTTGGTCGATGAGGACGAGGTTGAGAATGGCAACGACCTGGCTTACGATGATGAAGACGTCATCTCGGGGACTGAGGCCCAAACTGAAACTAATCCCGCGCTAAATATGGAATTTGGCGATTATGGGATGGTCGATCTCTGGGATAGTTCGAGGCTCGAGACCCGAATGGGCGGATCCAAGAAGAAGAAAAAGAAAATTCTTCCACCTTCGGACAATCGCTGGGGAGTGATTCCGACCCAATCAACAGGAGAATCCCTGCTCGCGTTGAAGAAAAAGCGTGTGATTGGTTCCGAGGTGAAGTTTATAGTTCCAGCTCCTTTCGAGCGGCCTTGGGACGTCCCCTCAGGCTGGATCTGCCTTTATGAGTGTTTTTTTACGCACTGCCACCTCTGGTTCCCGCTTCCTCAAATCTTGTTTGAGTTCTGCAATGCAAGGGGAATGTCAATCTCCCAAATGGGCCACAGCGGGATCAAGAACTTCGTCGCGCTCTGGGTGATGGCTTTTGAGCACGGGCTCACCTTCAATTGTCACATCTTTGAAGAGTTGACCACTCTCAAGAAGATGCCTGGCAAGAGGTCGTATGGGTCGTTCTACACGGCCATGAAACCGAAGTATAATATCCTATCCGGGGGATTCATCAGTAAGATCGATGATTGGAGGGATCATTACTTCTTCGTTTACATCGATGAGTATTCGATGGCTAATCCCGCTATCTTTGCTGAGAGTCGTTGGAAAAGAGAGCTCGGTAGAATTTTAGTATACTTGTATTTCGTTAATTTTGATATTTTGGTTGATAACCGAACTCGCCTTTCCGTTGCAGGAAATTACGCTCCAGTCGGTCCACTTCCTGACGACTTTGAAGAGAGCAGTGACGCGTTTTTGTTGCTCAGCCGCTTGTATTGTCCAGAGCTTACTTTACGCAGAATAGATCGAGCTGCTTGTTCTCGCACCAGGTCGTCTCGACAGAAGAAGAAGAAGATGCCGCTTGCTCCTCGAGAAATGTCCAACTATTCTGCCGACCTGGAGAAGGTCATCAAGAAATCGGGCGCGAAGTCGCCAACGAAGGCATCAGGTTCTGGTGCCGACAAAGGGAAAGGTCCTGCCGCGCCTAAGCCCAAGCAAGCGGTGGACGCCAAAAAGTCGTCCTGGGGGACTAAGAAAAAGGTCTCCAAAAAGATGAAATCTCGCATCCAAACATCGAGATCGGGGACGCGAATCCGGATGATCTTCCGCTTGCTGAGCGCGGAGTTGCCGTAGAGGCGAGGAAGGCGGCAGCTTAAGAAAAAAAAGCTGCCGAGAAGGCAAAGAAAGACAAAGCGACTAAGCGAAAAGTCGCCGAGGTGTCTGCTGAGGCACCTGGTCAGGCCTCCAAGAAGGATAAAACGGGTTCTACTTCGAATCCGTCCTCGTTCCAATTTGAGTACCGCGGGGAGGTGCCATTATCCTGCGACTGGCCTTCTTGTTCCCAGTTAGTCTGGAAACTTAGGGCCAAGCCCGCTGCTGATCCTCCCGTTGAGTAGATCCTTCATCAGGACGAGTTCCAGCAATGGGCTGCGGATGAAGTTCGGGTAAGTTTCCCTTTTATTCTTTCTATTTCGCGTTTCCGTCCCGAGAACAGATCGTGACGTTTCTTNGTAGATCCTTCATCAGGACGAGTTCCAGCAATGGGCTGCGGATGAAGTTCGGGTAAGTTTCCCTTTTATTCTTTCTATTTCGCGTTTCCGTCCCGAGAACAGATCGTGACGTTTCTTCCTATTTGCAGGCGAAGAGCAGCGCGGCTCGCTTGATCGGTCTTCTCGACCGCGATGCCAAGAAGGCCAAATTGGCCGAAAAAGAGAAGGCTGCATCAGAGAAGAAGTTCCACGAGGCTTCGTTGAGCCTCGAGGTTGAGAAGCTCAGGTCAGAGCAGCTTGAGAGGGAAACCGCCGAGCTCAAGGCCCAACTCAAAGAGTTGGAGGCCAATAATGCTGAAGTTTCCTCGGCTCTCATCAGGTCGACGAAACAGGTCGACCATTTTAGGTCTGAAACAGCCCGGCTGAGAAAATCTCGCGACGAGATAGGCGTCTTCGCACAGAATCAGGTCATTAGTTTTTACAGTGGCCTGATCGAGAAGATGAAGAAAAGCCTTGATCGAGAAGATGAAGAAAAGCCTTGAGCAAAGAAAGGAGGTCGAGACGATCGTGTCGTCTCTCGCTCAAGCTCGCGGGGCCCGTTCCATCCAGATCTTGCCGCCAAGCTAGGATTAGATTTTTCTAAGGCGGCTTCCGATAAGATTGATGAGGACGTTGCCGAGTGGGAGGCGAAGACAAATGCTTTCGATGAAATCGTCTTCGCGGAGTACGAATTTGATGCACCTGCGCTGGCTCTGCTCCATCCTCGCAATGATCCGAACGCTCGATCTCTAGGGATCAATGAGCTTGGATTGAATGCGTATATGGTCACTCCGGACGTGGCTTCTCGCCTTAAATCGCCCGAGCTTCAGCCCGAGAGCACGGCCATCGTGGAATTGACCGCTCACGACGTTCCATTGACTCTCTAATCGACCAATCTAGTCGAAGGCACAGTCGTGTGCGACACGCAGCCCGAAACTCAAACGGTGGTCGATCCCACCGCGGTTGAACCTACTGACTCGTCCGTGAGACTTGAGCCAGAGGGAGGGCGCCTCGAAGATGTCAGCCACGCGGAAGACGCGGAGAACGAGGCCAATCAAGCGATCACTCCCGCTGAGCCGGAGAAAGGAGTGGGTGAAACGGGGAACGATGATGAGGAGATCGATATCGAGGGTTGATCACCTCTTGTCTGTTTTGTTTTTGTTCATGTTTCTTTTCCCTTTTTTTTTTAAAGTCCCGAGCTGGGCACGAACAAATTTGTTGTTTTGGTTTTTTGTGTTTGCCCGAGAGGGCCTTTGTACAAAATGGTCATGTTTCTTTTTAATGAAATTCTTCCTTTGAATCGTCTTTCCTTTCTGAAAATGCATAAGTGAATAGGAGTTCGAATACAAACGTGCGATGCGATATTGGCTTAAAGTTGTTCGTACGACTCGAATTTTTCTAAGTGCGAATGTAAACGTGCGAGAGATTTGAACAGCTCGGCTTATTTAATGTGTACATGACTTAGGAATTTGCGAAATGGATTTCGACTTTGGGACAAGTGCGAATATGATCTGCGAGAGATTTAATTCAGCTCGGCTTATACGGATCATACGACTTATTCCTAAGTGCGAATGTAAACGTGCGAGAGACTTGGACAACTTGGCTTATTTGATGTGTACATGACTTAGGAATTTGCGAAATGGATTTCGACTTTTGGGGCAAGTGCGAATATGATCTGCGAGAGATTAATTCGGCTCGGCTTATACGGATCATACGACTTATTCCTAAGTGCGAATATCAATATGCGATCAGGTCGGCGTTCAGTTATTGATATGACTTAGGAATTTCTAAGTTCGAATGCAAAGGTGCGAGCAAGGCCCGGCTTATATGCTTTACACGACTCAGAAGAATGCGAGAACAGGCTCGGCTT
>JAHZTW010000001.1:291274650-291317734 GCA_020283515.1 Alliaria petiolata
GCATTGTTATTTGTACATGTTAGAGAAGGTCAATCCTGGTACAGTAAGTAGAGTGAAAGTGGACGAAGGAAAGAAATTCAAGTATTTATTCATCGCTTTGGGAGCTAGCATTGAAGGGTTTAAAGTGATGAGGAAAGTGATAAGTGTGGATGCTACTTTTCTGAAGAATGGATATGGGGGTGTCCTAATTTTTGCCACAGCTCAGGATCCTAATCGTCATCATTATCCCATAGCGTTTGGTGTACTTGATGGTGAGAATGATGCAAGTTGGAGTTGGTTTTTCGATATGCTGAAAACCGTTGTGCCAGACTCTTCTAAATTGGTATTTATTAGTGATAGAAATTCAAGCCTCATCATGTCAATAGGTCAGGTGTACCTGAGCGCGCATCATGGGTATTGTATATGGCATTTGTCCCAAAATGTGAAAGGCCATGTATATTACCTCAACAAAGACATAGTTGCAAAAAAATTCATCGAGTGCTGTCTGATTTATACGGAGGGTGACTTCTTGCAGCTTTATGGTGATTTTAGGAGAAGGAATCCTTCTACGGCCAAGTATCTGGATGAAACGACTGATACTGAAGAGCGTTCTGTTGATTCCTGACATGGTTTGGAAGGCGGGCTCTTTCAGGCCCGGTGAGCGAGGGTCATTCTGATCCCAAGACGTCAAAGGTTGTCGATCTCGTCTCGATCAGCGACCTGTTGAGCTTGGATCTCGTTGAGACGTGTCATGACGGTCTGCATGAAGGCCATCATGTCGGGAGGTGGTGGTGGAGTGTTGTTTACACCCGTGGTGTGCTGTGGGAGATTCTTGTCTCCGGTATCGGTGGTGTCTTCTGGTAGTGGTGTTCCAACCATCTTTGGGCTATCTGGCTTTTCGAAGACTTGTCTCTCTTTTCCCCACAGTCGGCGCCAATTGTAAGAACTATTATCCGATCTAAAGACAGAATAAGGGTTTGTGGGGGAAAAGAGTAAGTCTTATTGATTTAAGCCGGAGGTCGGAGATGATAAAACGATGGTTAGGTCGTCGGAATAAGAACGCCGACCTGAACCTTTGGAAAATAAGTCGAGATCTAAAGCTCTGCCGTGCCAGAGAGTTTGCCCTAGATCTCCAGAGTAAAATTGCCGATCCTTGAATGAGCGAGGTTGCCACCTATTTATAATAGGTTTAAGTCGGCCAACCGAGCTCCTTCCTTTTCGGGAAAAAGGCAATCTTCCTTTTTCTTCGGGCCGACCTCCTTATCCTATAGGGAAAGTTTCCCGTTTTCTTCGGAAACAAACCCTATCGTCGGATCTCTTCCAAGGGCGGCGCCGACCTAAGTTAGTCGTCTGATGGGCCCGACATCATCTTCGTTAATGGGCCGAGCTGGATTTAGGAAGGGCTTTTTAGAGGGGTGCTAAACCTATCTCTAACAGTTACTGATGTGCGTGGTAGTCCAGAGCAAAGTTATAAGTTGATGCATTGTTATTTGTACATGTTAGAGAAGGTCAATCCTGGTACAGTAAGTAGAGTGAAAGTGGACGAAGGAAAGAAATTCAAGTATTTATTCATCGCTTTGGGAGCTAGCATTGAAGGGTTTAAAGTGATGAGGAAAGTGATAAGTGTGGATGCTACTTTTCTGAAGAATGGATATGGGGGTGTCCTAATTTTTGCCACAGCTCAGGATCCTAATCGTCATCATTATCCCATAGCGTTTGGTGTACTTGATGGTGAGAATGATGCAAGTTGGAGTTGGTTTTTCGATATGCTGAAAACCGTTGTGCCAGACTCTTCTAAATTGGTATTTATTAGTGATAGAAATTCAAGCCTCATCATGTCAATAGGTCAGGTGTACCTGAGCGCGCATCATGGGTATTGTATATGGCATTTGTCCCAAAATGTGAAAGGCCATGTATATTACCTCAACAAAGACATAGTTGCAAAAAAATTCATCGAGTGCTGTCTGATTTATACGGAGGGTGACTTCTTGCAGCTTTATGGTGATTTTAGGAGAAGGAATCCTTCTACGGCCAAGTATCTGGATGAAACGACTGATACTGAAGAGCGTTCTGTTGATTCCTGACATGGTTTGGAAGGCGGGCTCTTTCAGGCCCGGTGAGCGAGGGTCATTCTGATCCCAAGACGTCAAAGGTTGTCGATCTCGTCTCGATCAGCGACCTGTTGAGCTTGGATCTCGTTGAGACGTGTCATGACGGTCTGCATGAAGGCCATCATGTCGGGAGGTGGTGGTGGAGTGTTGTTTACACCCGTGGTGTGCTGTGGGAGATTCTTGTCTCCGGTATCGGTGGTGTCTTCTGGTAGTGGTGTTCCAACCATCTTTGGGCTATCTGGCTTTTCGAAGACTTGTCTCTCTTTTCCCCACAGTCGGCGCCAATTGTAAGAACTATTATCCGATCTAAAGACAGAATAAGGGTTTGTGGGGGAAAAGAGTAAGTCTTATTGATTTAAGCCGGAGGTCGGAGATGATAAAACGATGGTTAGGTCGTCGGAATAAGAACGCCGACCTGAACCTTTGGAAAATAAGTCGAGATCTAAAGCTCTGCCGTGCCAGAGAGTTTGCCCTAGATCTCCAGAGTAAAATTGCCGATCCTTGAATGAGCGAGGTTGCCACCTATTTATAATAGGTTTAAGTCGGCCAACCGAGCTCCTTCCTTTTCGGGAAAAAGGCAATCTTCCTTTTTCTTCGGGCCGACCTCCTTATCCTATAGGGAAAGTTTCCCGTTTTCTTCGGAAACAAACCCTATCGTCGGATCTCTTCCAAGGGCGGCGCCGACCTAAGTTAGTCGTCTGATGGGCCCGACATCATCTTCGTTAATGGGCCGAGCTGGATTTAGGAAGGGCTTTTTAGAGGGGTGCTAAACCTATCTCTAACAGTTACTGATGTGCGTGGTAGTCCAGAGCAAAGTTATAAGTTGATGCATTGTTATTTGTACATGTTAGAGAAGGTCAATCCTGGTACAGTAAGTAGAGTGAAAGTGGACGAAGGAAAGAAATTCAAGTATTTATTCATCGCTTTGGGAGCTAGCATTGAAGGGTTTAAAGTGATGAGGAAAGTGATAAGTGTGGATGCTACTTTTCTGAAGAATGGATATGGGGGTGTCCTAATTTTTGCCACAGCTCAGGATCCTAATCGTCATCATTATCCCATAGCGTTTGGTGTACTTGATGGTGAGAATGATGCAAGTTGGAGTTGGTTTTTCGATATGCTGAAAACCGTTGTGCCAGACTCTTCTAAATTGGTATTTATTAGTGATAGAAATTCAAGCCTCATCATGTCAATAGGTCAGGTGTACCTGAGCGCGCATCATGGGTATTGTATATGGCATTTGTCCCAAAATGTGAAAGGCCATGTATATTACCTCAACAAAGACATAGTTGCAAAAAAATTCATCGAGTGCTGTCTGATTTATACGGAGGGTGACTTCTTGCAGCTTTATGGTGATTTTAGGAGAAGGAATCCTTCTACGGCCAAGTATCTGGATGAAACGACTGATACTGAAGAGCGTTCTGTTGATTCCTGACATGGTTTGGAAGGCGGGCTCTTTCAGGCCCGGTGAGCGAGGGTCATTCTGATCCCAAGACGTCAAAGGTTGTCGATCTCGTCTCGATCAGCGACCTGTTGAGCTTGGATCTCGTTGAGACGTGTCATGACGGTCTGCATGAAGGCCATCATGTCGGGAGGTGGTGGTGGAGTGTTGTTTACACCCGTGGTGTGCTGTGGGAGATTCTTGTCTCCGGTATCGGTGGTGTCTTCTGGTAGTGGTGTTCCAACCATCTTTGGGCTATCTGGCTTTTCGAAGACTTGTCTCTCTTTTCCCCACAGTCGGCGCCAATTGTAAGAACTATTATCCGATCTAAAGACAGAATAAGGGTTTGTGGGGGAAAAGAGTAAGTCTTATTGATTTAAGCCGGAGGTCGGAGATGATAAAACGATGGTTAGGTCGTCGGAATAAGAACGCCGACCTGAACCTTTGGAAAATAAGTCGAGATCTAAAGCTCTGCCGTGCCAGAGAGTTTGCCCTAGATCTCCAGAGTAAAATTGCCGATCCTTGAATGAGCGAGGTTGCCACCTATTTATAATAGGTTTAAGTCGGCCAACCGAGCTCCTTCCTTTTCGGGAAAAAGGCAATCTTCCTTTTTCTTCGGGCCGACCTCCTTATCCTATAGGGAAAGTTTCCCGTTTTCTTCGGAAACAAACCCTATCGTCGGATCTCTTCCAAGGGCGGCGCCGACCTAAGTTAGTCGTCTGATGGGCCCGACATCATCTTCGTTAATGGGCCGAGCTGGATTTAGGAAGGGCTTTTTAGAGGGGTGCTAAACCTATCTCTAACAGTTACTGATGTGCGTGGTAGTCCAGAGCAAAGTTATAAGTTGATGCATTGTTATTTGTACATGTTAGAGAAGGTCAATCCTGGTACAGTAAGTAGAGTGAAAGTGGACGAAGGAAAGAAATTCAAGTATTTATTCATCGCTTTGGGAGCTAGCATTGAAGGGTTTAAAGTGATGAGGAAAGTGATAAGTGTGGATGCTACTTTTCTGAAGAATGGATATGGGGGTGTCCTAATTTTTGCCACAGCTCAGGATCCTAATCGTCATCATTATCCCATAGCGTTTGGTGTACTTGATGGTGAGAATGATGCAAGTTGGAGTTGGTTTTTCGATATGCTGAAAACCGTTGTGCCAGACTCTTCTAAATTGGTATTTATTAGTGATAGAAATTCAAGCCTCATCATGTCAATAGGTCAGGTGTACCTGAGCGCGCATCATGGGTATTGTATATGGCATTTGTCCCAAAATGTGAAAGGCCATGTATATTACCTCAACAAAGACATAGTTGCAAAAAAATTCATCGAGTGCTGTCTGATTTATACGGAGGGTGACTTCTTGCAGCTTTATGGTGATTTTAGGAGAAGGAATCCTTCTACGGCCAAGTATCTGGATGAAACGACTGATACTGAAGAGCGTTCTGTTGATTCCTGACATGGTTTGGAAGGCGGGCTCTTTCAGGCCCGGTGAGCGAGGGTCATTCTGATCCCAAGACGTCAAAGGTTGTCGATCTCGTCTCGATCAGCGACCTGTTGAGCTTGGATCTCGTTGAGACGTGTCATGACGGTCTGCATGAAGGCCATCATGTCGGGAGGTGGTGGTGGAGTGTTGTTTACACCCGTGGTGTGCTGTGGGAGATTCTTGTCTCCGGTATCGGTGGTGTCTTCTGGTAGTGGTGTTCCAACCATCTTTGGGCTATCTGGCTTTTCGAAGACTTGTCTCTCTTTTCCCCACAGTCGGCGCCAATTGTAAGAACTATTATCCGATCTAAAGACAGAATAAGGGTTTGTGGGGGAAAAGAGTAAGTCTTATTGATTTAAGCCGGAGGTCGGAGATGATAAAACGATGGTTAGGTCGTCGGAATAAGAACGCCGACCTGAACCTTTGGAAAATAAGTCGAGATCTAAAGCTCTGCCGTGCCAGAGAGTTTGCCCTAGATCTCCAGAGTAAAATTGCCGATCCTTGAATGAGCGAGGTTGCCACCTATTTATAATAGGTTTAAGTCGGCCAACCGAGCTCCTTCCTTTTCGGGAAAAAGGCAATCTTCCTTTTTCTTCGGGCCGACCTCCTTATCCTATAGGGAAAGTTTCCCGTTTTCTTCGGAAACAAACCCTATCGTCGGATCTCTTCCAAGGGCGGCGCCGACCTAAGTTAGTCGTCTGATGGGCCCGACATCATCTTCGTTAATGGGCCGAGCTGGATTTAGGAAGGGCTTTTTAGAGGGGTGCTAAACCTATCTCTAACAGTTACTGATGTGCGTGGTAGTCCAGAGCAAAGTTATAAGTTGATGCATTGTTATTTGTACATGTTAGAGAAGGTCAATCCTGGTACAGTAAGTAGAGTGAAAGTGGACGAAGGAAAGAAATTCAAGTATTTATTCATCGCTTTGGGAGCTAGCATTGAAGGGTTTAAAGTGATGAGGAAAGTGATAAGTGTGGATGCTACTTTTCTGAAGAATGGATATGGGGGTGTCCTAATTTTTGCCACAGCTCAGGATCCTAATCGTCATCATTATCCCATAGCGTTTGGTGTACTTGATGGTGAGAATGATGCAAGTTGGAGTTGGTTTTTCGATATGCTGAAAACCGTTGTGCCAGACTCTTCTAAATTGGTATTTATTAGTGATAGAAATTCAAGCCTCATCATGTCAATAGGTCAGGTGTACCTGAGCGCGCATCATGGGTATTGTATATGGCATTTGTCCCAAAATGTGAAAGGCCATGTATATTACCTCAACAAAGACATAGTTGCAAAAAAATTCATCGAGTGCTGTCTGATTTATACGGAGGGTGACTTCTTGCAGCTTTATGGTGATTTTAGGAGAAGGAATCCTTCTACGGCCAAGTATCTGGATGAAACGACTGATACTGAAGAGCGTTCTGTTGATTCCTGACATGGTTTGGAAGGCGGGCTCTTTCAGGCCCGGTGAGCGAGGGTCATTCTGATCCCAAGACGTCAAAGGTTGTCGATCTCGTCTCGATCAGCGACCTGTTGAGCTTGGATCTCGTTGAGACGTGTCATGACGGTCTGCATGAAGGCCATCATGTCGGGAGGTGGTGGTGGAGTGTTGTTTACACCCGTGGTGTGCTGTGGGAGATTCTTGTCTCCGGTATCGGTGGTGTCTTCTGGTAGTGGTGTTCCAACCATCTTTGGGCTATCTGGCTTTTCGAAGACTTGTCTCTCTTTTCCCCACAGTCGGCGCCAATTGTAAGAACTATTATCCGATCTAAAGACAGAATAAGGGTTTGTGGGGGAAAAGAGTAAGTCTTATTGATTTAAGCCGGAGGTCGGAGATGATAAAACGATGGTTAGGTCGTCGGAATAAGAACGCCGACCTGAACCTTTGGAAAATAAGTCGAGATCTAAAGCTCTGCCGTGCCAGAGAGTTTGCCCTAGATCTCCAGAGTAAAATTGCCGATCCTTGAATGAGCGAGGTTGCCACCTATTTATAATAGGTTTAAGTCGGCCAACCGAGCTCCTTCCTTTTCGGGAAAAAGGCAATCTTCCTTTTTCTTCGGGCCGACCTCCTTATCCTATAGGGAAAGTTTCCCGTTTTCTTCGGAAACAAACCCTATCGTCGGATCTCTTCCAAGGGCGGCGCCGACCTAAGTTAGTCGTCTGATGGGCCCGACATCATCTTCGTTAATGGGCCGAGCTGGATTTAGGAAGGGCTTTTTAGAGGGGTGCTAAACCTATCTCTAACAGTTACTGATGTGCGTGGTAGTCCAGAGCAAAGTTATAAGTTGATGCATTGTTATTTGTACATGTTAGAGAAGGTCAATCCTGGTACAGTAAGTAGAGTGAAAGTGGACGAAGGAAAGAAATTCAAGTATTTATTCATCGCTTTGGGAGCTAGCATTGAAGGGTTTAAAGTGATGAGGAAAGTGATAAGTGTGGATGCTACTTTTCTGAAGAATGGATATGGGGGTGTCCTAATTTTTGCCACAGCTCAGGATCCTAATCGTCATCATTATCCCATAGCGTTTGGTGTACTTGATGGTGAGAATGATACAAGTTGGAGTTGGCTTTTCGAGATGCTGAAAACCGTTGTGCCAGACTCTTCTGAATTGGTATTTATTAGTGATAAAAATTCAAGCCTCATTAAGTCAATAGGTCAGGTGTACCCGAGCGCGCATCATGGATATTGTATATGGCATTTGTCACAAAATGTGAAATGCCATGTATATTACCTCAACAAAGACATAGTTACAAAAAAATTCATCGAGTGCTGTCTGATTTATACGGAGGGTGAGTTCTTGCAGCTTTATAGTGATTTTAGGAGAAGGTATCCTTCTGCGGCCAAGTATCTGGATGAAACGACTGATGTGACAAAATGGGCGAGATGTTATTTTACAGAAGAAAGGTACAACATATACACAAACAACTGTGCATAATCTTTGAACATCGTTTTTAAAGAGGAAAGGAAGTACTCCTTATTACACTTGATTGATGCCATTGTCACAAAAATTTCGATATGGTTTAACCAGCATAGGAAGGACTCTATTTGTGGGCCAGACGACCATGAACTAGTGTCTTTCGTGGAGAATGTAGTGCAAAAAACATGTAAGGATGCGTCTACCTTAACCTCGATGGAGCTAAACAGTTATCAGGTTGAGTACATTTTCAATGGAAGTGATGGAAAACAATATGTGGTGTCGTTGGTTAGGAAATGTTGCAGTTGCAGGTGTTATGATATTGACAAATATCTTTGTGTGAACGCAGCAGCTACTCTCATAGAATTGTGGAAGAGTGAACATAGGGGGCGGAATATTCGTTTCCATGACGTGTGCTCAAATTATTATTGGATTGGCTTTTGGGCAATAGCATATTACAAGACCGTTTATGTAGTGCCGGATAAGTCTGTGTGGAATATCCCGGACTACATAAAAGAAGTGGAGGTCTTACCTCCAAAATACATCACAAATGCGGGAAGAAAGCAATCAAGAAGGTTTCCATCGGCTGGAGAACGGCGTCCAAGGACGAAAAACAAAAGGGTGCTGAGGCGAAGGTTGGAATATTGGTTAACTGGTAATACCAATACTGTTTGATTTGTGTATTTGGCAATTCATGTTTGTATTTGTACTTTTGAAACATAATAGGCTCATGGTTTATGTCAAAACTACGTTTCTTTACGTTCTTTCTGGGTATTATTGATAATACTGGTCTTACTGACTGATAATGTATAACTGGTAATATTGATATTAGTGATACAATGAAAATGAAAAACTACACAGAAACGGAAGAAGAAATCATCAACTTAAGGACTATTTGTTCATATAAAACTCAAGATAAACTATAAAAAAACAAGGATAACATTAATTTTCAAATTGGTTGAACTTTAATTGTTTTCATATCAAACACCTCTTATAGTATAAGGAAGAGTTTCTTGATGTTAACCAATAATGATGAAAATGTGATTAAAAAAAAATGTTATGAAATTTTACTATGAAATTGTTGTAAATCATAATTCATGTTGGGAAAGCTAGTGGACAACTAAAACAACAATTTTTAATCATAGTTCAACTACAAATACGTAAAAATCTCTAAAGTACAACTATTAATAATGTCGTATAACCAGACACTTACTGACAACTATGTTAAAAAAATGTATATTTTAAAAATTCAACTTTTTGCGGCGGAAGATAATTTTTTTTTCTAACATTTTATATTAAATCCCACACTTTTTGCTTTTCTCTCTTCTCTCTCTTACATTATTTCCACTTTTCCTTTTCTTCCTTTTCTCTTCTTCTCTCTTCCTCGAATCCCTTCTTCTTCTTCTCTCCTCTTCTTCGGCTCTCTCTCGAAACCAAGCCTCGAAAATCCATTCAAATCGTCGGAAGTCAATTCAAATACTTATGGGTAAGCGTTCTTGATTTCGAATACATTTCTCTATATAGGGTTTGTTCATTTCGAATCGATTTGTATATCTAGGGTTTGTTGATTCGGAATCCATTTGAAAATCTAGGGTTCTTGATAGTTTAATGGGTTCGACAATTAGTAATTGTAGGAGATTATGGATCCGAACCATCCATCGAACTACAAAGAAGAAAAGAGGAACAAGGAGAATTACGACAGACTTTTTCCCATAGCCGATGGTGATTTTGGTATTCCTAGGCGTTGTCCATGTGGTGGCGGAATCACCGAGGAGACTTCTAATACACAAGCCGACCCAGCGCGCAGATACTTTGCATGCAAGCTGCGTGAGCTGAGATCGCATTCGGAAATTGGTCTCTTTTGGTGTCTTTTCGGAAATATGTATGTTGGAGGCAATTGAGAAATTGGTGTATTTATGTGCAGAATGATGGCTACCACATTCATAAATGGTGGGATGAAGCTGTTAAGGAAGAGATATCATTCTTAAGGGACAAGATTTAAGAGCTAAGAAGCTCTCGATGCACTTATAGTACCTTGGAGCCAATGCGTTTACAGCTGAAAAACAATGTTGAAGAGACTGCAAAGTTAAATGAGTTAATTGCGGGTCTTGGTGTTGCTGGACTTAATGTTTGATGTGTTGCTCTTGAAACTTATGTGTAATAGACTTATCAATCATGTGTGTTGTGTTTGAAACTGATGTGTTGCTCTTGAATCTTATGTGTAATATACTTATCAATCGTGTGTGTTGTGTTTGAAACTGATGTGTTGCTCTTGAATCTTATGTGTGTTGTGTTTCGAAACTTGTGTGTTAAACAAATTTATGCATTACCAGTAGTACTTAATAAAACCAGTTGTTCATAACAAAACCAGTTGTTCCTAATAAACCGAGAAGTTGTACAAATCCACAACATCAAAACATCGAAATGTACCAAAACATAAACATTCCAAAGCATTCCTCTTAGCTCTCTTCCTTCCCATTCCTACTCCTTTCCCAGATGTAAAAGGCGAATTCTTGTATTGTGATTTCTTTGTTTACCTCTTCGGCCTTGGAGTCTTCAAATTTTGGACAGCTGGTTGTGGAAGAGGTTCTTCCTCAAGAGGTTCCTCAAGAGCGTCCTGAAAAGCATCACCATCCTCATCCTCAGCCTCAGCCTCAGGCTCGGCTTCTTTTTCTTCTTCTTGTTATTGTTCTTCATCTTCTTCTTTATCTTTTTCTTCTTTTTCGTCTTCTTCTTCTTCCTCTTCTCCTTCTCCTTCTCCATCTTTTTCTTCTCCGTCATTTTCTTCTACGTGTTCTTCTCCCTCTTCTCCATTTCTTTGGAAACTGAAGTTGCAGTCCAAATCGTTGCCAACTCCAACATCGTCATCCACTCTTTTTTTTTTTAATTCCTTGAACTTTCTTTTCAAAGAACTCTGGCTTTTTGTCACCTGGTCAATCCACCCTGCCATCAGGAGAAGCTTGCTATCGACTTCATTAAACTCTTTCTCCATTGCTTTCATCATCCTCTTTTCAAACTGTTTCAAAGTATTTTCCAAAGTCGTGGAAGAGGGATCCGGATTAGAGGCTGCACCCACCTCTTGAACTTGTTTTTTCTCTTTCTTTTTCGGGAACACTCTTGCACCCACATCTAACTCGAACATCCCTTTCCACCAAATCTTTTTTTGCTCTCTAGTTAGATGCTCATTCCAACTAGCGGTAATGCCGCCTCCACCTACATCAGAATCTTCATCTAGAATGTGTGCCAAAAGAAGTTCCTCATCCACATCTGGATCCAAAATGGATTGAATCTCCTGTCAATATACAGAAATCCAAAATTTATAACGAAACAAATTTTAAAAGGAAACAACATTTACAAGCAACCTTAATTCTCACCTTAGAAGTTCCAAGCGCATCATATATCTCTTCCAAAGGATAACCCTTCATACCACTAGCTTTGAACTTCCCCTTACACATTCTTGGACAACCCAAATCACAGTCTCGTACATCTTCTCGAAATCTTACCCTCAAATTTTGAATGCGCTCAATAGCCAGCACTTACACAAAAAGTTACAGAACATTACAAAATTGTAAATCATTAAACATATTTAATTACTCATAATCAATTTTTACCTCTAAAGGGATTATGAATCCCGGAATGGAGGCCGAGTCCTTCACATAGCCTTTCATTTTCATTTTCGTCAGCATATAATGTATAGCCTCCACAATTTTGTCATACGTCCATCGTCCCCACGGAAACGATTTACAAGCCTCCAAATCATTAACGATTCTAATTAAGAATTCGTCTATGGGTCCATCATACTTCGTCCTTCCTCCAATTACCATGCACAAGAAATAAAGGACTGCCATCTTCAGCCGATCTCCACAAGCCTTCATTGTCACAAGCTTCTTTTTCACTTCTTGCACAGTAATCGTCTTCTTCTTAAAGTGTCTCGCCCGGAAACTATCACCTCACAGTTTATCATAGTTCTCTGGGTATTCATGGCACCCGAATCCACAAACAAGTGCATGCTCCCTAAGGGAATACCGGATGGGAACACCATTAACCACAAACCAAAGTACTTTTTCTCCCTCATTATTCACTGCTCGAAGAAGTAGCATTCAAATCCCCAAAAGCTTACGGTTTCGTTCCATAGGCATGTGAAAGATGTGACAAACCTGCGGGTGATTTGTGAACCACTTTAACTCGTCTGACCCTTTTAGCCCTTTTATCACAGTCACATCATTCTTCACTTCACACTTCGATTGTATCTTATGATACTTGATAAACTGTGTGGTCGAAACAAAGCTCAGGAGGATGCATATGTTCCATTTCCTCATCTGAATTCTGAAAAAAAGTATTCATACACAGGATTTAGTTAATATTTAAAACCAGTAATACATAGTTATACCAATAATCAGTTCAACATAAGAATACTCAGTTCGACCTAAGAATACCTCTAAATTATAATTCGATTTATTTCAGTTCAGCATTCTATTTGAGAAAACCAACTAATTCCCATATACGAGCACCCCAACCTCAACAATACTATAGCTAGCTTCCAACCATTTCCCACATACGACCCGGATCAAGTCACTATCTATTTGGAGGTTCTCTTCCAAATACGAGCCGAATCAACTCCCAAATACGAGTCGAATCAATTCCAACCAATTCCAGCCAATTTCCAATTACGAGCCGAAAAAAATTCCCAAATACGACCTCAACCAGCCAATTCCAACAAATTTCCAATTACGACCCGTATCAATTCTTCAAACCAAATTTATCCAAATGTTAATGAATACTTACCAATTAACCAATGTTTGGTTGAACTTCATCTTCTTTAGAAGTACTCGATATTGCATACCGACGATTCCTCTCAGGCCTCTCAGCCACTATTTGGAGGTTCTCTCGAGTTGGTTCTCCACTCCGTTCTGGACTTGCTTCTGGAATTCGTTCTTCAGATGCTTTTGGAGTTGATTCTTGTTCAGATGCTTATGGAGTTGATTCTGGTTCAGATGCTTCTGGAGTTGCTTCTTCAGATGCTTCTGGGGCTGGTGTTTCCAGAGCATCTTCTCTTAGGCGTAAACTCTTCCTTATCGCCTTTCTCAAATTCTTCGTCCGAGGAGGCATCTCTTACAAGAATACTCGGTTTTCTGAAACCAATAATACAAATAAAACCTTACAATTTTTCTCACTAACAATCAATTGAGAGTTCCAATACCCAAATCGTTCAATAGTTATTGAAACAAAAAGAACAAAAACGAAACCCCTTAATTTTCTGTGACGATCAATCAATCAATTGAGCGAGCACCACATGCAACCTAACTAACAATCACTCCAAAAATATAACTAATACAAGTTTCTTGGGACTTAATCAGATTTCATGGAAAATTGAAAAAGAAAGACATTCAGATTTCGAACGCATACATGCGGCGACGGAAACTCCTACACAAGGAATCGTGAGAATCAACGGCGGCGAATGACCGAGAAATAACAAATCGTCCTGTCGAAATGGAATGAATGTCGGATAATGCTCCAATGTCGGATTCGTCGAGAAGAACGACCGAGCCGAGAAGAAAGAAAGATGAACGGTTCGAATACTCGATTTTTGATTTTGGCGTTAAGTGGAATTGGTGAATGAAGAGCAAAGGCAAAAGGAGAAAGAAGAAAAAGAAACGAAAGAAACGCTCCTGTTTTAGGTTTTGGGTGGTCTGTAATATTCAATGAATATCAAGGGCTTAAACGACTTTAAACATTTTTCGATTTAAAAGAAAATCAAATACATTATTGTAAATATATCGGGGTTATATTAGATTTACTTTCAACATTAGAGAGCTTTCCAGCCATTGATTTCTTAGATTATTTAATTTTTAGAACTTCAAGGCACACACAAACTCTAAATTCGAATCGATTATAGGTTATAACACGAATAAATACTTACCTTTTTTATTCTCATCTTGAGTTGTTTTGTTACCAAAATGATTGCTCATCTCAAGAAATGATTTGTCGTCATGTAGGACGTGTGAGTAGTGTCATTGAGTTCCTAACATTTCAATTCAAAATTCATTTACCAAAAACTTTGAAAACCAAATTGCTTGGGCTATACTTCGGCAAATAAGGCTCATAATTATAAATAGGCTGGTATTTTAGTCCACACCCCAGTAGACTCCGTCAGCGGATTTGGTTTTTTGTTAACTGAAGAAAACAATTTATCAAGAGGAAGCATTGGATGCTAAATTTATTCTTTTTTTAACAACATCTGGTTTTATTAAATGATTAAATACTTATGTGTCAACACCATAATTTTCACAACTTTTTATTTTTATATATTTAATTAATTAAATTCTTAACACTATTTTAATTGCCAAGCGAAAGCTCTGGCGTCAATCAATCTAATTATTGAACAAGTATGGAAAGTAAAAACAGTACAAAAAATCAGGCATTTTATGTGGAAGGTGATGACCGACTCTCTTGCTGTAACAGAGTCATTAAGAACCAGAGAAATCCGATATGATTCAGGATGTTTGCTCTATCTGGAGGAAGAAGAAACTATCAATCACATATTGTTTAAATATTCCTTGGCGCGACATGTGTGAGAATTGTTAAATGTACCAACACAGAGAATGGTTTCAATGATTTCATCTACAAAAATGTGTTATCTCCTGCAGATCCAGCTGAGAAGAGATGTCCCTGAAGAAATCAAGCTTGTTCCTCCCTGGATCATGTGGATATTGTGAAAAATAGGAATAAGTGTCTTTTCCAAAGAGTGATTTATTCTTCTAACGAGGCAAGTGAAAAAGCTTATAATGATATTCGCCAATGGTTAAATGCACAGAGAAAGGAGCAGGAAGCAAAAGTGACTATCTCGGAGGTCGAGAAGAGATGGTTTCCGCCAGATCCTGATCGCCTCAAATGTAACATTGGTTTTGCTTGGTCGCAATCAAAGTCAATGTCAGGAACATCGTGGGTGCTCAAAAACAATTTCGTTATAGTTCTGAGTCACAGTCGTCGAGCTTTCTCTCAGGTAAATTCGTGTTTTGATGCAAATGTGAAAATTTGGGAATGGCTTCTCGAAAGTATGCAGAGTTTTCACTACTCAAATGTAACCTTTGTCACATCTTCCATGGAGCTCATAAAAGCTTTGCATAGATCAAAGGAATGGCCGGTTTTCATGGGCCATATTGTTTCTCTTCTAAGTTTCACAGAGAATCAAATTGGTTGGGACATTATATTTGAGGACCTGATTTGCAATAGAGGAGCTGCAGAGATTGCAAAGAGTGTCGTTTGCGATAGTAGGCTGAATTGGCATGTAGCACAGGGAGGAACATTTTGGTTGCGAGATTTGTTTGAAAAGGAGGAACCGTTACCATAGTGTAAGATGGTCTATGTTTCTTCGCCTGCTTTTTTCGCTTTGATTATGTTTTGGTCCAGTTGTGGGCTGTGATCGGCTTTTATGTGCTTTGAGTTATCCCAAACCTTAATACAAGTACTATTCAGTGGAAAAACAAATTGTCAAACAATTACATTTTCAAAATATCACTAATCCCGTAATAATGTTTATCTACATTTCTAAACAAATAATATATTTACTAATTTACTAATTGCTAGATTAGGATCCGCATGAATTTATAGTAAAATATCGAATTATTTTTGAAAGAAAAAAATTATTGTTATTTTTCTTTGTTTTCAATTAAATTTTATTACATATTTCTAAATTTTAAGGATTTTATATTCCTATATTAATTATAGTTATTTCTAATGATTTTACCACTTATATAATTATTTATCATAAAAATTTAACAAATTGATTATCATATTTTTATTGAAGTTATATTTATTTTTTAATCATACTAGGAGAGAACCCGCGCGATGCGCGGATTTTATTTTAATTTTAGTTTTTAAAAATATATTTTATATTTATATTTTGATTATTGATTTTATATTGTTTTAAAAAAATATTATTTTCTACTTTATTTTTTGATGATGTGTATAATCTCTTTCATACATTATTTCATGAATGTTTATTTATTCTTAAAATTTTCATACTATTTTCATTTGTCTAAATCTTAATATTATGATATTATTTTTTTTTTTTTCAATTTATTATTTTGAAGCTTTTTTGTATATCTTTCATTGAATCCATATATTTTTTTCATTTTTTAAAATTTTGTATATTTTTGTATCCATTTTTCTTATTCTCTATTTTTTTATATAATTTGTTATCTTCTCGATTTTTATTGATTTTATTGTTTTGTTTTATGATATTATAGGTCGGAATTACCTTTTTAATTTATTCAATATCATTAAAAAATTTCGATTTGTGGTCGCGTAGACAGCGGTCGCGACCAAGGGGTCATAGGTGCAATGGTTTCTTAATGAAGAATCAAATCATAATTTTTGCATCTTCTTATCTTCTCGATTTTTTATTGAATATTTTGTTGTGTCTTATGATTTATATGTTGTAATTAACTTTTTAATTTATTCAATATCATAATTTTTTTTCAGTTGTACCAAAGTTAATTATCCTATTTTATTTGCAAATAAGTATAAAACAACATAAAAAATAGAATGATATATATATAATTATGTATTATATAAGATTTATATATATGTATGTTTTTAAATTAAATTTGAATTTCACCTACTTACAATATTTTTTAAATAGTTGAATTCAAATTTCATAGTTTTTATGTATAGCTAATTATACATATGTTAATTTTTATTTATGTTGCATGATGTTTAAAAAAATTAATAATTAACTGCTTATATATTTTATACATGTGGAAAAATAATGTTATGATTGACTAATAAGAAGAAACTGTTGTGACATCTTATAAAGAGTCTCATTCATCTGTTATATAGTAGATGATGATTTGTGATTTATGAATGTGTTATTTGTTTATTTTTTTCAATGATTTTTTTTGTTGTTGAATATGTTATTTTATTATTTTTTATACCGTAATAATAGACATTTTATTATATACATAACATTTGACACAATTTAATCTGAAAGAATAAGAAAGTGAAAATTGAAATTGTTTATAATTATGTTTAGTCTATATCTTTTTATCATATATAGTTGGATGCGTTTAAATTAGTAATTAACATGATCGCGACACGTGGTAAGTGAATTGGTTAGATTTCGACATGTGTTGCAATTTGAATATATTATATAGTTAAAATTAAATTTAATGAGTAGTTAGATTTTAATAAATAAATGAGTGTTAGTATGTTATCGATTATGAAAAAAAAAAAAATTAGCTGACTTCATTGTAAGAAAAGATAAGCTGAAACACTAATCCTTTAAAAAAATATAACTTGAATGCTTTTTTTTTGGGTTTTGTGAATAAGATTTTATTTGTCATTAATTACAATAGATATTGTATATAATTTAATGATTTGATAACTTATAGGTGGTGTTTGTTTGAAGTTTTTTTTTTTTTTTAATTCTATAATTTATCCTTTTGATTTATTTTGTTATGTTATTTTCAAAGTTGTAATGTATATTAGAACACCATAGTTTTTTTTTACGCCTTTTACTATTATTATAGTAATTTTCGCAAAATTTGAGAAGGAGTACTTATGGCATAATGGATAAGACTGTTGATTTTCATTGAGAAGATTTTGGGATCGAATCCCCTTAGATGTGATTTAAAAGTATTTTGTTTGGTTCGCATTTAATGCCAAATGAAACAAAATTTAATAGGTACTAAAATTTTAAAATTTTTTCTTAAATAAACTAAAACTCACATGAGCAAAATGTGAAAAGAATAAAAACGGTCAGAGTTCTTTCGTTTTCTTCCACAACTTGTTTAATTCCCACTAACTCATAAAGTTAAAGACTCGTATTTATAGCTTATGTTTCTTTCTTTAGTCCGGAATTTTTAAAGTTTAATAAATGAGTTTTATCTCTATACCTTATATTAATTTTGGTTAATTTCAACTTATTGAGATTTTGATCGATTTTGATACATGATTGCAATTCGATATCACTATGAAAAATATTATAAATCAATATTAGACCACACATCTAAAAAAAAATTTACGGGGATCTGCACATCCTCTCTGAGGCGTATATGAAACGATATTCATCAAACTTGTTGGATGATGCAAAAATTATGATTTGACTTTTCACTAAGAATGAATTCTTGTGATTGAAAATTGATGAATGACAAATAGTACCCCTTGTATCTATTTCATCTATGCGGACTTTTTGCCTATCCCACAAGTATGTGTACAACTTGATAAATTGAAAGGGTTATTTTTTGGAGAAATTAAAGAAATTAAGGTGTAAAATATATTTACCATTTAACTAATTATGAATGGATTAATACTAACATGAATGTAATAAATTTAAATTTGTTATTTCACTAATCAGAAATTTGGAATTTTGACTCACATCAGAAATTCAAATTTGAAGTCTAAATTTACATATAAAATATTTAAAACTATCAATGGTTTCTGCTTCTAATTTAATGTGTAGAAAATTGCATAAAAAGAGCGAATATCACATATTTTTAGAGAGAATAGCCAAGAAGTATCCATGGTCTAATGGTTAAAATGATTGACTTTTAATGAAAAGATTGTGGGTTCGAGTCTTGGTAGATGCAAAACAAATTTCTAAAAGTTAAATAAAATTAATTTTTAAAAATTAAATAAAAAAATGACAGGTGGCACTCTCTCACGTGCTGACGTGGCATCACCAGGAGAGTGCCTTTGTGCTTTTATATAGTAGATTTGATTGTCCTTCTTCTCGGGAATAGGCGTTGAAAATGTGGCTCGAACCGTTTGGTAACTGAAAGAGGCCCCAAAAGTGAACGGAACACATCCAGTAGACAAATAACTAGAATAGTCGTTTCCCGAGGACATCTGAAAAAAAATTCCTTAGTAAAAATGAATCTATTAACACAAAAGAAAAATCGAACAACCTAAACAATGTTACAAAATCAACATCTAACCAAACACACAAAAATAAATTTTAAAATAAGCAAACTAATAAGACTAACAAAGTTTCAAAATTATCCCGTATATATTAATTGAGAAATATTTTTAGAGAGTAGGCTTACTTTTTTAACTATTTACAGTGGTACCATTATGTTGATGTGTCACCACCACAATTATTCTCCCATTATTTTAATACAAATTTTCTTTTTTGATTAAACTAATTACAAAATATGGTTTTAACCATTTATTACTTTTAACTACTTTTAATATGCCCACAAAATTATGTTTTAATTTCCTGATTTTTAAAATTGGATTTTTTCTGTTATGTGATGATTTATGATATAATGAAATATAATTTATACACAATTTATTATATACACAATACTATTTTTTTCTTAGATATGTGTGGAAAAATATGTTTACAATAAAAAGACTTAGATATGTGTGATTTCAAAAAATGGTCCCGAATGAGAATTTTTTTGAACGCGAACGGGAATGGGACGGGAAATTCGAAACGGGTACGGGTGGGAACCGGATACCCATCCCGAAATTTGCAGGGCTATTCTATGGTGTTATTGACATTTGTTTTGAGATATAATTTCTTTATTTTTTTAATTTAGCTCGTAAATTGTAATTTTTATTTTGAGAAATATGGTTTTTATACTTTTTATTAAAAGAAAAGATTATATACAATATGATTACTATTCGATTTGTTTACAAAGTGTTTAAAATAAAAGATTATATACAAATTGTTTATATTTTTATTAACACAACATGATTTTTATGTACATTTTGTAAGAAATAATTTATGTTTTGTTTTTTGTCAGTTAAATTTTTTTATATTTATTTATTAAATATTTAGGTTAAAGAATCTGTTTTTTGGTTAGTTAAGTTTTTTATGTTAATTTTCCAAAAAGTTAGGCTAAATATCAAGTCTTAGATGACTTTTTTCTTTGTTAATTTAACTTTTTGATATTGATTTTCATTTTATTTTGACATAAATGAAAGTATTGGCATTTTTTAAGACATTATTATTTTTTCTTTTTCTGTTAATTATACTTTTTATATTGATTTCTTAAATACTTAGCATAAGGGATTACTAAATTTAAAAATTTAATGAAATTTGAATGGATTAGAAATTCTGTTCAATTATAGTGTTATTAAATTATGTAGTTTATGCATTCTATTAAATTACATTGAATTCTAGTGTTATTTAATTAATTAATTTCCTAATTCTGTTAAATGTTAGTGTTATTCAATTTTGTAATAGCTTTAATAGTATTATCAATTTAGAAGGAATTTAATAAAATCTTACCATTTTGTTCTGATTTTAATAGAATTAGTTAAAATAATAAAATACTTTAAATTACTTTAAAATCAATTATTTTTGAATTCATGTATATTCTTTTTATGTAATTCAATATTTTGATGATTTTTTTTCTATGTTAATTTACTTTTTCAGTTATTGATTTTTATTTTAATTGTATTGATATTTTGTAAGACATAAATTTTTTTCTTTTAATTTAAATAATTAGTTTAAATATTAAATTAATTTATTTAAAATCTCACCTAAAAATTGTGAATAACTAATTTTTACCATTTTGTTCTGATTTTAATAGAATTAGTTTAAATTCTAATAAAATACTTTAAATTACTTCAAAATCAATTATTTTTTAATTCATGTACATTCTTTTTAATTCCATATTTTGATAATTGTTTCTATGTTAATTTACTTTTTGTTATTGATTTTTATTTTAATTGTATTGACATTTTGTAAGACATAATTTTGTTTTTTTTATTTAAATAATTAGTCTAAATATCAAATTAATTTACTTTTAGGTGATCTTTTACTTTGTTAATTTTACTTTTTTGATATTATTTTTATTTTAATTAAAATATTGATTTCCGATACCATTTTTATACTGATTGTTTTAGATGATTTTTTTCTTTGTTAATTTATTTTTTTTTTGTTATTGATTTCGTTATTTTTTTTATTAGTTTATCTATTGTGATATCGAGTTTTTATTTTATTTTGACAAACGCTATAGATTTGGATTTTTAACATAACTTTATTTTATCTGTTTTGTTAGTTAAACTTGTTTGATCTTAATTTTCCATTCTACTATGATAATTTTCCCATTTTTGTTTATTTTAATTTATTTTAATTATTAATCATATTTAACTTTTTGTTTCAACATATATTGTTCTTTTGAAGTACTTGAAGTACTGACATTCTTTAAGATATAAATTTATTTTTTCTTTTTTTGTTAGTTAGCTTTTTATGTTGATTTTACAAAACGTTAGCATATATATCATGTTAATTTCGTTTTAGATTTTTTTTGTTTTATTGTTTTATTTTGATTTTGATTTTATTATAAGAAATACGATCTTGATTTTTTTTTTATATTTCTATTACTGATTTCGATTTTATATTGACATGTATTTTTTATGTGGAAGTATTGACATTTTGGTAAGACATAGTTTTCTTTTTATTTTTTTGTTAGTTAGCTTTTTAATGTTGATTTTTCTTTTTGTTTTTTGTTAATAGCTTTTTATGTTAATTTTTCAAAAAAATAGTTTACATATTCTGATCTGTTTGTTTAATGTGTTTAATTTTAAAAAATTGTTAATCTTTTTTAACATTTTTGTGTTTAATGAAAACGCTGATGTGGACCAATGAAATCGAGTTTCTTCGTCCTATGTGGACGCCTTCAATGGCATAATGCATCAACTTTTATATAGTATAGACTAGATTTTTAATCCGCGCTACGCGCGGATCTATGTTAATAATTTGGTTTATTTTGGATTAATAAATTAGCAAACTCATAAAAGATTTACAGAAATGATCTTTTATAAAATAAATTGTATATAAAATACGATGTGTTGTTTTTTCCTATTGTATTTGTTTATAAGATAATAAAATTTGTTAACTAAAAAAATAATAAATCAATAAATATTTACCCAATTACATAGCTAATTTATTTTAAATACTAATATGTTTTATCAATACGTTTGAATTATATGTTATGTGTGTATAAATATAAATATACAAAAATTGTTTGACATTTAAAAAAAAAACTGAAGCTTTTTTAATAGATACTTATATTGAATCTTTTCAACATATTTTCTTTTTTGTTTTGATAAAAATTGGATAACGCCGACAATATAAAAAACATTGGTCTTTTAGTTCCTAATATGCATATTTAGATTTTTTACAATTGTATTTGTGACAATTGACGAAATGATTGAGATTTCGTGAACAACGAAAAGCTGATATTGCTTTGTTAGGAAGTTACAATGATCATGTAAGGCAATATTTTGCTTCTCCATTTGATCTTCCACAAGTTTTATATTATACTGTAGTCACTTTGTTTCATATTATAAGTAGTTTTACAAATATATTTTTGTTTCAAAATATAAGTTGCTTTAATTTTCTTCACAACTTTTACTTTTATTGACGTGTAACCAATTACATTCTACAACTTTTTATGATTTTTTGAAATATATTTAACATATTTATTAAATAATTATTTTTAAACAAAAAGTAATCTTCTTAATTTTACCAAAACCACTTATATTATGAAAATAGGGAGTATCATTCTATATTTGTATCATTCATATGAGTTTTATTTGTAACATGTTATTAGATGATTTTTTTTCAAAGTTTTATGAAGGTATGTAGTCTTCAAATAATTTATCATTGTACTAACTTATACTTTCTCTATATTTTTTTCTTCTTCTTCTCCACTTCTCATGTTTTTCTCTTTCTTTTCGTCATTGTTTTTGTCATTCGTCTTCTTAATTTTTTATTTCTGATTTTTATTAGTCTTTGTCTACATTTTCTTTTTCGTCTTTTCCGACTTTTTCCTTATCGTCTTATTCTCTTTTCTCTTCTTTATCTTTAACTTTTTTCTCATCGTTTTTATTTTTTATCGGCTTTGTCTTTGTCTTCTTTTTCTTCTTCTAATTGGCGAATAAAAAGAAAGAGAAACTGTGAATGCTAAGTATAATCATAACAAATTTTCTTTACCTATTTCCTAATGTTTAATCTAAAATTATACTATCCCTTCAGAATAGCTTAAACCTTTATTTTTAATAACATCTCTATAAATGTATCTTTCCATTTTTAATGTATATTTATTTTAAATTTAAAAATTATATCTATTTAGAAATTTAAAATTCAAGTAACTTGAAAAATATTAAATGGCAACTTCCTTGAGACCATAAGATTTTTTTCAATATAACATGCTTGTATTTTTGACACATTATTTAAATAACAAATTAGAAATTTTGAAAATATCTTAATCTCTGAATTGTTTTTTTTAGTTGCTAAAACAAAGAAAAAAATAAAAATAAACATTTGTGCTAGTGAGCGATACATTGTTTCTTCATAAGCTTTGTTTAAATATTTAGAGTAACAATCACCAACAATGGTGATAAGATACCTACAACCAATGTCGTTTCCTCTGACCATCTCACCAATCTCTCTGACCAAATATTAATATATTTTTAAGACATAATTTTTATTTTATATTGTTAAATATTATTT
Organism: Alliaria petiolata; assembly: GCA_020283515.1. Classification (NCBI taxonomy): domain Eukaryota; kingdom Viridiplantae; phylum Streptophyta; class Magnoliopsida; order Brassicales; family Brassicaceae; genus Alliaria; species Alliaria petiolata. Next base: position 291,298,043 of record JAHZTW010000001.1, read on the forward strand.
TCATATTTTCTACTCTTAATATTGATTTCCATTTAATTTTGACATATACTATTTATTGTTGGTATTAACGTTTTCTTAAGATTTAATATCTTTTTTATTTTTTGTAAGTTAGTTTTTATGTTAATTTTCTAAAATTTTGCATAGAGTCCCAAAGATTTTGATCAAGAAATAATGAAAAAAAGTTTCAGTAGTACATATAAAGCCACTAAACATAGTCAGCAAGACTATCATAGATCATACTTGTAATCTTTCTATATATGTTCAACTTCTCAAAAATATACTCAATATTATTCTGAAAATTCACAAATACACTACTTCGAGATACTTAATAAATGGTATATCATACGTGGATTCATCCATCTATGGTCATTCACCAGAATTGCAAAGAAAACAAACGAATCATAATTTTTATCAAACATTAATGGGTTGTATAACTCTTTCATCAACACCATTCGTACTTCACAATCTTCAAGAATATATTCCAGAACTAAAACAATTGTTAAACCCCATTCAGAAGTTATTAACCCTAATAACAGTGGTTTGGCCAGCAAAACCCAAAAATCAAAACTATGAACCTAAACTGGATGTAGCTTATTGCGGCAAAAATGCAAATCTAATCTCTTAAAAAGTCTAGACGAAAAAATAAGATCATTTTTCTTAAATTAGGCTTTTGCTATTAATTTATGTTTTATTTTGAAAAATATGATTTTGATATTTTAAAAAATAATAAAGAAAATACTGACATTTATAATATACAATAGCGCGGATTAACACTATTAAATATGATTTTGATATTTAAAATAATAATAAAAAATACTGACATTTTTAATATATACTTAGCCTAGATATCAAGTTAAATTCATTTTTGATTTTTTAATTACGTATTTTACCTTAATTTTCATTTTATTTTGTGAAATACGATTTTCATATTTTTTATATTCTTAATATTGATTTCTATTTAATTTTAACATATACTATTTTTTGTAGGTATTAATATTTTTTAAGACATGTTAGTTAGTTTTTTATGTCAATTCTCCAAACTTTAGTATAGGTATTAAGTTAATTTAATTTTTTAATGATTTTTGATTTTTAATTGATTTTTTAACCCTAAATTTCATTTTATATTGTTAAAATCGATTTTTATATTTTTATTTTAATATTGATTTCTATTTTCTTAAAATTGACATATACTATTTATTGTTGGTATTAACATTTTCTTAAGATTTACCATCCTTTTTATTTTTTTGTTAGTTAGTTTTTATGTTAATTTTCTAAAATTTAGCTTAGATATTAAGTTCTGTTCCATTTTTGGTCTTTTTTGTTTATTTTCATTTTATTTTTTGAAATAAGATTTTCATATTTTTTTTATTCTTAATATTGATTTCTATCTAGTTTTAGCATATACTATTTTTTGTAGGTATTAATATATTTTTAAGACATAATCTTTATTTTATATTGTTAAATATTATTTTCATATTTTCTACTCTTAATATTGTTTCCATTTAATTTTGACATATACTATTTATTGTTGGTATTAACGTTTTCTTAAGATTTAATATCTTTTTTATTTTTTGTAAGTTAGTTTTTATGTTAATTTTCTAAAATTTTGCATAGATATCAAGTTATTTTCCTTTTTTTGGTCTGTTTTTTGTTTTTTTAAATTTAAGATCATATTTATTATTTTATGTCTAATAATATGATGATTTGGACCAATAAAAATTGTTAATCATATTTAACATTTTTGTGTTTAATGAAAACGCTGATTTGGACCAATAATATCGAGTTTCTTCGTCCTATGTGGACGCCCTCAATGGCATAATGCATCAACTTTTATCTAGTTTTTTATTCCGCGCTACGCGCGGATCTGTATTAATAGTTTGGTTTATTTTTTGTTTGGCTAAATTTTTTTAAATTATCAAAATCATAATCGATTTCTAGAAAAAAAATTATATAAACGAATTTAAAATATATTGTGTAGTTTTCTCCTATATTTTTTATAAAATTATAAACCTTATTAAGTAAAATAATAGAAATGACACCTATCAAATTATCCAATTTTGACGTTTTGACGTGCACACACGTTTGATTTAGACAAAAGTTTCTTTGCTAAGATCTTGGTGTTTTGTTTTGTTTTCATTGAGATTTCTATAGTTCTTTCTCTAAGGTTTATATTTTCAAATATTTGGTTGTTTTTATTGAATGTCTCATTGATGATTTGTACATATGTGTATACTATCTGTGATTCATGTTGATTATAATTTCTGATGGTGTGTAGTCTTCACATCATTTATCACTGATTTATAGTTTCTGTGATTTCTCCATATTTTTATTTGAATAATCTATCCAGATATACCAATTTGAGTTTGATTCATAACTCTGTCATATTTTATTATTTAAATGAAATTTTAGAAGGTGTTACTCATTTGTTGTTCATGTTGGCTCAAATATAAGTAGTAACTATACCAATTTGAGTTTGATTCCTTTTTAGATTTTTTGTTACTTTATATCTTTTGATACTAATTTTGTATTTTATTTTGATTTATGCAATGTTTTTTATATCTTTGATATACTTTAGAACATTTTTTTAAATTAAGCTCATTTATGTTGATTTTCCAAATAGGTTGCATAAATATCAAGTTAATTTTTTTTTGCATGAATATTTTTTCTTTGTTAAATTTGTTTTTTGATATTCAATGCTGATTTGACATGCTATAAGTAGTCATTTTAAATCTTATGTGCACTTATATCAAAAGAATATAACATTATTATTTTTAATAGTTAAGCTTTTTATGTTGATTTTTCAACAAATTAGTCTAAATATCAAGTTGGTTAGTTTTCATTTATAAGACTTTTCATTTTAATTATAATGCTGATTTGAAATGCTATAAGTGGTCATTTTAAATCTTATGTGCACTTGTCTCAAAACTTACAGCATTATTTTTTTCATAGTTAAGGTTTTTGTTTTGATTTTCCAAAAAATTAGCGTAAATATCAAGTTATTTAGTTTTCATTTATATGACTTTTTTCTTTTGTTAATTTACCTCTGTTGATATTAGTTCAATTTTATATTGACACATAATTTTTTTATAAATTTTGATATTTTTAAAGACTTAATTTTCTTTTTCTTTTTTTCTGTTAGTTAAACTTTTTTTATGTTGATTTAGCATAGATATCAAGTCAAATTTGTTTAGATGTTTTTTTCAAATTTAACTTTTTTGGTATTGATTTCTATTTTAATTGTATTACCATTTTGTAAGAAATCATTTTCATTCTATTTTATTTATTAGATGATATTTTCATATTGATTTCTTAAATAATTAGCTTAAAGCTTCATCTATTTAGTTAGTTAAGTTTTTTGTTAGTAATTTTTTTAATTTCTTTTAGTTAAACTTTTTTATTTTGAATTTGTTAGATAGTTAGTCTATATATCAAGTTAATTTTCTTTTTGATGATTTTTTTTTTTAATTTAACTTTTTGATATTGATTTTAATTTTAATTGTATTCAAGTTTTGTAAAAAATAATTTCCGTTTTGTTTTTTTGTTAGTTAACCTTTTTATATTGATTTCTTAAATAATTATCCTAAAGCATTATTTTTGGTTAGTTAAGATGTTTCATGTTGATTTTCCAAAACGTTAGGCTAAATATCAAGTTTAGATGATTTTTCCTTTGTTAATTTAGTTTTTTTGATATTCCTTTTCATTTTATTTTGCATAATTGTTTTTTGGAATTATTGATATTTTTAAGACATTTTTTTATTTTGTTTCCTGTTAGTTAGACTTTTTTATAGATTTATTAAATAGTTAGCTTAGATATCAATTTAATTTCTTTTTTGATGATTTTTTCTTTGTTAATTCACCTTTTTTGTTATTCATTTGTATTGACATTTTGTAAGACATAAATTCCGTTTTATTTTATCTTAAACAATTAGCTTAAATATCAGGTTAATTTATTTTTAGATGATATTTTACTTTGATAATTTTACTTTTACTATATTAATTTCTATTTTAATTAATTTTTTTATTTCCACTACTATTTTATACTGATTGTTTTAAATGTTCTTTGTTAATTAACTTTTTCGTTATTGATTACCATATTTGTTTTTGTTAGTTTAGCTTTTGTGACATTGAGTTTCTACTTTATTTTGACAAATGTTAAAGATTTGGATTTTTGAAATCACTTTCTTTTATCTGTTTTTATTTAAATATTTTTGATTTTATGTTTCTATGATATTTTTCTGTTTTACTGAAATTTTTAGATGGTTTTTTCTTTTGTTAATTTAACATTTTTGTTATTGATTTTCATATTTATTTTTTTGTTAGTTTAGGTTTTGTGATATTGAGTTTCTATTTTTTGACAAACAATAAAGATTTTGATTTTTGACATAACTTTCTTTTATCTGTTTTTTAGTTAAACTTATATGATTTTAATTTTACAATTTATAATGATAATTTTCCTTTTTTATTAATCATATTTAACTTTTTTGGTTTAATAAAAACACTGATTTAGAGCAATGAAATTAAATTTTTTTGATCCTATGTATTTTTTTGTGTTAGTTAGGTGTTTTATGTTGATTTTCCTTTTTGATTTTTGTTAATAACTTTTTGTTTAGTTTAAATATTTAACTTTTTATGTTTTAATCATATTTAACATTTATTGGTTTAATGAAAACGCTGATGTGCACCAATAAAATTGAGTTTTTTCGTCCTATGTGGACGCCCTCATAGGACGTAATTTCTATATTTGTTTGTTGTTAGTTTATATTTTGTGATTGAATTTCCATTTTATTTTGACAAACACTATAGATTTGAATTTTGACGTAATTTCTTTTTATCTGTTTCTTAGTTAATTTTTTTTTGTTTTAATTTTCTATTATACTATGATAATTTTCCTTTTGTGTTTTTTAATTTATTAAATTTTCATAGAAACTGATTTTCTATTATTTGTATTTTAAATTTCTATTATACTATAATAATTTTCCTTTTTTATTTTAGTTTTTGTTAATTTAAAATTTTCGTTATTAATTTTTGTTAGTTTAGCTTTTGTGACATTTAATTGCAATTTTATTTTGACAAAAACTGTAGATTTGGATTTTTAACATAACTTCATTTTATCTGTTTTGTTAGTTAAACTTTTTTATCTTAATTTTTTATTATACTATGATAATTTCCGTTTTTGTGTATTTTTAACTTATTTAAATTGTTTATCATATTTAACGGTTTTTTTTAATGAAAACGCTGACGTGTACCAATGATATCGAGTTTCTTCGTCCTATGTGGACGCTTTCAATAGCATATGGCATCAACTTTTATATAGTATAGATGTTCTGTTTTACTGAAATTTTTAGATGGTTTTTTCTTTTGTTAATTTAACATTTTTGTTATTGATTTTCATATTTATTTTTCTGTTAGTTTAGGTTTTATTTATTGATAAAAGACCTAGGTTTTTAATTCGCGCTACGCGCAGATATGTATTAATAGTTTGGTTTAATTTTTTGTTTAGTTAATATTTTCTAATATCAAAACTATAATAGATTTATAATATATATATATATATATATATATATAAATTTATAATATAATGTGTAGTTTTCTCTTATTTTGTTTATAAAATTATAAATCTTATTAAGTAAAATAATAGTAATAACCCCTATCGAATTATCCAACTTCGACGTGCACACACGTTTGATTTATAAAAAAGTTTTCTTGCTAAGATCTTGAAGTTTTATTTTATTTTCATTGAGATCTGTTTTATTTGCAATATAATATTTGATAATTTTGTTTTTTAAACATGTAAGATGGTGTGGAGTCTTTACATTATTTTTTACTATTTTATCATTTTGTATGTTTTCTCCATATTTTAATTTGAATATTCTATCTAGATATAAAAATTTGAGTTTGATTCTTAAATCTATCATATTTTTGATTTAAAAACTCTTGTAACCAATTGTTACTTTAGATAGTTATTTTTAACCGATATCAATACTTTAGAAATCAGAAAATTTCTGAAACTAAATTTCAAATTAATTTCCTTTTATATATTACTCTATTACAACTAAAAAGTGGATGAAAAGTTAGATAAATTTTTTTTTTCAAACATTCATTTCATTATTTAAACTACTCTATTACAACTAAAAAGTGGATGAAATTACGCATCTTCTTTAAATACTACAATTAAAACATAAAGCTGATTCATCTTCGAAGAAAACTGATAGCGAATTTGAGACAAAGTTCAAATGTGTCGAAAAGCTTTTATGACCCAACCGGAATTGGCAAACTTAAATGTTTTTAATATTGATTTTGTTAAATAATTAGTTTAGATATCAAGTTAATTTCTTTTTTGATATTTTTTCCTTTGTTAATTTAATTTTTTTGATATCAATTTTTATTTAATTGTATTGAAATTTTGTAAGCAATAATTTCTGTTTTGTTTTTGTTAGTTATTTTTTTTATATTGATTTCTTCAATAATTAGCCTAAACCATCTTCTTCTTTTTGTTAGTTAAGGTTTTTTATGTTGATTTTTTAAAATGTAAGGCTAAATATCAAGTTTTAGACGATTTTTTTCTTTTGTTAATTTAACTTTTTAATATTGATTTCAATTTTATTTTGACATAATTATTTTTTAACTATTGATATTTTTAAGACGTAATTTGTTTTCTTTTTCTGTTATTTAGACTGTTTATATTTATTTTTTAAATAGTTAACCCGATAAAATTTTTTATTTATACCAATGAAATTGATATTTTTCAATCATATGTACACACCTTTAATGACTTAATGCATCAACTTTAACTTTTTATTAGTTAAAAACACTCAATTTTTTTATTAGTTAAATAAGTTATATTGTCTTTTTAAAAGAGTTAGTGTATAATGAGCTATATTTGAGATATGTTTTTTGTTAATTTAACTTTTTGTTATTAATTTACATATTTATTTTTTATTATTTTATATTTTGTGACATTGATTTTCTATTTTATTTTGACAAACGCTATAGATTTGATTTTTTGACATAATTTCCTTTTATCTGTTTTGTTAGTTAATGTTTTATTTTTTTTTAATTTTCTATTATACTATGATAATTTTTCTTTTGTGTATTTTAATTTATTTAAATTAAATTTCACAGAAATTAATTTTCTATGATTTGTAACTTAATTGTCTATTATACTATGATAATTTTCCTTTTTGCGTATTTTAATTTTTGTTAATTTAACATTTTTTATTGATTTTTATATTTATTTTTTGTTAGTTTAAATTTTGTGACATTTAAGTTCTATTTTATTTTGACAAACGCTTTAGAGTTGAATTTCTGACATAACTTCCTTTTATCTGTTTTGTTAATTAAACTTTTTTATCTTAATTTTCCATTATACAATGATAATTTTCCGTTTTTTGTTTGTTTTTAACTTGGTTAAATTGTTAATCATATTTAAAAAAAAATTTGTTTAATGAGAACGCTGATTTGGACCAATGAGATTGAGTTTCTTCGTCCTATGTGGACGCCCTCAATGGCATATGGCATCAACTTTTATATAGTACTAGGTTTTTAATCCGCGCTACGCGCGGATCTGTATTAATAGTTTGGTTTAATTTTTTGTTTAGTTAATATTTTCTAATATCAAAACTATAATAGATTTATAATAATATGTATATAAATTTGTAATATAATGTGTAGTTTTCACTTATTTTTTGTTTATAAAATTATAAATCTTACTAATTAAAATAATAGTAATAACACCTATCGAATTATCCAACTTCGACGTGCACACACGTTTGATTTATAAAAAGTTTTCTTGCTAAGATCTTGGTGTTTTGTTTTGTTTTCATTGAGATCTGTTTTATTTGCAATATTCTATTTGATAATTTTGTTTTTTAAACATGTAAGATGGTGTGGAGTCTTTGCATTATTTTTTACTATTTTATTGTTTGTATGTTTTTCCAATGTTTTTATTTGAATATTCTATCTATATATAACAATTTGAGTTTGATTTTTAATTCTATCATACTTTATTATTTAAATAGAATTTTAGAAGGTATTAATGATGTGTTGTTTATGTTGCCTCATATATAAATAGTAGCTATGTATAAAAAATAAAACTTTACTACTTGTTATATTTCGAGTGTAAAGTTATTTGTGTAGTGTTTTTTTGTTAGTTTTTAAATCAGAAGCATCAAGTGTATTATTTTTACTTTAGATAGTTATTTTTAGCCGATATCAATACTTTTGAAATCAGAAATTTTCTGAAACTAAATTTCAAATTAATTTCCTTTTATATATTTTTTGTTACTTTACATTTTTTAGGAATTTTTTTTAATTAAATCTTTTGTTGTTGATTTTTCAAATAGCTAGCACATATATCAAGTTAATTTCTTTTACATGAATATTTTTTTTCTTTGTCAAATTTATAATTTTGATATTAACTTTTATTTTAATTATAATGGTGATTTTGACATGCTATAAATTGTTATTTTAAATCTTATGCGAAAGTTTCTTAAAAACGCATCATTTGTTATTTTTAGATAAGTTTTTAATTTTAATTTTCCAAAAATTTAATTAGTCTAAATATCAAATTAGTTTTCGTTTTGATACAACTTTTTCCTTTGTTAATTTATCTCTTTTGATATTGATTTTTATTTTATTTTGACACATAATATTTTTGAAAATGTTGACATTTTTTATAACAAACTTTCTTTTTCTATTGGTTAAAAATTTTTTTAATTGATTTCGTAATTAATTACTGTAGATATCAAGTCAATTTCTTTTTATGTGATTTTTTTTTAAAATTAATCTTTTCTGATATTAATTTTGATTTTTATTGTATTAATATTTTGTAAAACATTATTTTTGTTAAATTGTTTTGTTGGTTAATTTTTTATATCAATTTTTAAAAATAATTAGCTTAAAGCTTCATCTTTTGTTTTTATTATTTAAGGTTTTTTATGTTAGTTAAGTTTTTTCTGTTAGATAAATTTGTTTTTTTTCAAGCATTCATTTCATCATTTAAACTGCTCTATTACAACTAAAAGGGGGATGAAATTACGCATCTTCTTTGAATACTACAATTAAAACATAAAGCTGATTCATCTTCGTAGTAACCTAATAGTGAATTTGAGACAAAGTTCAAATGCGTCAAAAATCTTTTATGACCCAGCCGGAATGGACAAACTTAAACGTTTTTTTATATTGATTTTGTTAAATAATTAGTTTAGATATCAAGTTAATTTCTTTTTTGATTTTTTTTCCTTTGTTAATTTAGTTTTTTCGATATCAATTTTCATTTAGTTGTATTGAAATTTTGTAAGCAATAACTTCTGTTTTTTTTTGTTAGTTAATATTTTTTATATTGATTTCTTCAATAATTAGCTTAAACCATCTTCTTCTTTTTGTTAGTTAAGGTTTTTTATGTTGATTTTTCAAAATGTAAGGCTAAATATCAAGTTTTAGATGCTTTTTTCCTTTGTTAATTTAACTTTTTAATATTGATTTCAATTTTATTTTGACATAATTCCTTTTTTAACTACTGATATTTTTAAGACGTAATTTGTTTTCTTTTTCTGTTATTTAGACTGTTTATATTTATTTTTTAAATAGTTAACCCAATAAAAATTCTTATTTGTACCAATGAAATTGATATTTTTCAATCATATGTAGACACACCTTTAATGACTTAATGCATTAACTTTAACTTTTTTTATTAGTTAAAAACTCTCAATTGTTTTATTAGTTAAATAAGTTATATTGGCTTTTTAAAAGAGTTAGTGTATAATGAGCTATTTTTGAGATATTTTTTTGTTAATTTAACTTTTTGTTATTAATTTACATCTTTATTTTTTGTTAGTTTATATTTTGTGACATTGATTTTCTATTTTATTTTGACAAGCGCTATAGATTTGATTTTTTGACATAATTTTCTTTTATCTGTTTTGTTAGTTAATTTTTANTCTCTCAATAATACACGAGGAAGGCCAATTAGTTACAAGTGGCCACCACCATTGCGTTGTTTACATTTTTTCTTCTCACTTTTTCATTTTTTCAAAAGTGGTCCAAACCATTTTCAAGTGGTTCAAACCATTTTTGGCAAAAAAAAAAAAAAAAAAAAGAAGATGATACAAGAGGTAGGCCCAATTACAAGTGGTCCAAACCATTTTTAGCAAAAAAAACAAAGATGATAAACGAGGAAGGCCCAATTGCAAGTGGTCCAAACTATTTACATTTTTTCAAATACGGGCAAAGATGATACACGAGGACGGCCCAATTAGAAGTGGTCCAAACTCCAAACCATTAAAAAAAAACCAAAAATACAAGTGAATATAACACGTGCAGTTAATGGGATATTGAACATGTATAACTGAGAATGCCTACGTTTTTATCTATAAATTGAGCTCTACACGTCTCATAAGTTTCTTAAATCATAAATACTCTTCCTCTCTTATAATTAAGAATTGCTTCATCACAAATATTCCAATGAAGAGATTCTCGTTCCTTGCAACTCTATCTCTCTTGGCTATAACACTTCCATTAGCCATTTCTGATCCAAGACACGTTCAAGACTTCTGCGTCGGCGTAAACACCCCAGACAATGGTGGTATGTACATAATGATTGTCTTTTTATTTTACATAATGATTGTTTACGCTTACCTTTCATTGGTTTCTCATTTCTAATACTTCTTTTGTTATATGGTTATCATGTTCAGTGTTTGTGAATGGAAAGTTTTGCAAAGACCCAAAGCTCGCCACAGCAGACGACTTCTTTTTCACAGGGCTTGTGCCAAGAGTCCCAACCGATGGGGACCGAGCAAACATCACTTTAGTCTCTGCTGATAATTTTCCGGCTTTAAACACCCTTGGAATTTCATTTGCCCGTGCAGATTATGCAAAGACAGGGGTGGAACCGCCTCACACCCATCCACGTGCCAGCGAGTTCATGGTTGTCACAGAAGGAACACTTTTGGTGGGTTTTGTCTCGTCAGACGAAGATGGAAATCGTCTCTTCACAAAAACACTCAACCCGGGTGATGTATTTTTATTTCCAGAGGGACTTATCCATTTCCAAGCCAATGTGGGAGGAGGTCCAGCAGTTGCATTCACTGCTTTGAACAGCCAAAATCCTGGTATGGTCACTGTTGGTGACACCGTGTTTGGGTGTACCCCGTCGATACACCCGGATGTTCTTGTAAGGGCATTCAAGTTGAAAACTAGTGTTGTCGAGGATCTACAGAAAAAATTTAAGCCTCCTTCTCCTCCTCCTCCTCCTCCTTCTTTTACCGATGTCTGAATAAGGGTCATGTATTATCCATCCGTACATCAATAAAGTGACATCAGTAAGGATAATGAATAAGGTCATGTAATATCATCCATCAATAAAGTGACATCAATAAGGATAACGTATTTACTTTTCTTTTTTGTTAAAGCATGTTTTATTTTCTTTTGTCATCAATAGATTAATGCTTACAAAATAATGTTTGCAATCAACTTCACACGACTGAATTTTCTATCAAGATATGTTTAAAAAACGGACTAATAAACATAAACAAGAGAATTGTTTCCAACTACAAAAAAAAGGTAACGCCTAAATAAAATCTGCAGCATTCAAAGTGTTCTTATATCCATGTGGTTTCAAACTAAGCCATAGTAGTTTTAGAACCATCAAGACTAGCCAAATGGGTTTGAAAGATACCAACTAACAAACGCAAATGTTAAAAAACTTCAGATGGAAAGAAATATAAAGATGGACATGCATAAAAACCTGAAGTTTCCCACCTCACTCAAGTGAGAGATTTTTCTAAGTTGATTGAAACCCACCCAGATCAAGGTGTTTCAACTTGGAACATCTCCGAAGATTATCCACCTTTGCAAACTTGTTTCGACTCAACACATGGGAGAAGTTGCAACGACTCATCCTTGAGCACGAGACGGTTGCAAGCGCATATAACGAAAGCCAACTTAGTCCACTGTGGTGAATCCTTTATCTCGGTCTGAAACCTATTTCTACGTAGTTGCTATTTCTATACTCTCTGAGGCAACTCTATGTAGTTATAATATTTATCGTTCAACGTTCTTTCACCAAATCAATCAGGCGATCCTTATTTTTTTATAGGAAATTACTCAGAATAACACAAATTTATATGTTTATGGCCTCTTGGAGCCGTGTGGGCCAAGACGTGGTGGCTGCGGTCCAGGAATTTTTCAGGAATGATCGGCTGCTCAAAGACCCAAATACTACTTTCATTGCTCTTATCTCAAAAACAATGGAGGCTTGTTCTCTCGGTGACTATAGGCCGATCAGTTGCTGTAATCTGGTCTACAAGATCATCTCGAAGATCATTGCTAACAGACTCAAGCCAATTCTCCAGCAGTGTATCTCTCCTAACCAAGCAGCCTTCCAAAAAGGTAGGAGTTTGGGAGAAAATGTGTTGCTTGCTACGGAGCTAATTAGGAAGTACCAGAAGGGCAACTGTCCTAAAGCATCAATGCTTAAGGTGGATATTAGAAAGGCTTTTGACACAGTCTGTTGGGACTTCGTCATCAAAATTCTGGAGGCACAGAACTTCCCGCCTCTATTCAGAGAATGGATCAGACAATGCTACTCCACAGCAAAGTTTTCATTTCTGGTAAATGGGGAACCGGCTGGTTTCTTTGAAGGAAAGAAAGGACTCCGCCAGGGAGACCCAATATCTCCATACTTATTCATCTTGGTTATGGAAGCGCTCTCTCGCCTGCTGGATTTCGCGGCTTCTGCAGGAAAGTTCTCACTTCACCCGCAATGTAGCAATCCAATCATTACCCATTTGCTCTTCGCAGATGATTTGCTTGTTTTCTCCAATGGATCTGCTAGCTCAATGGAGGGTATAAGGGAGGTTCTAATGCAGTTCAAGACAATGTCGGGTCTGGATATGAATGCTTTGAAGTCAGAGATCTTCTTCAGTGGCTACTCTGACATTGAAGCTGAGGCCTTAAGCAATGCGCTGGGAATTAAAATTGGGAGCTTCCCGTCTAGATATCTGGGTCTGCCGTTGAGTTCACAAAGGCTAACTTTCTCTGTCCTTCAGCCATTCCTGGAAAAAATAACGAAGAAGCTGCACTCTTGGACAACCAAGTTTCTCTCTTTTGCAGGCAAGATTAGGCTGATCGCTTCGGTGATCTATGGCATGGTAAATTTTTGGAGCCAAGTCTACATGTTGCCAAAGGAGTTCTATGGGAAGGTGGACTCCCTCTGTTCTGCTTTCCTTTGGAAAAATGGCACTCATTCGGCAGCAGGTGCCCGAGTGGCTTGGAAGGAGGTTTGTAAGCCAAAATGTGAAGGTGGTTTGGGCATTCGTCTGCTTGCTGACTTTGAGGTAGTTTTCAGGCTCAAGCAAATCTGGAATCTGTTTGCAAATTCGGGTTCTTTATGGGTGGCCTGGGTAAATGGCAATGTTTTCAACAGGAAGAGTTTCTAGGTTACCTCCGATTCTTCTAGGTTCTCAAAGGCTATAAGAAGCATGTTGCAGCTTAAGTCTATGCTCTCTACGTTTCTAAGGTGTGAGATTAGAGACGGGAAGACTGCTTCTTTCTGGTGGGACTCTTGGACTGAGTTTGGGCCTCTTATCAATTATGTGGGGAACACTGGCCCTAGTAGGCTGCGTCTAAGACTTGATGCTAAGGTGGTTGACGCGGTGAGACAGGGGTGCTGGATTATGCCGAGTGCCAGATCTGAGGAGGCTCAAAACCTTCAGATTCATTTAACGAGTGTGAATCCACCTGATGAGTCAAAGGGTAAAGACATCTTCCTGTGGAGAGCTCCTTCTGGATCATATACTACTCGATTCTCTTCGAGGGGTACATGGGAGCAGCTTAGGGTGGCGTCACCCACGGTTCGTTGGGACAAAGTGGTCTGGTTTCGGGAATCAATTCCACGAGCTGCTTTCACTTTGTGGTTGGTCTTCCTTGAACGACTGCCTACCAGAGATAGACTTAGAAGATGGGGTATGAATGTCCCCCATTTATGCCCACTTTGTTCCACCGAATCAGAATCTCACAATCATCTGTTCTTTGGCTGTGCTTTCTCAAACGCCATTTGGATGGCCTTTGCTTCTCGGATCTGCCCAGGGAACCCGCCTTCTCTCCCCGACTCAATCTTGGATCATTTGCTGTCTCCTCTGCAGCCTCCTTCGAGACATATGTCGGTAATCTTGAAACTTCTACTACAGGTCATCGTCTATGCCCTTTGGCGAGAGCGTAACGCAAGGATCTTCACAACAACTTCTACTCCACAATCCGTCTTGAAATCCCAGGTGGATAGAACAATGCGAGACCGTCTCTTGTCTTTCCCGGCGATTGATAGTAACTCCTCTCTCCTAGAATGCTATTTTGGTTGTATTTCTCATCCGCTATGATACAATCTCTTTTGTGCCTTGGTTCCATTTATGGGTAAGTATGTAAGGGTAAGGGTCGTTTATATTAGTTGCTTATAGTTTGTAACCTCTTCTTTTGGTATAAATCATAACATTAAAACCAAAAAAAAAAAATTTATATGTTTATTACTAGATTAACACCTTCCATTGAAGATTTATTACAATAGTATAAGACATGATATCCAGTTTTTGTCCTAATATTTACAACCACGTCATTTTAATTTTTTTTTTTTTTTTTTGAAACGGGCCTAATAATTTTGAATTATTTTTCAGCTAAAAATATTCAAAATTGAAAGTAACAATAAAAAAAAGGAAAACCATAATAAATCAGTTAACATTAAAAACTTATATATTTCCTCTTTTATCACATATGATTTCTCTCTTCTCTCCCATTACCACACAAAAAAAAAAAAAATGGAAAACTTATATCTCTCGTCTAGTTGTATGCCGTCGTCTCAGCCCTAATTTGACAGGCCATCTGTTCTTTTTATCTGATTCTGTACGTTCGTCGAAGGAGGAAGGAGAACACAAGTCACATCATAGTATCCTTTGATTAGCACGAGAGAGTAAAAAATTTAATAAAAGTGAAAGAGGAATCAATCTTCATCAAATTTCCAAGTTTAGACCGTAAATATGAAGTATAAAAAATGACTAAATGACATAACACTAATAGACATCTATATTGTATTACGTTGACAAATTCGTATTTGTTATAAAATTCTAGTGGAGAGTAAACTTATAGCAAACTTTTTCATTTGTATAATTTATAATTTATTTCTTATGCGTGAATAAACGAAGGACTCATGTTTAAAATCAAAGTCTATCATAATATAGTATTAAAATCATGGAGATTATTAGTTTGTCACTTAAAATCTACCATAACATAAAGACGAAAGTCTTTCACACTAAAAGTCTGTTATCAAAGAAAAAAATTGAAATGACTTTTCTAGTAAAAAGTAAGTCTACTGTCTCATATGAACTAAAAAAACTGCCATCAAATAAGTAGATATAGTTCAAATTTACAAAACTGCTACTAAATAAAAAAGGTCTGCTATAACATATATGCTAATCTAGTAATTAATTTTTCAATTTGCTTTGACGACAGACTAATCATAAGTCTGTCGTTAAAATATAATCTGCTATCAAGAAAAAATATTAATCTGTTAACAAAAATAAATATGTGAGATAAATTTGTCGCAATATATTAAGCCTGTCAAAATTTTGCAAATCTTTTGTATCATTGCAAGATGTCACAACTTGAGATACATGTCTAGCAGACAGTGTTACGACACATATAATACTTAAAAATAAAAAGTGTTTCTCCTATCTTAATAAATGGCTTTGCCGGAAGCGTGAATACCATACATGGTAATGCAAATTTATATTGGGCTCTGGAATAACCGATTTCTCAATGTCAAGGAGAATAAAGTTTGAAGTGCACTATATTCCCTCAAGTCTCATATAAGCTTGTTAAAGTTTCAAAGATATTCACATAAATTATATCATATAGAGACTTTGAGTAAAAATGACTTTAAATATATATGCATTACATAGAAGAGAAAATGTGTATTGGAAGAATTGTTATTATCCTCTGAATTATATTGTACAAATATAAATATGACTAAATCATATATTGAAGTAAACCAGAAGTTTACTAGCATAACTAAAGAATGGCATGAATGATTTGGCCATTTTGATTCAATCATGATGAGAAGGATTGTTTGAAAACTCAAGTGACTATTCATTGAAAAATAAAAAGATTTTTCAATCGAGAGAGTTTACATGTAATACATGTTCTCAAACAAAACTCATAAATAGGCCTTCGCAACCAAAGTTGGGAACGAATTCTTTGTATTCCTAAAAAAGAATACATGGCCATATATGTAGGCCAATCCACCCACTGTGCATGTCATTTCAATAATTTATGGTATTGATTGACGTATCCAGTAGATGGTCACATGTGTGTATATTGAAAACACGAAAACGGCTTTCGCAAGAGCAATTACCCAAATAATTAGGGAATCACACAAAATAAATATTATGAAGATATTTATGAAAGATTTCAGAAGAACCATATGAAAATAAATGTCCAGAAGATGTACATACAAGGTTCCAGAAGAACTGCATGAAGAAAAATATCCAGAAGGCATACAAGAAAGTGATCCAAAAGAACCGCATAATAATTTTTGTCCAAAAAACGAATTTGATCCATATTATATCACTGTCTCTTTTAATTTTATGTTTTTTTATCGTAAATTATATGAAAGGCTATGCCTCCTGAATTGGTTCTTTTAATTGATTTGTTTAAATTATTTATTATTTTTTTTTTGTCGACATGCTTAACTCTTAAAACAGTTTAGGGATCCAAACCGGTGGAACTGAGTTTAAATATTCCAAAAGATAAAGGTAGTCTCGAGCGCTCCATACCAATTTTTATGCCTTTGTATTATGAGCGCGTGGGATGTGTGAGATAGAGAAGAATAAAAACACATTCCTGCTTATCTCGTATTCTTCAAGATGTAGTGCAAAAGCCGGCCATTCCACTGTTTTAGACACCATCTTCACCAGTTCGAAATAGTCCATGACAAAAGCCATTGCCAATCTCCTTGCATCGAACATACAATGCGTAGCCCATATCAATGCTTCCAACTATGTGTGAAACATTTATTCCCCCCCCCCTATTAAAGTTTCATATGTGCCAACCCCTTGGCAATGCCATCCAACCCAGCATTTGATGATGTGTCCTTCAAGGAACCATCTATTTGACATGTTAATCCATCATAAGTCTGTGTATCTAGTATTTGTGTCCCTTGCGGTGGACATGTAACAATTTTATTCAACTTGTACCAACTCCCATGTTGTTGCTTCCGCTTGCACAAGCCTAAGAACTTCTTTCAGATCCCGATCTATATTCGATAATAATTTATCATTCGGGCCTTCCATATATAAAATAATAACCATGGGTACACCGACATACCGTCATTTTGAGGAAGTTGTCATAACAAGTGTGTCATATTAGAGTATAAAGTATTTCTGGTGCGAGGGTGTGGGGATCGATGATAGTGTCCAGACGTGGAAAGTCGAGGGGCACTCGAAAAGGGTATGGTTTATTGTTTCTCTTTCTGCTCCACATCTTCCACACTGTGGGTAACAGTTGATACCTCTATTGGGGAGCCGGTCCATAACCGAGATACAACCCAAAATTATTTACCATAAAAAATGTTTAATTTTTGAGGGACATGTCACCTTTCATGCATGTCTTTATAACATGCTTATAGTTGGTCCATAAAACCTCTGTGTATTGCCGTCTAAAGGACATTTCTGCCCGACGGTATATACAGACTTGACCATATATCTACTTGATTGTGTAAAATGCCAGCTCAATAAATCTGGTCTAATTTCTATGGAGGTTGGGATCCCGATAGTCAGAGGTACATCCTTGGGAATAATTAAACAGTTCCATTAGTGGCAGATTCCACGTTGATGTTACAGGGTCAGTAAATTATTTAACTGTTAGGTTGGGGTAAAAGTCATACCATATGCATGTATCTGATCTCGGAGAAATGCCAGAACCCATTGATAATTTCATACGGATATAGAATGAGCTGATCCAACTCTTTTGATAAGCTCTTTTTATGTATCTTGCAAATTCTATTTTACTAGTATAGCTTTTCCTAGTAATATATTTGCAAGATACAGTTCATCTTCTACACACAGGCATTGGAACGGAATAAACCTATCTTGAAGGTATGATTGTTTTTGGCTTATTTTATTTTAGAAACTTCGAGGTTGGTCTGGTTGGTTTTGCAGATACAAGATATGTATCAATCCCATATAAGGCTCAATCACAAACCATATATATTTTCATACTTAAAAGAACTAGAATCTCTTGGTGTTCTCAAAAGCAGATTTTGGTTGCAACATATTAATATTATACAGAATCTATTGCGCTACATAATGAGTGTGGAAAATGCATATGGCTTCGATCTGTAATTCATCACATAACACAAAGAAATGGGATAAACACAAGAAGAAACCAACAAAATTGTTTGAAGATAATGTTGCATGTGTCGCTCAATTCAAAAAGATGGTGTATTAGAGTGAAATGGATATCTTGAAGATTATTTTTACAAGGGGAGAAATATAATACGCGTGGCTGCATTCTTTTTCTTTTGCTATGGTTTTTTGTTAAAACTGGATTTTTCCATGATAAAATTTTTAACAAGGCAGCAAAGAACGCACAAACGATAGACAACGGAAGGAGAATGTTATAACTCGAGTAATGAAGAAGTCGAGATTCATTTATTTTAAAGAGATGCTGGATTATCGAAGAGGGTGACAAAAAAATAATTATATCCATCTAAAAGAAGATTTTTTCCCCAAATACAGTTTTTTTTAATGTTAAAACTTTTTTTAACATCTATTTTTAATGTTAAAACTAATGTTAAAACTTTTTTTTAATGTTGAAACTAAGGTTAAAACTTTTTTTTTATCATCTATTTTTATTTATATACAATTTTAAAGATTATATAAAACTTACAAAAACAAGAAAATTACATGATTGTAAAAAAAAAAAAAAAAATGAAACTAAATTTAGCCAATGCTCGGAAAACATATTTACTCGCTCTAAAATTCCCATTCAATTTTCATCTTTTGTTATACACATAACCATATTAAAAATTGGCAAATTACCGATTCTCTTCAAATCCCCTATATATTAATTGAGAAACATTCTCATAAACCATTTTATTTACAATGGTGCCATTTTGCTGATGTGTCAGCACCACATTCATTCTGACATATCATTTAATGAAATTAATTAATAGTAATAAAATTATTATAAATAAAAAAATACTAATTTGTTTTTGGAGGAATCGAACTTAGACATCGAAGACAGCATAATAAGCACACAACCACTTTCACAAAGACATTTTATATGTTTCCCAATCAATTTCTTTTAGATATTACATTAGATATTAAAATTACTTAAATTAAATTTAATCCAAAAAATATCGAAATGTCTTTTTTTGACATGATATTAAATACAAGCCATTAATTGTGGTTTTAACAAATAAAGGAAAACTGATATATGGTTTGCCCACCAAGTTATTGAGTATAATCCGAATTTTCTTTAGAAAGCACCAAAATAAATGACACTCACTTAAAAAACTGAATTAAAATATGTCTAATTTATAAAAAACTAGATTCACTTAAAAAGCAGATTTATTAACATAACAATTTATGTTATAAGAAAATTGAATTAAAATATTTTACTATAGTTTAATTTTTCAATTATAAAAAA
>JAHZTW010000001.1:291319046-291360760 GCA_020283515.1 Alliaria petiolata
GAAAACTGATATATGGTTTGCCCACCAAGTTATTGAGTATAATCCGAATTTTCTTTAGAAAGCACCAAAATAAATGACACTCACTTAAAAAACTGAATTAAAATATGTCGAATTTATAAAAAAACTAGATTCACTTAAAAAGCAGATTTATTAACATAACAATTTATGTTATAAAAAATTGAATTAAAATATTTTACTATAGTTTAATTTTCCAATTATAAAAAACATAATAATAAATAAATTCAACTTCACTTAAACAAAACTAAATATTATTTGATTAATCCCGTTGATTAATAAGAATTTATTAAAAAATTGATATTAAAATAATTAAAAATTATTATATTTTAAATTCAAATTTACTTACCAAAAAAAATATAAATCTCTTATCCCGCGCAGGGCGCAAATTATCAACTAGTCTTCGGTATATGAACGCACTTTTTTTTTTATTAAAAATAAGTAAAACGTGAATGTCGAATTTTGGTTAACTTACCAAAAAGAAAAAGGAAAGATCGTAATTTGTTTGGACTTTGGTACAACCTCACGTGGACTGAAAGAGATAATACGTAATACATTAATCACTTGTCACCTTCAGTCCCCACATCTCTTGGATTATTTAATTTTGAGATAATTGGGAATCTACCCCGAATCTATCGTAAATGTAAATATATTAATTTAACATTCTTCATAATATAACGAAGAAACTAACGCTTTTGCAATATACATTTAAGTTTAACCCTTCCAAATTTCTGATAATAGCGTTATTTTTAAGGACTTTTAATATTCCCTCCGTTTCACAAAGAGTGTCGTTTTAAGATTTAATTCTTGTTTCACAAAGAGTGTCGTTTTATATTTCCAATGCAAAATTTTAAAGAAAAATCCAGTTTTAACCCTATTGTTTTAATGTATTAATTAGAGAGAGAAAACTGTTTAATGAATTTATAAGGGATAGAAGAGACTTTTTATCAAATTTCTTAATTTGTGTGAAAAGTGTCAAAATGACACTCTTTATGAAACAAAGGGAGTAACTTATCTTCCTTTTTCCTTCTTTTCTCTCTCTCGTTTTTCATCTCTATTAATACACTCTCTCTATTTCCTCTCTCTTACTCCTCTCTCTCTCTCGTTTCTCTCTCCCTTTCTCCTTCCCTCTTCCCTTTACTAATATAAGAGCTCTAACTTTTA
This sequence comes from Alliaria petiolata, assembly GCA_020283515.1. Taxonomy (NCBI): domain Eukaryota; kingdom Viridiplantae; phylum Streptophyta; class Magnoliopsida; order Brassicales; family Brassicaceae; genus Alliaria; species Alliaria petiolata. The sequence goes on from JAHZTW010000001.1 coordinate 291,320,226, forward strand.
TTTTTTCATCAAATATTTGAGATCTATAATACAAAAAACCAAATTTAGTGAAGTTGCCCTTTAATTATAAAAACATTATTTTAACATATATAAACGGTACAAGATGCCCTTTAATTTTTAAAACTTTTGTTTTCTTTCCACAAAATAGTTTTCCTTTTTTAACATTCTCCAAACACAAACTCTAAATTCGAACCTTATAGGTATTTTTTTTTTTTTTTTTTTGTAACTGTCGAACCTTATAGGTTATTACACGAAAACGACAAAAAAAAACTAGACTGTCGTTTAAACACCGTCGATAAAAAAAACAGACATCGAATATTACTTACATTTTTTCTTCTCACTTTGAGTTGTTTTGTTACCAAAATGATTGCTCATCTGTTGATTAAAAAAAATGATTGCTCATCTCTTTATATCTGTCAAATAAATGATTTGTCATCATGTAGGATGTGTGTGAGTAGTGTCATTGAGTTCCTAACATTTCAATTCAAAATTCATTTACCAAAAAAATTGAAAACCAAATTCATATAAGGCTCATAATTATAAATTAGTTAACAAACTCCAGTAGACTTCCACCAGCAGGTTTGGCATTTTTTTTTTAACAAATAATATATGTCAACACTAATTTTCAAAATTTTTTATTTAATTAATTAAACTAGGAGAGAATCCGCGCGTTACGCAGATTTTATTTCAATTTTAATTTTAAATAATATATTTTTATATCTATAGTTTGACTATTGATTTTATCTTCTTTTTAAAAAAAATTAATTTTTTACTTTTTTTAATGATCTGTGCAATTTCATACTCTTTTCAACGAATTCTTATTTATTATTCAATTTTAATACTCTTTTCATTTGCCTAAGTTTTAATATTATTATAATTTTTATATTTTCAATTTATCATTTTAAGAATTTTAAGGATTTTTTTATACATATTTTGCATTGAATCCATGTCTTTGTCCACGTTTTAAATTTTGTATATTTTGTATCAATTCTTTTTCTTTCTCTATATTTTTTATATCCTTTGTTATCTTCTCAATTTTTTATTGAATATTTTGTTGTGGCTCAAAATTTTATAGGCTAGAGTTAACTTCTCAATTTATTTAATATCATAATGTTTTTTCACTTTTACCAAAGTTTAATAATAAAAAAATATAATAATATATTTAAAATTATGTATTATATTAAATTTATTTATTTATTATTTTTAAAATTAAATTTGAATTTCCTCTACTTATAATAATTTTTAAATAATTGAATTCAAATTTAATGGTTTTATGTATATTTAATTGTACATATGTTAGTATTTTTTTGTTACTTGATGCTTTAAAAAAATAAATTAATTGCTTTTTTCAATTTATCATTTTCAGAATTTCTTTATTTATGCATTTGTGGCATTCTATAAAGTATGTAATTGATATACATATAAAGTTTTTTAAAATGTGCTTCCAATTTAATATGTAAAACACAGGGAGATTATCACAAGTTTTTAGAGAGAGTTGTGGAAGAGTACCCATGGCATAATATATGGAAAAAATGATTGTATTTTATTGAGAGGGTTATGGGTTCGATCCACATGAGTGCAAATAAGAAAATAAAAATATTTTATTTGGTTCAGATTTAATACAAATAGAATATTTTTTTGAAAATAAAATAATGTGACACGTGTCACACTCTGAGATGCTAACGTGGCAGAAGCAGGAGAGTGTCCTTCCTCTTTCATATAGTAGACTAGGAGGGAATCCGCGCGATGCGCGGATTTTATTTTTTAATTTAAGTTTTTGTTTTTATATCTATATTTTGACTATTGATTTTATCTTGTTTTTTAAGAAATTTAATTTTTTACCTTTTTCTTGATGATCTGTGCAATCTCTTTCATACGTTATTTTGACTATTAATAATTTTTAATTTTTTTTAGTTTTTCATTTTCATTATTTCTGTACATATCTTGCATTGAACTCATGTCTATTTAGTGTTTTAAAATTTTATATATTTTTGTATCCATTCTTATTTGTTTTTTTTCTTCTTCTATATATTTTTATATAATTTTTTATCTTTACGATTTTTATTGAATATTTTGTTGTGTCTTAAGATTTTATAGATTGGAGTTAACTTCTTAATTTATTCAATATCATAATTTTTTTCACTTGTTCCAAATTTTAATTATCATAATTTTTGAAAATAGGGATTATTACTTCAAAAAAAAAACATATAATGATATATCTAAAATTATGTAATATAATAATATTTATATATTTATTTTAAAAAAAAAATTAAATTTGAATTTCATCTATTTATAATTTTTTTTAAATAGTTGAATTCAAATTTAATGATTTTATATATAGATAATTGTACATATGTTAATATTTATTTATGTTACTTGATGTTTTAAAATAAAAATTAATTATTTGTTTTTTTATTCTATCATTTTGAAAATTTCTTTTTTTATGTGTTTGGAGCATCTTGTGATGTTCGTAATTGATATACATACAATTTTTTGGAAAAGGCTTCTAGTTTAATGTGTAAATGATTGAGACAATATTTTAAAAATTTAGAGAGTATTGTTAAAGAGTACCCATGACATAATAAAAATAACGGTTGTCTTTAATGAGGGGATTATGGGTTCGAATCCCCATGAGTCTAAATAAGAGGATAAAAATATTTTGTTTGTTTCAGATTTTTGTCCTCCTCTGAAGTGATGATGTGTCATCATCACCTGGAGAGAGGCCTTGCACTTTCATATAGTAGATTCTTAACACAATTCTAATTGCCGAACAATTACATTTCCAAACATCACTAATCCCGTAGTAAGTTTATCTACATTCCCAAACAAATAAAATATTAACTAATTTATTAATTACTAGTTTAGGATCCCCGTATACGCGGATTTATAATCAGATATTTTAAAACTCGTAAAATAAATTAAAAACCAAAAAATGAAAAAAATATCGTTGATAAAAAAATATTTTTTATTTTTATTTTTATTTATTTTCAATTAAATTTCGGTATCGTTGTGAATCACAGTCGTCGAGCTTTCTCTCAAATAAATTCGTGTTTTGATGCAAAGGTGAAAAGTTGGGAATGGGCTCTGGAAAGTATGCAGAGTCTTCACTACTCAAATGTAACCTTTGCCGCATCTTCCATGGAGCTCATAAAAGCTTTGCATAGACCGAAGGAAGGGCCGGTTTTCATGGGCCATATTGTTTCTCTTCTAAGTTTCACAGAGAATCAAATTGATTGGGACATTATATTTGAGGACCTTGGTTCTCGATTGTGCTTTGGATTATCCCAAGCCTTAATACAAGTACTATTCTGTGGAAAAACAAATTGCCAAACAATTACATTTCCAAAATATCACTAATCTCGTAATAAGTTTATCTATATTTCCAAATAAATAATATATTTAATAATTTACTAATTTTTAGATTAGGAATCTAACACATTCCTAATTATAATTAACAAAGGAATGAGAGAGAGTACCGAGAGAGAGGTATAGAGGACACAGCGATGATGAAGGAAATCCGGCGATGATAGACTAACAAAGTTTTAAAATCGAATTTTTTACCTTTCTACCCTTAATAAATAATTTGGGTTTAGCTCCATGGTTTATTTTGTTTGATCGTGATTTCGTCTTAATCCCGGTTATTTATATCCTTATAAATTCGCTAATAACCAAATTATTTTAGTCGGCTGCAAATTTTGTTTGTTATAATCAAAAAAGTAAATAAACGATACCAAATCCTGGTCTTTTATTGTACATAATCACCAGTCACCTTCTATTGTTCTTGATATCTTGTAATTTGTTTATTGTTTTGTAATATTTTGTAATGTTCTTGATATTTTGTAATTTGTTCTCCATATTCTTCATACAATTATTCGTTGTTTGTTTGTCTTTTGTTTTTTGAATTTGATATGAATTTTAATTTGTGTTTTAATCTTCTCTTACGGTACTTAGAATATGACCTGAGAAACCTTGAAAAGCAGTCGACCAAGAGATTAAAAGAAATTTGAAACAATATTTTCGGTACTGCTTAACTCAATTGTTTTGATATTTGTGTTTCTATTTGATATGGAAAACCTATCTATCGGCTGTTCTTAACTGTTTGTTCTGAAATTTTTGCTTTTTTTTTTATCTGAAAAATCTAATTTTTCGATTTTGCCATTTTTTATGAGAGAAAACATCAAAAGAGTCATAGGCCAAAAAACGAAATCATAAAGTTACTTATACCAAAAACTGTTCGACAACACAACCCACGCACCCAAAGATGGACACGTCCCCGGCTTGGTTGGTTAAAATGTAATTTCGATGGGTTATTTTTCCATAATCGGCAACAGAGCAAGGCGGGTGGCTTTTCCGTGATGATAAAGGTTTTTATTTAGGGGCGGGACAAGCGGTCATGAACGTGATATAATGTGAGTGTCAACCTATGATAATAGCTTTGCAGAATGCTTGGTCACGTGGATATCAAAAAATAGTGATGAAAGGGGATAATCAAGAGCTAATGGCTATTATGAATGGCACTACTCTCAACTTTGATGCTTTTAACTGGATACAGAAGGCAAAACGATGGAAATCAAAGTTAGAAGATGTAAAATTCCAGTGGGTACCTAGGGAGGCAAATTTGCCAAGGCCCAATAGGTATATATAAATGATGGTCTCGCCATGACCATCAACTTCAATTCATTTATATATACATATTTCCATATTTTACTTTGTATAAATAAACCTATTCAGAGTTTTAAAGACTACTTGAGCTCCTTTTTTCGCATGAAAGATTTGGGACTCTTACGGTATTTCTTGGGCATTGAAGTTGCTCGTAGTCCTTCAGGGATATACCTGTGTTAGCAAAAATATGCACATGATATCATATCTGAAACAGGACTTCTTGGCGTTAAACCGGTCTTATTCCCGCTTGAAGAGAATCATAAGCTCGCTTTGGCTCCTGGCGAAACCATGACTGAACTGTTCCGGTATCGTCGTTTGATTGGTCGTCTCATATACTTAGGTACGACTCGTCAAGCTTTCTTACGTTATTAACGTTTGGTCACAATTCATGAATAATCCAAAGCCTGCTCATTGGAATGCTGCACTTCGGGTTGTGCGATATTTAAAGAATAGTCCCGGATAAGGGATTCTTCTTCGGGCAAACACGAAACTTACTCTATCTGCTTGGTGTGATGTCGATTGGGCCGCGTGTCCTCTTACACGACGATCACTAACTGGCTGGTTCATACAACTTGGTGGTTCTCCTATATCTTGGAAGACACGAAAACACGACGTTGTATCTATGAAGACCATGAGCTTCTTTTCCCGTTTTTTTTATTGTTTCCAACAGGTTTGTTCGATTATTATTATTTTTTTTTTTCTTGCTAAGTATTCAACTTCTTTGTTTTCCTCTAGGTTAAATTCAGTCGTTGTTGGGTGAGTTATTGGATAAGAGGAAGTGGCCCAAACCATTAAACAAAAACCAAAAATACAGGTGAATATAACACGTGCAATTAATGGGATATATAACATGTGGCCACCACCATTGCGAAGCTTCAACTTGCGGAGAAAACTGAGAATGCCTACGTTTTTATCAATAAATTGAGCTCTACATGTCTCAAAAGTTTCTTACATCACAAATACCTTTCCTCTCTTATAATTAAGAATTGCTTCAAATAGTATATGCCAATGAAGAGTCTCTCATTTCTTGTAACTCTATCTCTCTTGGCTATAACACTTCCATTAGCCATTTCTGATCCAAGACAAGTTCAAGACTTCTGCGTCGGCGTAAACAGCCCAGAAAATAGTGGTATGTACATAATGATTGTCTTTCTTTTTCTTACATAATAATTGTTTACGCTTACCTTTCATTGGTTTCTCATTTCTTATACTTCTTTTGTTATCATGTTCAGTGTTTGTGAATGGAAAGTTTTGCAAAGACCCAAAGCTCACCACAGCAGACGACTTCTTTTTCCAAGGGGTTTTGCCAAAAGTCCCAACCGATCCGGACCGAGCAAACATCACTATAGTCTCTGCTGATAATTTTCCTGCTTTAAACACCCTTGGACTTTCATTTGCCCGTGCAGATTATGCACCGACAGGGGTGCAACCGCCTCACACCCATCCACGTGCCAGCGAGTTCTTGGTTGTCACAGAAGGAACACTTTTGGTGGGTTTTGTCTCGTCAGACGAAGATGGAAATCGTCTCTTCACAAAAACACTCAACCCGGGTGATGTATTTTTGTTTCCAGAGGGACTCATCCATTTCCAAGCCAATGTGGGAGGAGTTCCAGCAGTTGCATTCACTGCTTTGAACAGCCAAAACCCAGGTATTGTCACTGTTGGTGACACCGTGTTTGGGTGTACCCCGTCAATACACCCGGATGTTCTTGTAAGAGCATTCAAGTTGGATCTTAGTGTTGTCAAGGATCTACAGAAACAATTTACGCCTCCTCCTCCTTCTCCTCCTCCTTCTTTTACCGCTGTCTGAATAAGGGTCACGTATTATCGGGGTCATGTATTATGTGACATCAGTAAGGATAATGAAGAAGGGTCATGTATTATGTGACATCAGTAAGGATAATGTATTTTCTTTTCTTTTTTTGTTAAAGCATGTTTTATTTTCTTTTGTCATCAATAGATTAATTAATGCTTACAAAATAATGTTTGCAATCAACTTCACGCGACTGATTTTTCTATCAAGATATGTTTAAAAACGGACTAAAAAACATAAACAAGAGAATTGTTTCTAACTTTACAAAAAAGGGTAACGCCTAAATAAAATCTGCAGCATTCAAAGTGTTCTTATATCCATGTGGTTTCAAACTAAGCCATAGTAGTTTTAGAACCATCAAGACTAGCCAAATGGGTTTGAAAGATACTAACTAACAAACGCAAATGTTAAGCAACTTCAGATCGAAAGAAATATAGAGATGGACATGCATAAACCTGAAGTTTCCACCTCACTCAAGTGAGAGATTTTTCTAAGTTGATTGAAACCCAGATCAAGGTGTTTCAACTTGGAACATCTCCGAAGATTATCCACCTTTGCAAACTTGTTTCGACTCAGATCAAGCGACTCAACACAACACATGAGAGAAGTTGCAACGACTCATCCATGAGAGGCGGTTGCAAGTGCATGAAACGAAAGCCAACTTAGTCCACTGGTGAATCCTGAAAACTATGTGGTTATATTATTTATCGTTCAACGTTCTTTCACCAAACCAATCAGTCAATCCTTATTTTTTTTCCACCAAATTCAATTCACAACTAATTTGAATTCTTAGAATCTATCGTTGAGATATTTGTAAAAAAGGATTGAAATTGAGGAAGAGAACAAGTTAACGAATGTGGTTCTTATGTGGGAAACGGCGGCGAAGAAGAAGGGATCAAATAGTTCAGTTTGAAGATTATATCGGATCTGAAGATAGTGAGGAATAAGATAACACAATCGTTGTACTATAAATGTGATGTTATTATATTGTAAGATCACACAATCTTATGCAGTGTTCCTTATTTAACTTGAAATTATATATTGTACTATTTTTTGAACTTTGTTCTATTATATATATTCTTCACCATTCTATGTAACTGTTTAATGCAAATGTTTAAATTGATTCGCATGCGTTGCGAACTGACAATAATCATGAACAAATTCTTTGCATAATTATTGCAATCCCACAAGGATTTGGTTTGATATATCCACCAAATACACCAAAATCCACATGCTAAGGGGGTGTTATTGGTTCTATGATTTTAAAATCCATATTAAAATCTAGTGTTATTGGTTCTATGATTTTAAAATATATATTGAAATTCAGTGTTATTGGTTCTATGATTTTAAAATTCAAGTATTATAAAGATTTGAGTTTTTATTCGATTTGAATGGATTTAGAAGTATTTTCATGACTAAAATACAAAATACTCAAATATAAGATTTAACCTTGTTATTTGATTGAATTTGAGTATTTTCTAAATCCAAATAGGATTTCTAAATCCATTAAAATATAAGAACCAATAACCCCACCTAAGTATTTGCATATATGTTAAAGAAATTAGTAAAAGTGTTATTTCACTACAAAAAATACCCGATTTGCGAGGGACAAACCCGACGTAAATCGGTAGCTGCGATAGATTTGCGACGGCAGCGACTGTCGCAAATTGTTAGTCGCAAATCAATTTTCGTCGAAAATTCCTCGTAAATTTCTAGATGAATAATATTAGTCACAAAGCCGTCGCAAATTTGCGAGAGAATGAGAGAGTTGTAAAGCTGTCACAAATCTAGATCTTCGCAAATCAGTCGTAAATTAGTTGTAAAAGGCAATGTCGCAAAAACTTTGCGACTTATTTGCGAGTTAGATTTGTTAGTCATAAACCAAACGTAAATTTGCGACGGAATTACGTCACACTATAGATTACGGTAGTCGACTAGTCGCTAATCCCTCGCAAATTTGCGACAGTTTTGCGAGGTATTAGCGACAGCCTTGCAAGGCATTAACGACATTTATAAATATTTATTATTAAAATATATTTATTATTATATTTAAGTATAATTATAATTTGATTAAAAATATAAAATGGAAATAAAATTAATATTTAAAAAGAAAATTAAATTAAATTCAAATATCAATTAAAAAAAGTAATTGTTCAAATGAAAAGAATAAAAAAACTAAAACTACGAAAACGGGTTATCGGTTCCGGAAGATGGGTTGTCAGTTCCGGTAGACGTGCCGGTTTCCGAGCTGTGAAAAAATTATGCGAAAGCCGGATATCTTTGTGTCATAAACTCAAAGAACTTATCATAGCTCTGCATCTTCTCAGTTTGAGACGCAATAAAACGAATCATATACTTAATCATACGAGCTTGAGTCTCAATTATATTTTGGAGAGCGGGATCTGGTCAAGAGGAAGAAAATGTAGAAGTAGAAGACTCAATATCCGATTGCAAAGAATCCACTCAGTATATTCTTCCTTTTTTACGTCCGCAAAAAAAGTATTTATAAAATACTTACGTCCACATAAATTTTGTTCTTCTCGGCCGGAGTAAGTGCGTATGCAGTGTTTTCTAGATCATCAGGATTAATCTGAGACAACTCTTGCATCTTTGTAGTGACGTCGTTGTATAACTGTTCCAAGCGTCTATCGACAAAAGATCCATCCAGTTTTTGTTTGGTCTCCTCGAGTACAGGTAACAAATCCAGAATAGTCGATCCGGGTCCGTTCAGCCTAAAAAAACATTTAAGACATTTGGAATTTTTTTATTTTCTAAATGTAATTGAGAAAATAAAAATCTACTATCTTTCGGGCATGGATTTTGAACGAAGTCAGACCGGAACGATGCTTAGGACGTTCATGTCCATCAGCATCACTGTATCGGGTTGTGAGGCAATTGGAGCTATTGACCTCGCTCCCCGAATCTAACCAAAATCTAACGAGGCCCCTTCAAACATTTAGGTCAAGCCATTTGAGCATCACATCATCGCCTTCGTTCTTCGACTTACTCTTCCACCGTCCCACTTGATCGGTCATCCGTTTTTTCAACTTGGCTTCAATTTCATCTTTCACTCGTTTGTTTATGGAACACTCCCAATAATATTTTTGCTACAATTAAATTTCATAAAATAATATATTTCAAAATTAGCTTAAACATACTAAAAATTTAATAAATTTAATTAACTAAAAATGTTAGGTTAATTACAGCAAATTGTTCGTACCATCGCTTGATGAAATTTTTTGGAGTTTGCGTTTGCATGAAGTTCTTTGAAATCTCACCATATATATATTAATATATATATATATATATATAAATTATATTATATCAACGATGTGTTTATTTAATATATACTACTGTTGTTCCTATCGAAATCAAAATTTATATTTTTGTAATTTATGGCTTCGAGCAGTGCGGGAACAATAAATTAAGAGCGCGTTGCAGTTGAACTGTGGTATGTGCGAAAATATATTATGTGGGACAAGTACAGTTAGTCTATAAAAAAGTAAGTATAGTTTGAATGTACATATACAATCTCTAATCTCACCACATTTATATAAATTTTATTATATCATCAATGTCTTTATTTAATTTATACTATTGTCTTTTCTATGGAAATCATGATTTAAGTTTCACAATTGAGGTTTTGAATAGTGACAATGTATTGAACAGTGCGGAAAAAATAAATAGAGAGTGGATACAGTTTTTTTTTTAAATAAAATAATAATAAAGTTACGTTGAAAATGCAGTACAATTGAACTGTGAAAATATATTATGTGGAACAAGTACATCTAGTATAAAAAACGATATGTAAGTTTGAATGGCAAAGTACCGTGCATGTATAATGATAATTTTTCAAATTCTAACTATTTAATTATAATTTTTTGAATAAAATAAGCGTGTGCAACATATAAAATATAATTGTTTTAATCTATATACTTAACTTTTATTAAAATAAATCCAGGTTTTACTAAAAAAAACTTTTATTAGTTTTATCACAATTTTTATAAATCTTGTACATAGTTTTATCACACTTTTTATAAGTTTTGTACATTAATATATATACAAAGCCGCTCATGAAAAACTCATAACATATGCGATACATGTGTTAAGTGTTATTACTGTTACGTGACCTCTCTCCAGTGAATGGAACCGCTCCTTAAATGTGAATAGAAATATCCACTATTCCAAAAAAAGAAAAAAAAAGAAAAAAAAGGAAAAGGGAAATATCTTCCAAAAAAAGAACTTGTTTGGACTTTAGTACGAAAATAGAGAAATATCTTCCAAAAAAAGAAAAAAGAAAAAAAGAAAGGGAAAGGTGGTCCTAACTGTCCAATCCATGGATGATAAGACACGTGGCAGAACCTCACGTGGATTAAAAGAGATAATACGTACATTAATCACTTGTCAGTGTCACTCGAGTCCAATACTCCCTCCAATTCATAAAAAATATTATTTTATTTTTGTTCTACAATATAAAAAGTATATTTTAAAATATTAATGCAGTAAATAAAAATCCAGTTTTGACCATACTAATTTAATGTAGTAATTAGAGAGATAATTTTATTTAATGTGTGAACAAATGGTAAAACAGAACTTTTAATAGTTTTTTTAATTTGTGTGAAATATGTCAAATTGACACTTTTTTGAAACTGAAGGAGTATTAATCATTTTCTCTATTTTCTATTAATTTTGTTGGGTGCAATTATTGCATTCTCACTCCCATTATTCTCGTTGCGTTACCCCACCATCTCTCGCTAATCCTATAAATTTCAAAATTTGAAATCAGAATTTATGTGTATAAGATGGAAACGAAAAATTTAAAAATAGTTCCTAAACAGGAATTCGATAAGAATAGAACAGAAAATTCAGATAATAGAATGGAAATTCGAATAATAGAACGGATTCAGAAAATTCACTTATCCAAAATCTTTTCCCAAACTCTTAATAATTTAGGTAATTATTAACTTCGAAACATATATTTTGGATATTTTTGAGAAAATTTCAGAAAATTTCAATAGTTTAGAAAATTCCAAAAAAAAATAAATTCTTTAAATTACTTATGTGTTAACACCATAATTTTCACAACTTTTTTAATTAACTAAATTGTCAATATTATCCTAATTGCCAAATAATTACATTTCCCAATATTACTAATCCTGTAATAAGTTTATCTACATTCTCAAACAAATAATATATTTATTAATTTACTAATTACAAGAATTGGAAAGAACAGAATCCCGTCCCAAATTTTTCACGACTACCTCAAGTTCTCTTAAATTATTTAATTTTTAAAACTTTTGTTTTTCTTTCCACAAAATAGTTTTTGTCTCCACACACAAACTCTAAATTCAAACTGATTATAGGTTACATTTTTTTCTTCTCACTTTTAGGAAGGCATTCGTTCGTTTAGAAAGCTTTCCTACAACTTTATGAAGCCAGCATTTAAAAAGTTTTGGGCCTGATTGGTTACAGTTGTAGTTTTACGTTTTTGATGTAAAAATATGACTATAGGTTTTTTTTTGTGGCTATAGATTTTATTGATGTACTATTTTGGCAGTAAGATTGGCAGTAAAATTTAAAATTTTATAAATTTTAAAATTGTGTGCTTTAGAAAAAAATATTTTTTACAATAAAAAAATAAAATATTTTGTTTGTGTAAAAAAAGAAAGGCAAAACTTTAGAAATTTTTTTGCTTTGTAAAGTTTCAAAGCTTTAAAAAAAAATTTGCTATGTAAAGTTTGTAAAACAATTACCAATCAAACCCGAAAGAAAAAACTATAATATAGAGAGAAGGAGAGAAGGAAAAAAAATGCTAGGCAACTTAGTTTGAAAAAAATCAACTTGAAAAAGAACTTGCGGAGTTTGCGTGAATTATGAATACCAAGCCTTTCCCACCATTCACATAGTATCTTTCTGTAACACCCGTCTCCTCCTCTACCGAGAACAGCGTGCCACGAACCCTTACTTATAACTCAAGTTACTCGAATTATTACAAAACATTCCATTTATTATTACATCGATAAAATCCACATTTTCAAATCGTATCAAATTATCTTACAAATACAATTTCAGAATTAAACCTCAAATCCGAATTAAAATAACAACGTTTTTAAAATAAATAACGGTTATTAAAATAAAAACCCGTGTCTTCCCAAAACCATCACCAAGCCGAAAGACTACTCCCGTAAACCAGCGCGATCACTTGAAAAGGAGAGGGATGAGCATTTCGACAAAAGCTTAGTGAGTGCAGATCCTAGGGACCCACGATATACATCTCACACATGCATAATCATTCCAGACGAAAGTTCTAAGCTAATACACACAGCAATCACGTCCGAAGACACTTATAGATCAAGAAATGACATACTAGACCTAACCGGTGCCTCCACGCCCATTACCAGCGCACACCCGTGGCATATAGCGGCACACACGCTGTCCGTCCCCTGGACGCTTGGCTCGTCAAGCCACAGACGATGGAACTATGGTGCACGACACGCCAAACCATATCCAACACACATACATAATAAGAGAATCGAACATCCATTACTATGTCGTCACACAGGCAAAACCTCCTCAATAGCCTACAACTAATCCCACCCGCACAAGTGATTTCCCTCACACAATACAAACACCCGCAAACACTATTCACAATTCATTCAACCATTTTCCGTTTAACAATCTATTTTTCTACGTCCAACAATCAACAACACCAATACAACAATTATTATTATAGTGTTATTAACGCATTTTACTAATCCGGTTCAGACAACAATCAAATATGTGTATTCATATAGATACAGCGCAGGTGTGCGCGCATTAACAAAGGACTACTCAGACTAAAACGAATACGAATATACGAGAGATAGATCACAACCAGTCCTCACCTTAGCAAAATCCGGATAACTGCGGTTCTGAATTCTGGATGCTTAAACGGATGCCAAATCTGAGATCAGCACGGAAAATCGAGTGGGAACGGCCTTCGAACGACGGAAAACGGATAACGGGTTACTCCGGTCAAAGTCAACGGTTTGGTCAACGGTCAACAGTCAACGGTCCGGTTCAGTCAACGGTTCGGTTCGGTTAGGTCAACGGTCAACAATTCGGTTCGGTTCGATCAGTGGTCAACAGATCGGTTTGGTCAACACCGGTCAACGGTGGTGGAAGGCGGTGGTCCGGCGGCGGTCCGGCGACGACTCCGGCGACTCCGGCTGCGGCGGACGGCGGCGCGTGAGTCACACTCTCCGAACTTCAAACGGTGCATGAGGGCCCGTATGATGTCGGAATTGGACGATTTTGGTGTTTACGGCTTCGTCTCGACGTCTACAATCTGAAGGTGGTTGCAAACTTGCAAGATTCTAAGCGTACAATGCTATAGGAAGAAGAAGACGTTTTGGGTGGTGTTTAAGTGGAGAAGATGATTTTGGTGTGAGGATTTTGAGAGAGGTTGAGATGGTATTTATAGGAGAGGAATGGTGAAGGTGGCAATGAGGTAGACGTTTAATGGAGAACATAATGGAGGTGAGTGGAGGGCCTAATTGTGTCGAAAGCATGATTAAAGAAAGGTAAAAGGAGGTTTAAGCACATGGGTTGTTACACTTTCACTCAACAATAAAATAAATAAAAAGATTATAATAACCTTATTTCGCATCATTGCAATATTTGAAACACAGCCCTGATTCAGGTCATAAGAGTCGGAACAACATATAATAGACCAGACTAAAAAAATGTGCAATCTCAACATAGGTGTCAATAGTAGCTTGTAATTGTTTAAGTTTAGCCTGCAAGACCTTCCCAACTTCATTTGCCACGCTTTTCTTTTTTGCCAACACCTGCATTGAATAAACATTCTTGAAGCTTATAACTAAAATCTTGGGTAAGTAGACCTGTTTTGAAATGAAAAGGTATTGGAACAATTTGGCACTGATGCAAGATTGATGTTCATATAGTACTCATTGAATCTATGAAAGACAAAGAAAATGGAAAGGTGCGACCATGCTGCAAAGGTATTGGAACAATTTGGCACTGATGCAAGATTGATGTTCATATAGTACTCATTGTATATATGAAAGACAAAGAAAATGGAAAGGTGAGATTATGCTGCAAAGGTATTGGAACAATTTGGCACTGATGCAAGATTGATGTTCATATAGTACTCATTGTATCTATGAAAGACAAAGAAAATGGAAAGGTGAGACCATGCACTATACGGAAACATTAGTCAGAAAACTCAGAACTAATAACAATTAGTGATACATCGAATCAAAGGCGGAACAAAGTGAAGACACTACTTAGTGTATGCATGTATGGCTCTAAGGAGTGTTTGATAATGTACAGGAAAGGACCAACCAAAGAGCTTTCTGATTATGTCGATTACATTTCTTAGCAGCCATTACACTTTCATCCCCCAACCATTTTTTTTACATTGGGTCATTCAATAAAAAAGCTAAAAAAATTGAAAAAAAAAACTGAACCCGTCGTAATAAGTTTAGATTCCATTCCGTTTGAACTCTTTCCACTTAGTAATTTCACAATTATAGTTAATGAAAATTCCAAGCTTAACAATTCTAAGGCACAATCTATAGGTTTTTTTCTACTTAAAAACCAAATCAGAGGCATTCAAAAGTTGATAAGAGAGTAAAATTTATAATTCGGATTTATATGTACACCAAAAACATACTTCAAAAAGTTGCCAAAGTTCGATTTCAACAAGTTGATCATCATCTGAAAATAGCCTTTTACGTCCCCAATTGTTTTCTACAAAACACACAAAAATACACAAACACATGAAAACAATTTTAGCTATACAAGAACGAGACTGAACGATTCATAACCATTCTTACAGATTGTATATACCTCGATGAAGTAACCAGTGCCAATATCAACTTCATCAATGTCCCAAGAACGCCAAAGATTCACTATCAGAAAGACCTTACTAAAGCGTAAATCTTCTCTTCTATGAAACCCATTCACCTTCTTTGTGTTCCGTTCTCGGGAGCGAGCGACATGTGTGAGATTTGCAGTTGACGAGAGTCACATTTGATGTGTATCTGTGGCCATCGCATCCGGCGAGAGTCACATTTGATCCGATAATTTTCTGGCAATCTCCTGTCGCATCTTGTCGATAATTTTTAAGTTCCGTCGCTGTTCGCCGGTGAATTTGGAATTTTGCGAGATAACAAATAGCATCGAGTATTTTTTTCCGTAAGGAAGAGAAAATATTTTTGTTTTTTTCTCAGTTTCTGTACTTTTTTTTATCTAGAGGGCTGTTTAGTCATTTTGCTCTTTAATAAATGACACTAGTCCTGGGCATTCGGGTCTTCGGTTCGGGTCGGGTCGGGTAGTTTGGGGTTCGGGTCGTTCGGGTAGGGATGTATAGGAACCATTCGGGTAAATCACATTTCTCGGTTCGGTTCGGTTCGGGTCTTACTCGGATCCGAGTCGGTTCGGGTCGGGTCCGGCTTTCTACATTTCCAAAATCATCTCGTCTTCGATTTTCTAACAAGAGGCAGATTTGTTTATTGGGTCCTGTTGGGCTTGGTTATTTGGATCTGTTGGGCTAGGTGTCATACTGTCATGATATTTAACTTTTTTTTTCATGTACAGTAATCGGATTATCATCAAACCAACAATTAATTAAAATCAATCTCTCTCTCTCGTCTTCTTCCCCTCTTTTTTTTTTTTTTGGCCAATACCTCTCTTCTTCTTCTGAACCTTTCTATTTCTTCTATCTCTCACATCCATTTCTATTTCTCAGATTAGTCCACTTCCGGGCTTATTATTTTCTCACCGGCGAGGTCGGAGCTTCCGCCGCGGAATCCAAAAAAAGATTGATTTTGAATTGGCCGATCCTCCTCTCCGAGACCAACGCTTGCTTACCTCAAAGAGCTAGGATTACAAAATCTGAACAGAAAAAACGGTTTAGAATTTCAGATCTAGATCAGAGTTTTCAGATCTAGATCAGAGTTTTCAGATCTGATTCGGTTTGCGGCTTGGTCGTGAAGATGTTCTTGTTGATTTTGGGTTTGCAAAACAAAAAAACAAATAATTTGTGGTTTAATTCGGTTATTTCGGGTAACCGATCGGTTCTCGGGTTTTACCCGAACCGAACCGAAACCCGAACCAAAAATTATCAAAACCCAATCGGGTTATTAGCAAGAACCGAAACCGAACCGAACCGAGTTTTTCGGGTCGGGTCGGTTCGGGTCCGCCGGGTCCGGATCGGATGCCCATGACTAAATCACACACTTGTTTTGTTTAGTATGGGACCTAAAATATATTAGGTATGGTTCTGACTTTGATAAACAGCTTTGCTATCTTTCAGAATTATCATCTAGCCTCTTAGAAAAGGATTATAAGAAATAAGATTTTCCACAAAAAAAAATTCATCCATCCATCTAAAATTGTTGAGTCACATGAGACATCGCAAAAACAAACGTTCTGTTGTAAAAGTAATGTAAATTGTGTTGTATTATTATGACCAAGAGGTCTCTTTATATAAGGATTACATAAGGGTAGAAAAGGAAACATCCTTTTCCTACATGAATAAGGAAAACATCTAATAGACCGTCTAAGGTATTGGGTCTTCACGCCAATGTCTTGATGGGCCGGTTATGGAGATCGAACCTCTATGATTTATAACACTCCCCCTTGATTGACATAATACGCTTGGGGATGCTGCCTCATTAAAACCTTACCGAGGAAAACCCAGTGGGACAAAACCTTAGTGAAGGAAAAAGAGTACAACACGTATTACTCCCCCTTGTTTTAGGCATCACTGAAGGTCTCTTAGTCGGCGCATGCCGATCTGATATATGAGCTTCTTGAGCGTGGAGGTTGGAAGCGACTTGGTGAATAGGTCGGCTGAGTTGTCACATGAACGTACTTGAAGCACTTTGATTTCTCCGGTCTTCTGTAGATCGTGAGTAAAGAAAAACTTCGGTAAGATGTGCTTCGTCCTGTCTCCTTTGATGTATCCATCCTTCAGTTGAGCAATGCATGCGGCATTGTCCTCGTAGAGTACGGTTGGCTCTTCCTTCTCATCGGTCATTCCACAGTCTCGCCTTATGTGCTGAGTCATCGATCTCAACCAAACACATTCGCGGCTAGCTTCATGAATCGCCAAAATCTCTGCGTGGTTTGATGAAGTGGCCGTGAGTGTCTGCTTCATGGATCTCCATGAAATTGCTGTTCCTCCATGAGTGAACACATATCTTGTCTGAGATCGTCCATTGTGTGGATCCGATAAGTAACCTGCATCAGCAAAACCATCCAAACCTTCATTGTTAAGGTTAGTGAAAAATAGACCCATATCTTTCGTTCCTTGTAGGTAACGAAGTATATGTTTAATCCCGTTCCAGTGCCTTTGGGTCGGACAAGAACTAAATCTTGATAGGAGGTTCACGGCAAAACAAATATCTGGTCTAGTATGACTAGCCAAGTATAACAACGCTCCTATGGCACTTAGATATGGCATTTCGGGACCAAGGACTTCTTCATCGTCCTTCTTTGGACCAAATGGATCACTGTCCAATCCGAGGCTTCTCACCACCATTGGGCTGGTCAATGGGTGGGCCTGGTCCATATTAAATCTCTTGAGTATCCTTTCTGTATATGCCATTTGATGCACAAGGATTCCATCATTAATATACTCAAGCTGTATTCCCAAACAGAACTTAGTCTTTCCTAAGTCTTTCATTTCGAATTCCTTCTTTAGGTATTCAACCGTTTGGGATATTTCCTCAGAGGTTCCTAGGATGTTCAGGTCGTCTACATACACCGCGATGATTACGAATCCCTTGTCAAATTTCTTTATAAATATGCATGGACTTATGGGATCGTTTTTATAGCCCTCTTTCACTAAGTACTCGCTTAGTCTATTATACCACATGCGACCTGATTGTTTTAATCCATAGAGCGATTTATTCAGCTTAATACAATGCTGGTCTCGAGAACTTCTTTTATCTTTCAGCTCTATTCCCTCTGGGACTTTCATATAAATTTCGTTATCCAGTGGACCATATAAGTATGCGGTTACAACATCCATTAACCGCAAATCCAATTTCTCTCTTATGGCCAGACTTATCAGGAATCTAAAAGTCGTTGCATCCACCACAGGGGAGTATGTCTCCTCATAATCGATTCCTGGCCTTTGTGAGAATCCTTGTGCCACAAGCCGTGCTTTGTGTCTAACGATTTCACCTTGTTCGTTTCTCTTCCTCACAAAGACCCATTTATGTCCAACTGGTATAACATCACGAGGTGTCCGAATTATGGGACCAAAAACCTCTCTCTTCTTTAAAGAGTTTAACTCCACGTTTATAGCTTCTTTCCATTTATGCCAGTCTAATCGACGAGTGCACTCTAAAATGGACGTGGGTTCTAGATCCTCATTCATGAGCTCAAGTGCTACATTGCATGCAAATATTTCATCAATGTCGACATTCTTTCTGTTCCATTGGATTCCAGACGAGACATAATTGATCGCGATCTCTTTGTTATCAGGAACTTCAGGCCCATGAAGCTTGGCGTCCCAAGCAACATTTTCCGGCACCTTAGGTTCATTTATGTCTGGAACGTCCACTATCTCCTCGGTCTGAATTTCAGCACCTTTCTTTAATTTCCGAGGAGTCTTATCTTTGGAACCAATTGGTCTTCCACGTTTCAATCGTGGTTTAGACTCAGTAGCCGCTTGACTCGGTCCTTCTTGGACATCAATACGAATTGGTGCATTCACGGCTGGTATATATGATTTCGTTACCCTCTTTGGGTCTGCAAAGGAATCTGGCAATTGTATAGCTAGCTTTTGCAAATGTATTATCTTTTGGACCTCTAAATCACTTTCACGAGTCCGGGGATCTTGCCATTTTAAGGATGTTTGATTCCATGCAATTTCTTTTACCAGCCGGTTTCCATCACCTAATGTTGGAAAAACGGATTCGTCAAAATGACAATCCGCGTACCTGGCCTTAAATAAATCTCCGGTGGTCGGCTCAAGGTACTTTATGATCGTGGGTGAATCATATCCAACATATATCCCCATCCTCCTTTGAGGTCCCATCTTAGTCCTCTGTGGTGGTGCAATCGGCACATAAACTGAGCAACCGAATATCTTAAGATGGGAAATGTCTGGCTCTTGTCCCGATAATAATTGGGATGGGGAATATTTATGGTCACTAGATGGCCTGATGCGAATTAGTTCGGCAGCGTGTAAGACAGCATGTCCCCAAGCGGATACAGGAAGCTTTGACCTCATGAGTAATGGTCTAGCAATCAACTGTATGCGTTTTATAAATGACTCGGCCAAGCCGTTTTGTGTATGTACATGTGCCACGGAGTATTCAACACTTACCCCCATGGACATACAATAGTCATTAAACGCTTGGGAAGTAAATTCACCAGCATTATCCATTCGTATGGTCTTTAAAGGAAAGTCTGGAAAGTGAGCCCTTAGGCGTATTATCTGAGCAAGGAGTCTTGCAAATGCCATATTCCGTGATGACAATAAGCATACATGTGACCATCTTGTAGATGCGTCAATGAGGACCATAAAATATCGGAATGTCCCACAAGGTGGGTGTATTGGTCCGCATATATCTCCTTGAATTCTTTCCAGAAAGTTTATTGTTTCCTTAGTCACTTTTACTGGTGATGGCCTTACAATCAATTTCCCTTGTGAACACGAGGTACACATTATATTCTTGGGGATTACTCTCCTTTCTTTCAAGGCGTGCCCATTAGTATTGGCAATCAATTTCCGCATCATACTTGACCCGGGATGTCCCAGACGGTCGTGCCATAAAGTATACATATCCGTAAAGGCTTTATTTACGGCGGCATTGGCTTCTATCATACTGACCTTAGTACAGTAAATGCCAGTGGCTATAGCAGGTATAGTCTCTAAGACTTCTTTCTTTTGGCCTTGGGCGTTTTTAACTATCTGAAGAAATTCTCTGTTTCCTCCGCCCATTGTTTCCACATGATAACCATTCAGACGAATGTCCTTAAAACTCAATAAATTTCGATTTGAGCTAGGTGAAAACAATGCATCTGAGATTTCTAGATGCGTGCCTTTAGGCATTAAAATATTGGCCTGGCCGTGGCCTTCTATTAGGCTGGCTGGTCCTGCTATAGTACTTATGTTTGCCCTTTTAAGTATAAGGTTTATGAAGTATCTTTTATCCTTTAGAATCGTGTGGCTTGACCCACTATCCACCACGAACTCATCCATACTTCATAAAACAATAATTATGTCTTAAAATAAAAACTGAAATCATTCAATAAAATCAAATAATAAAATCCAAAGACATAAATCCAAAGCACAGCAAACATAAAAGCAACAAAGCAAATAGAACTCAAAGTCTAAACTATTTCAAACAATCGGAAGTCTCATGTTCAATGAGATCATCTTTATTGGCGTCAAAATGATCATTCCTTTCATGATCAAAATCGCCTTCATCATCATGCTCATGCTGGATCATATTGGCCTCGGGATTCTTCCCTTTCACACTCTCTTTATAGAGTTCGACGAGGTGTTTGGGAGTCCGGCATGTCTTGGCCCAATGGTTATCCATCCCACAACGATAGCAAATAGACTTGGTCGGGTTGGGCTGATGTCCGGTTGGGTTACCGTAGCCACGACCTCGGCCACGACCCCGACCGCGGTTAGAATTAGATCCGCGGCCGTTCCCACGACCATAAGGCTGGTGGCGACCACGCCCTTGTCTCTTCCCACGTCCATGACCATAATCCTTTTGGTATCTATGGACGTGGTTTGCCTCGGTTTCTTTCTTTGTTTCTGCGGCCACGTTGGCTTCAGGTAGTGGGGCGGTTCCAGCTGGTCTCATCTCGCTGTTGGCCAGAACAAGGCTATTGTTTTGTTCTGCAAGCAACAGGCATGCGATCAGATCTGAGTAAGTCGCGAAGCCTCTCTCGCGATATTGTTGCTGTAGCAACACATTACTCGAATGGAAGGTGGAGAAGGTCTTTTCCAACATATCCTTCTCAGTAATGGTCTCGCCACATAGTTTCAGCTTTGAAACTATCTTGAACAAAGTCGAGTTGTATTCCTCTACGGATTTAAAATCCATGAACCTTAGGTTCAGCCAATCGAATCTGGCTTTCGGCAATACAACCGTCCTCTGATGGGCGTACCTCTTATTCAATTCCTTCCACAGATCCAATGGATCTTCAATTGTAAGATACTGATCCTTGAGACTTTCAGCAAGGTGGTGGCGTATAATGAGGATCGCCTTGTATCTGTATCTCACGGATTCATTGTTTCCGTCGACGATACATTCACCAATCCCTTTTGAGTTGAGCATGATCTTTGTGTCAAGTGCCCACTTTAAGTAGTTGTCTCCAGAGAGATCGAGGGCTGCATAGTCTAGGTTGGCGACTCTAGACATCTGAAAATATGCACCAATTTTCTCTTAGGGCATTTAATAAAATCAAGGCCTTAGAATGATGGCCGATTTATATACATCCGATTTTAGACTTCAAGTAATTAATCATGCAAGCAAATTCAAGCAAGCAATCATATAATCCGATTTTATTCTATACTTATATCAGATTTTAATTAACTTATTCTATATGTAAGATTAATCCTAAAACAATTATAATTAAACACTAAAGGATAATCATGCAAAAAGGAAATTCTTAAACTTTCCTATTTTGATTAGGATTAGGGTTTTTATGAAATCCGATTTTAATCTTTCCTATTCTCTTAGGGTTTCGGTTTCATGCAACTAGAACAATCAATCTAACACTCCTAAAACGCAAAGCTAAAACCTGATTTTAATTTTCTTTACTTATGCGGTTTTAACTAAGCAAGTAAACAATCCTTTACATGAATCGGTTTTAGGGTTTGAGTAAGATTAATGTTCAATTCGATTATGGTGAATGATTCTATCATGCGGTTTCTAAACATCAAATAAACAAGCTAAACAATATGTTTAAAACACGCAAACAAGTTAATCAAGTAAACCGTATTTTAGGGTTTGATATATGTTCAAGTAGGTTTCGGTTTTAAGGTTCTAAAGAGATCAAACAAGTTTAAACAATCAAACCGAATTTTATGTCTTATCTTTAGCTTAGATTCAATGCAATTCAAGTTCTCAAAAGATCAAGCAAGTTTATAAGATAATCGGTTTTTAGGGTTTATGTTTATTAAGGTTGAATTCGATTTTATTTTGTTCTTAGACTTAGGGTTTTACCTTGATCTTCTTTTGGGTTGAATGGAATGAACCGGGAGCTACAGACCACGGTAAAACTTTGCTCGGAACACGCGGCTACTCGTCGGATCAGCTACACGGAATCGTCGGGGTTTATGCGGCTACGGACGTTCGGGTAGGATCGCACGCGGCTAGGGTTTGCGCGGCTAGGGTTTGAAGACGCGCTGCTTCTCGGGTTTATCCTCGCGATAGCTCGGCGTCGAGCTGCTGCGGTAAGGGATCACGCGGCTACACGGGATCGCGATGATCAGCTGCTACGGGCTCCGGGAAAGATCGCGCTGCTACTCGGGAAGCGCGGGGTGAAGAACGCGCGGTTTAGAGTTTCTCCGAGTAAGGGAAAAACGCGCCTAGGGTTTCTCCGGGGTTGAACGCGCGGCGAACTGAAGATCGAGCGGCTGCGGTTTCTCGGTGGCTAACGGCGGTTTAGGGTTTTTAGTAGCTAGGGTTTATCAGAGCAAGCTCGTGCTGATAACGTGTTGTAAAAGTAATGTAAATTGTGTTGTATTATTATGACCAAGAGGTCTCTTTATATAAGGATTACATAAGGGTAGAAAAGGAAATATCCTTTTCCTACATGAATAAGGAAAACATCTAATAGACCGTCTAAGGTATTGGGCCTTCACGCCAATGTCTTGATGGGCTGGTTATGAAGATCGAACCTCTATGATTTATAACACGTTCTCTTTTATTAAAACGATATTATTTGATCATTTACAAACAAAATAAAATGTTAAAAACGACATTGTTTCGTTTAAATTTTCTCGACAAATCAAAATGACTGATTTGGCAAATATCATTTCGGTAATTTAGAGCTTTAGGAATTGCGATTTTTCTTTTGGTTCAAAAAAAAAGGATTGCGATTTTTCCTACCTCGGCTCTAACATTAATTTTTTCTTCGATGGTGAGTTCCATCGTTTGGCATAGAGATATACACTCGTTTGATGATATGCATGAGATGCTACATATGTGAAGTGGCGGTTCCAGAAATGTTTTTTACCAGGGTCAAAAATTATTAATTATAAATAATTAATTTAATATATAATATTTATCTCAAAGAACAAAAATAAATTTAGATTTTTAAGTCTAAAATTTTTAAAAAATTCAAAACAAATCAGGCTAAGGCCCATATAAAAAAATTTCAAAAAAAAACATGTCAAAATAGAACAATTGGGCTAAGGCCCAGATAAATAATTAAAAATAATAATTAAAAACATGTTTTTGGAAAATGTTGAACTCGGGTTTGGGGGTCAATTCACCAAAATTTAACCAACTGAGCCACTGACATTTACAATATCTTACTTACAATTGTTTTATTATTAACAATTTATCATTATATCATTTTATATTAAAATTTATTTAGATATTAGGTTTTCGAGATTACAGAATTTACATATACTTAGTGTATAGTATATATATACTATATACTATCTTATTATATAAAGTTGGATGCGTCAAAGTTATTAATTCACATGATCGCGACATAAGGCAAGTTAATCGATAAGATTTCGACACGTGTTTTGATTAAAATATATTACAAAAAAATATTAATCCTAAAAGAAAAAAAATACATCTATTTTTAAAAGAGAAATAAATAAAATAAAAGGAAAAATTTCAACATGTGTCAAGTTTATCGATTTAAATTTTGTCATGTGTCTCGGAAAATTTTTATTTTTAAATAAAAAAGGAATTTCCAAAAAAATAAAAAAAAATTTTAAAAATTTTAAATTTATCGATTTAGATTAAAAACGTAAAATAAAATTAACTAGAATATATTTCAATTTAAAAAAAAAGAAATTAAAACAAAAGGATTATTTTAATTTAAGATAAGGATTTTTTTTTAAAAAAATATGGTAGTGATATGGTATTTTAATTAAATAAAATTAACTAGTATATATTTCAATTAAAAAAAATTCTAAATGCTAATGATATGATATTAGACGATAATGAGCTCAATGAAGAGAAAAATAGCAATAATCATGTAAAGATCCTTTTGATGCGAGCTTTGATAAGCATAACTTCTTTAGAGAGCAGAGAGATCATATACGGGTGATGAATGTGAAGAGAAAGATAGATTTTATTTGCTTGAAAAGAGTTAATGAGAGATCGTTAACATACTTGAAGGATTCGAATTGCATACCCAAGTTTTTAACGCAGCGAAACAGAAAAAAATAATTGATAAAGTGTGTGAACTATATGAGAAATATGGTTAATGTTGCTTAGGATCCGCAATAGATTATGTGTTTTGAATATTTTAATTAAAAATAAATGAGAATTAAAATAAATAAATAACTCTTAGATTTAGTTTTTGTGTTTTTCATATATATTTTTTTAGTAGTGATCCGATTTTGTTTTATATTTTTAAAAAAATATTTTAACTGGTTTTAAACTTTATTCTTATAAACCTGCATACACGCGGATCCTAATATATATTTTAATTATGATAAAAGTAGGATAAATATTTTTTTAAAATTTTACAATAAATAATTATATCTATATATAGATAAGACATTAGAAGTAAACATAATTCATATAAGAATATTAAAACACATATATTTGAAAATATTAATAAAATTAATTTTTTTTATAGATTATCCGATTTTGATATCAATTTATTTTTATGAATTTAAAATATGTTATTAAAAACTCGCATATATGCGGATCCTATTCTAATTATATTATAATTTAAAATTAATCATTTTTTTTATTTAATCAGTTTTTTTCTGTTTATATCCAAACCATATCCAAATCCTACGATTTTGAAATTGTTATATGATATATGCAAAATTCAACCATATTTTTATTTTGGTTTGGTTTAGTTCGGTTTGGTTTGGTTTTATCAAATTGAATAACCTTACTACTCACCGACGATTAATTATTTTGTTTTTTGATAAACTGTGATATTTATTTATATGCCAAAAAACGAAACGTTTCTTTACAATAGTTTGATGTAGCTAATAGGTTGCTTTAGGCCAAAAAAAAGAAAAGAAAAAACCATAAAGAGAATCGTCAGTGAACGTGTAACACCCCGATCCGACTTATAGACCGGATTTTTTAACTTGTTTCTCATGAAGCCCAAAATAGCCTAAGGCCCAAATAGAAGCAGTTTAATCGACAAGGGTTTTGGAGTTATAGCTAAACATTCATAGCCGCTGAAAAAGAGAGAAGAAAAAGAGAGCGAAGAAAAATAGATCGTGAAGAGAGAGAAAGGAGAAGAGAGAGAAAGGAAGCCATATAAGAAAAAGGGAGAGAAGATATGAAGAAGCTCGTGAGGCAGGGAGAGTGATGAGAAGTAGATGCAGCCATGAGATCTAAGGAGAAGAAATAATAAGAGATGAAGGAGGAATAAAGAGGAAGAAGAACGCACGGATGAAGCTCGAGACGTCATGGAGAGAAGGGATCATCACCACCGCGAAGGAAAGACAATGGAAAAGGAAGATCTGATTTGTGGCAATAAGGAGAAAAGAAAACAGAGCAGAACAGAGCAGAGGAAGGGATGAAACAGAAGTGAAAAAGAGAAGAAAGGGAAGAAAGAAGAATAAAAGCAGTGTAGATGCAGCGATTTTGGAGGCTTGTCAACGGCAGAAGAAGGATCGGTAGGTGAAGTGATAGTTCAGACGTGACTACTATCGACCCAAGTTTTTAAATAAAGCAAGGAACCCTAGTTCTATTGGAGGCTCAATTTGGAGGCTTTGCTTCTTGGTCAAGAAACACCTGAGAAACCTGCAATCTGAATCCATAAAATAACAGTGAGCGTGTAAGCTTCTTTGGAGGAGGATTTCGTCCAGACCAAAAGGAATCAGACAACGAGCAAGTTATGTTTGGAAAGAGCATGCTTCAGAGAATTTAAGAGATTCAACGGGTCATCAAGCAGAGTTATAATTCATCCGGAAATTGCTTTCAAATTTGGGCTTTTTCAAAGGATTGAGGAATCATAAGAGTGAGATTTCCATAAAAACAGTTTCGCTGCAGCTTTTTCAAGGGATCGTTTGCATGTTTAAAATATGTCTGATCAAGCTGATATTTGGTAGCAAGCATGGTGGCATATCGGTATTCATAATCAACGGTGTGATTGAGAAGTTAACGGTTGTTTTGGTACTTACCCATGCCTTTATGAAGCTATTTGATGAAGTGCAAATCAGTGTGTTATGTCTGACGAGTTTTAATGTTTGGTTGGGAAAATGAGCTCGGCTTGAGCTGAAACTTGGCAGGATTATTCTACACTCGTGGATCTAGCTCTCAGTTGAAGGAGAATCGATTTGAGTATAAGAATATGGGGAAACGTGTTGTTAAAGTTCAGGAAGCAAATCTGTCCGAAGAAGAAGGAATGAGAATAGAGTGTTTTGTCTTCGACCACAAGTGGCAAAGGTGAGGGTTGGGATTTGTGGAAACATAATTCACATTCTTTCCATTATTTTACATGAGTCATTGCTCATAGGTTAAGATCTGATTGTTAGAATAAGTTTGCGTGATGATATGCTTAGGAAAATGATATGTTATGATATGAATGATGATTGTTATGATGTTATGAGATATGTGATAAATTCTGAGACACAATATGTTATGATATGTTATGAGGCATGATATGATTATGATTGGCTGACGAGCCCGGGATGAGAGTGTCTGGGCCAAGACCAGCCTCCAAAACATGGGGTTCTAAGGCTATCACAATGATAATGTCGTCTACGGGACGTATGGACCTAAATTTTATGTGGATGTCTTGCATTATGGGCAAGAGGATTGATATGTGTTATAGCTTGATTTAATCCGGCTATATAATTGATAGTGTCTAGGTTTATGTGTTTTGATGAGTGTCAAATATTCGTAGAAATGGTAATTATGTTTCAGTGGGAAGAGATGATCTTCCCTCATTGAGTAATTCATTACTCACTCCTTTTTCTTTTTCAGTGTGTGCATGTGCGTTAAGTTTATGGTGCAAGATCAATGGTCCAATGGAAAAAGTTCAGAAAAAGAGATTTTTAAAAGGTACTAGATGTTTCGACTAAGTTAAATGAGTTGGGGTGTCACATAACGCTTCCTTACTCACTAATTAACGATTAATCATTCGGCTAACATCCGCAAACGCAACTTTTGCGGATGCTAGTGGGCGTTTGATAACAATCACGCAAAACACTTTCTATCGTTTCGTACCGCTTTTTGGCTCTCAAAATCAAAGCTCCTTATAGCTAGCGTTTGCGGTTACAGGCAATTGCGGGTGGATAATAAAAAAAAATTAAAAATTAAAAAAACACAAAATTTATTTAAAATCAAGATATATATATATAATATTTTAAAAAATAAGATTTAAATAATATAATTACAAATAAATAAATAAATTTGACACTTTTTAACTAATATTCATTAAAAATCTTTCATAATTTTATATGTATAATATCTATAAATTCTAATTATTTTGATAAATTTTTTCTTCATCACTACTTTATATATATTTAACAACTATTTTTTTTTCATCTAATATCTTCATACAAAAACAACCAATTTCTCTATTGACACCATAACTTTCATCTAAACTTAAAAAAAAAAATTAAACATAAGTATTATTTTATTATTTTAATACTTATATTATTTATATAATTTTTATAATTAGTTATGTTTAATTAATATTTTTATTTTTTAATAATAATATGGGTTTTGATGTTTTTTATATTATAAAATATGTTTATATTGTTAGGGTTTTGATGTTAATCGCAATCGCCCGCTTCCGCCAACTCCAACAACCGCAACCGCTGCGTTTAAACTTTAAACGCAGCGGTTGTTGGAGTTGGCGGAAGCGGGCGATTGCAGTTAACAGGGTTATTGACTGGTTTAAACGCAGATGTTGCGGTTGCGGTTGCGGGAGTTTGCGGAAACAGGCGATTGCGGTTAACAGCGTTATTAAGCAGGTTGTACGACTGGTACAACGGTTAGAAACATGTGCATTTGCTTGATATTTACGACTGGTTAACTTGCGGGTGTAATAGTGGTTAAACAATAAATTAACAATATAAACAAATTTTATAACTATAAAAAATATTAAAAACCATATTATTATAAAAAAAACTATAAAGTTATTAATTAAACATAATTAATTATAAAAATTATTACTTTTATTTCTCAATTTTTTTAGTTTGGATGAAAAATATGATGTTTATAGAATTTGTTTTTTGTATGGAGATGTTAGATGAAAAGGATTTTGGTTGTTATATATACATTAGTGATGAAGAGAAAAATTATCAAAATAATTACAGTTTATAGATCTTATACATATAAAATTATGAAAGATTGTTAATGAATATTAGTTTAAAAATATCAAATTTATTTATTTATTTGTAATTATAATATTCAAATCTTATTTTTTTTAAAGTTTCTTATATATATCTTAATTTTTTAATAAATTTTGTGTTTTTTTTTAATTTTTAATTTTTTTAACTATCCACTCGCAATCGCCCGCAAGCGCAAACGCTAGCTGGAAGTAGCTTTTGATTTTGAGCGACACAAAGTAGTTCGAAGAGGTAGAAAGCGTTTTGTGTGATTGTTGCCAAATGCCAACAACCGCTACCACCCGCAAAAGCTGCGTTTGCGAGTTTTAGCGGGAGAACCAATGAAGCCCTAAGCACTTTGTACGCTGGTACAGCGGTTGAAAACAGATGTGCTTGCGGGATATTTACGACTGATTAACTTGTGGTTGCAGTAGCGGTTAAACAATAAATTAACAACATAAACATATTTTATAACTATAAAAAATATTAAAAATCATATTACATAAAAAAAATTATTAACTAAACATAATTAGTTATAAAATAGTATGTGTATACTACTCACTTTTATTTCTTAATTGTTTTTAGTTTGGATGAAAGTTATGATTTTAATAGAGAATTTTTTTTTATGTAAATATTAGATGAATTTTTTTTAGTTGTTATATATATATATATTAGTGATGGAGAGAAAATTTATCAAAATAATTAGAGTTTATAGATCTTATACATATAAAATTATGAAAGATTGTTAATGAATATTAGTTAAACAATGTCAAAATTATTTATTTATTTGTAATTATAATATTCAAATCTTTTTTTTTAAACAATTCTTATATATATCTTAATTTTAAATAAATTTTATGTTTTTTTTTAATTTTTTTTTTAATTATCCACCCGCAATCGCCCACAACCGCAAAAGCTAGCTGGAAGGCGCTTTTGATTTTGAGCGAAAAATGCGGTTCAGAGCGGTAGAAAGCATTTTGCGTGAGTTGCCAAACGCCGACAACTGCCACCACCCGGAAAAGCTGCGTTTGCAGGTGCTAGCGGGAGAATCAATCAAGCCCTTAATTTATTGTTTAACCGCTATTGCAACCGCAAGTTAACCAGGAGTGAATATCCCGCAAACGCTCCCGTTTCCAACCGTTGTACTAATTGTATAAACCGCTTAGTAATTTTGTTAACCGCCATCGTCCGTTTTCGCAAACTCTCGCAAGCGCAACCGCTGCGTTTAAATAAGTCGAGCCCTTAAGTGATCTCAATGAACCCTGCTCGTGTAACTTTTTTGACTAACCCTCTAAACTGATACTTAATTAGTATAACAAAATTAAAATATATTTTAACAAGCAGTGGATTGGGACCTTAGCAATATATCTATAATTACTAAATTAGAGACAATTTAAGAGATAAAATGTTTAAGGAAGTTTAGTTGGAGGCCTCGGTTTACATTTTTATTTTTTAGGGCTTGATTGGTTTAAACGCAACGGTTGCTGTTGCGGTTGCGAGAACTTGCGGAAGCGGGCCATTGTGGTTAACAGTGTTACTAAGCGGTTTGTACGACTGATATAGCGGTTGGAAATGGGTGTGTTTGCGGGATACTTACGACTGGGTAACGTGCGGGTGTAATAGTGGTTAAACAATAAATTAACAATATAACGTATTTTATAACTTTTAAAAACATAAAAAACCATATTATTATAAAATCTATTTACAAAATCTATAAAATTATTAATTAAACATAATTAATTAAAAAAATATATAAAAATTAATTAGTTATTAAGTATGTGTATACAATTACATTTATATCTTAATTTTGTTTTACTTTGGATGAAAGTTATGATTTCAATAGAGAATTTTTTTTTTTTTGTATGGAGATATTAGATGAATTTTTTTTAGTTGTTAGATATATATACATTAGTGATGGAGAGAAAATTTATTAAAATAATTACAGTTTATAGATCTTATACATATAAAATTATGAAAGATTATTAATGAATATTAGTTAAAAAGTGTCAAAATTATTTATTTATTTGTAATTATAATATTATTTTTAAAAATATTATATATCTTGATTTTAATAAATTTTGTGTTTTTTTTAATTATACACCCGCAATCGCCCGCAACTGCAAACGCTAGCTGGAAGGAGCTTTTGATTTTGAGAGATACAAAGCGGTAGAAAGCATTTTGCGTGATTGTTATCAAACGTCAACAACCGCTACGAACCAATCAAGCTTATGAAATTTTGATTAAGCCCGACCAATCCTAGAACATGACTTAAGTATGATTGACCATTCGTGTGGTGCAAATCAATTTTATTAATGATATCTATAAATGCAAAACTCCCATCTGACTAAAAAAAAAGGCGTTGAAACATGAGAATTGTGATTCAATACCCATATCAGATAAATAATTTAATTTTGTAACCATAACATACACTTTCTTATTTTGAAACACCTTGAGAAATAAATAGACACTTTCTTATTATGAAAAAACACTACTTACTGAAACACTTCTACTACTACTCTAGCACGAGACTTTAGATACCCAATAAATTATTTTTTCATAAATATTTTTTTAGGCCTTTAAAAATATTTTGAAATCGCTAACTTTTGAAAACTAACCCTCCGAGCCAGAACCGGACTAGTTTTAATCTAAACTCTGATACCACTTGTGACGACCCGGCCCAACTTAGTAGTCTGGAACGTCTAGTGACTCTTAAAATTCTTTTTTTGAAAACTTTTTCCTTTGAACCATTGGTCTTGTCCTAAACTTAACGCACATGCACACACTGAAAAGGAAAAAGGGGTGAGTAATAAAATATTCAATGAGGGAGATCATCTTTGCCCACTGAAACATATTTAACATTTCTACAATTATATCATACTCATCAAAACGCACAAACCTAGATACTAGTGATATATCATGGTTTTTACCGGTTTTTGGACCATGATATAAGTCTTTTTATAAAGTCTTTTGGTATTTTTATAGTCCTATTAGAGTCTTTGTAGGTTGAACTACGTTTGGAGCATAATTAGAGATTATGGAACTTTTTGGAGCATTTTGGAGAAGCATCCGAAGTGATGAAGTCAAGAGTGTCGATCGACACCAATGAAGACCGCCAAAGAAATCAGACTTCCATCAAAAAAAGGAAATAAGCTGAAGTTTCCATTATTTACAAGTTTGCCCCTAACGCGAGTTTGCCTATAAATATAGATTTTCAAGGCATTGTTTAGCCACCAACTATTATTCTTATTTTCTGTTTTGAGACTTAGAGAGAGATTTTTAGAGAGAATTTGGAGAGAAAAATTTGACTCCTTAAGAGCAGATTTGGAACTCCTTTGTTTCTATTGATTTCTTTTATGCAATCTTATTTATTCATGATGTTTTCTTCATTCACCATGTCTGAGTAGTTTGCTAGTTAGGTTTAGGGTTTTCAAAGGTGATTGATGAATTGTTAGGTCGAATTAAATTTTTAGGATAAAATCATTAGAGTTCTTCATCTGGATTTATGTTTAATGCTTATTCTAGCTTCATGACCTAGAATCTGATCTTAGGTTAATTAATAGATGCGAGAGTATTATTGATTGCATGAACTAATGTTAGATGAGCAAAATACCTATTCGCAAAGAGATTTGGTTTAGAGATTTTGTGAACAATCGAACCTGAACTTTAATGCTTGTTTGAATTGTTAGGATTTGCAAAGAGATTTGGAATTTTAGTGTTTAGACATAGAAAGTCTTCGCAGCGAGAGTTGGTTGATTTTATTATTGTGTTTCGAGTTCAAGAACGGATCTTAATAATTTCCTAACATTTTGTCTATACCTGCAATTTAGATCACCTGAGAATTTCCCTGAACCTAGTGCCTTAGTCTCCTGATTTTAAGAAACATAATTCGTGATTGCTCGTTTACTTCCTGCTTTATTTTACTTTCATTCTGATTTGACCTAGCATAATCTGAACTTAGAAACCTTAGTGTAGCATCTACTTCCCTTGGGATTTCGATACCCCTTATACTACGATTCCATTTGTTGTGCACTTGCAGTAGTTTTTTTAGGGTAAAACCTGAGCCCTATCAACTAGCAAACATATAGCATGATTTCTTATCAAGGTATAACATATTACACCTATAATGTAAGACATCCAAATAAACTTTAGGTTAATACGTCGCGTAGACGGCACTATCCTCGTGATAGCCTTATGACCCCATGCTTTGGAGGATGGCCTTAGCTCAGACACTCCCATCCCGGGCTCATCAGCCAATCAAACATATTTTCATATCTCATAAGATCATACCAATCATCATAACATATCATATCATTCTCCTAAGCATATCATCACACAAAACCTATTCTAGCAATCAGATCTAAGCCTATGTGCAATGACTCATATAAAATAATGAAAGGAATTTGAACTATTGATATGTCTATATTTTGCATCATATTTCCCTCCATTTAGTGTAAGTTTATATTCATTTAGGAACCTAATTAAGCATCATTTTATTGCAATTTGATCATTTAGAGTTCTAGGGTGTATTTGCATAGTCATTGCATATTTTGGTGCATTTGGAGTCTTGATCAGGTGATTTGGATTCTATGGGGGCATGAAGGGAGTTGGAGAAGGATGGCATAGCAAAGGAAGGGCAAGAAATCATCAAGAGGAGGAAGAGAAGCAGCTAAATGAGAAGCAAAAGTCTTGTAGAAGCATATCAAGCATTTGGAGGCGCAAAATGTATGTGCCCGGAAGAAGGCCTTGCATTTATAATCAGACTCTGAAGCCTTCTTAAGAGTTGTAGAGGATCCAATGATCTTTCTATTGCCGTTGGAATAAAGTCATTCAGACCTGTGGTTAGAAAGTTACATCGATTTTAATTTGGTTCGACGAGTCCGTTCGACGAAGCTCACCGAACCAAACATCCAGGGGTTCGGTTCGACGAGTTGGTTCGGCGAAGCTCGCCGAACCAAACATCCAGGGGTTCGGTTCGACGAGTTGGTTCGGCGAAACTCGCAGAACCAAACATCCAGGGGTTCGGTTCGACGAATTGGTTCGGCGAAGCTCGCAGAACCGAACACAGACGAACTTTTTCCGGGTACAAATCGGATCAGACGAAGACCTTCCGTTCCGATTCAGCCTTCGAGCTCTTCATGAACGTTGTAGGTAATTGAATCATCTTTCATTTGGATGTGGTTTCATATAATTATGAGCTGTGGTTAGGGAGATATGGCGATTTCCGAAAGACTGCTACCCCGGGTCAAAACCCTGTTTGTTCCGGGTTGACCCGGTTTGACCTTCTTCCCTATAAATACTTAAAAACCTAATTTTTATGGATCTTCTCTTTTTTTTGAACAGAAAATCGACCCTTTGTGGTTTGAGGAGATTTGGAAGATTTCTTTTAAGTTTAATGCAATATCTCTCTTGAATTTCTTATTATCCTTTCTCTAATCATGTTTTGCTCATCCTCTATCATAGATTTGATGGGCTTAATGATGATTAGTGAGTAGTCTCTTTGGTACTTGGGGATGAGTTAGATTTAGGGTTTTTTAATTGTTCAATCTTTCAATCTAGTATAGATTCTTTCATCTCTCTTCTTATTAAAGTGTTCTTAATGCCAAATAGCTAATCTTTTGCTATTTAGTATCATAAGCATTTCATAAACCCACCAAGTGTTTGATGAAATGCTTGAACCACTTTTCTAAGAGATTTACATTTCTAGCCTAAGACATTAGTTGCCTATGGTGTTTATCATGCCATTTAGACTTATGCTTAATGCTTGTTAATCATTTTAATGCTAACATATCATTAGTTCATTAAGGTGATTAGTAAAGGTATTATTACCACACATCATGTATTAGTCTTTATTAGTGATTTAAGTATAGAGATATCTTGTTTAGTTTCTTAAATTTTTGCAAGGTTGGCCATTTGAATGCCCAAATTAATGATTCCATCCCTAGGTTTCGTTTTTAGCCAATTAGTAATCTTGATTAGTAGTTAATCTCTTGATTAGTGCTTAATTAGTTAAAATTAAGGCCTTAGCTCATATAATTAGTCTTGTAGTATCCCTTTTAGCTTGTAGTTTTCTTTTATTAGTCCCTTGTCTCCTTCAATTTCGAATTTGGCTTAGATTAAATAGTTCCATGTATTCCTAGTGTTGTTAATCTTAACCCCTTTGGATTGACATCTCAAATACTACAATGACATGAGTAGTAGAGATTAATTGAAAGTGGAAAAATCCTACTATCAATTTGGCGCCGTTGCCATTGGGATTTAGCTTTAACCATTAGGATTTCGAATTTCTTTGAGACTAAGCTTTTATTTTACCTTGTTTGCTCATCTCTATTTGAGATGATGATTTTTTTCTTAATTGTGGTTACTAACTTGTCTTCCTTAATTCTCTTGTTCTTTCAAAGGTACCAAAACAAAAAGAAGAGAAATGGAAAGACAAGATCATTTGAGGTGTTGGAGATGGACAACCAAAGAAGCATTATTAAAGCTCCACAACCTCAAGAATTGGTATCCACTCCTCCCCAAGCTCAAAAGAACAAGCCAACAATTGGTAGCTTTGATGCTCCTCATTATCATGAGTTGAGATTTCCTCCAATAGAAGCCACGGCCTATGAGATCAAGCCAAGTCTTGTGAGGTTATTTCAATGCTCTAAGTTCTTTGGAAATGGAATGGAGAATCCTTATGATCATGTGGAGTCCTTTGAAAGGTTGTGCAACTTGTTTAGCATTGAAGGTGTGNTGCTGTGCACTTGCAGTAGTTTTATTAGGGTAAAACCTGAGCCCTATCAAGTTTTTGGCGCCGTTGCCGGGGATAGTAATAGCTGCCTACGGAATCTAGTATTACGATTTTGACTAGGTTTTGTTTTATTTTTGTTACTGATTTAGTTTCTTAATTTTTTGTTTCAGGTGCATGCCCAGTACCAGAAGCAACAAGGACAAGGAACTAATCGCGTTAAACCAAGAACTAGGTCGTCTCGAACGCAAGAACCGAGCATCTACCCGAGTGTCGATCGACACCATTGGCATCGATCGACACCAGTCGCACAACGCGATGCCAGATCTTATGGTTCTAACCCGAGACGAAGCTGGTCACTTGGTTGATGCGGAAGGGCACAGAAGGAACGCCCAAGGCCAGAGACTTGGTGATAATGGAGCTGTTATCATTGAGCAAGCAATACAAGATGCAGACGTTAGACGTGGAAGAACACTTGGCGAGTACAACCGCCCAAATCAGTTCTATGCTAATAGAGCTGCGATCCATCCTCCTGCATTTCAGAGGAACGATTTCGAGCTGAAGCCTGCCTACTACACACTGGTGGCTCAGCATCCTTTCCATGGTCTTCCCAATGAGCATCCCATGGACCATATTGAGAGATTTGAAGACCTCGCATCAAGCATTAAGGATAATGGAGTGACCTATGACTATCTCTTCTGCAAGCTGTTTCCTTACTCGCTTGCTGGAGATGCATCATATTGGCTGAAGCAGCTTGATCTAGGATCTTTGACCACTTGGGAAGAAACAAATAATGCATTCTTATGCAATTTCTTTGATGACGCGAGATCTAAACAACTGAGGATGAAGATAACTGCATTCTCCCAAGGACCTACTGAAGCATTCAAGGCTTCTTGGGTGAGATTCAAGGCTTACCAGAGGGACTGCCCACATCATGGTTTCAGCGAACCGCAGCTCATCGAAATCTTTTACCGAGGGATCGATTGGCGATACCAGATGGCTTTAGACGCAACAAGCAATGACAACATCAACACCAGATACCCAGATGACGCGGTGGTGCTCATAGAGAATTTGGCCTCTTGTAACAACACCAAAAACGCAGACTTTGAAAGGAGACAACAAGCTGGTGCAAATGGAGAAGCCAAATAGCTGAGGTTAACAGGAAGCTGGATCTTTTGGTGGGGAAGAAGCAAGTTCACTTTGCTAATGAGGTGGAGACCTTTGAGCCAAAGCAAGAAGAAGTCAATTACATCAATGGTGCTGGATTTCAAGGTCAAAGGTTTGGCAATCAGCAGGGCTATGGTTCTTCTTACCAGAAGCCTTTTCAGAACAACAACTTCCAGAGAAGCTATGGTTCTTCTTCTTACCAGAAGCCTTTTCAGAACAACAACTTCCAGAGAAGCTATGGTTCTTCTTCTTACCAGAAGCCTCCTGCACAAGACAAAAAGATGGAGTATATGATAGAGCAGATTCTGGAAGGACAGCAGAAGATGACAGTGGATTTCAATGGGAAGATTGATGCTTTGTACACGGATCTTAATGGGAAAATTGAGTCTTTAGGTACTCATATGAAACAATTGGATGTTCAAGTTGCTCAAACTGCTGGAGCTTTGAAGAGACAAGAGGTATTTCTTCCTGGAAAGACGGACACGAATCCGGGACGCCACGTGAATGCTATCACGATTCAGAATGGAAGGAGCCTTCAGACAGAGCTGAAAAGGGGCCAAAATGGTGAAGAAATCGTGGAGTTTACGGCTGAAGAGGAAGAAACTCGAGTTGCAAAGAAGGTGTCGATCGACACCACTGAGTGTCGATCGACACCAGTAGAAAAACACGATTTTTCGAGCTCTGACGGACCTAAGTCGAACTCGATCAGCACGTGTCAGTCGACACAAAAGTCTAGTGTCGATCGACACCAGCAAGGTATCGACCGACACCCTTCCCAGACTTGGACAGACACGCCTAAAGCATCACAAACTGCAGAGGAAAGAGTGTACAAGACCAAGGTTCCATATCCTCCTATTCCCAAACACCCATTTGTAGGTACCTAAGGCTGCCCATTAGTGCGAAAGAACTGGCTGGTTTCAACAAAAAGGTGAGAAGGATCTCCAATGCGATCTCATTTGCTGAAGCTTGGG
Organism: Alliaria petiolata; assembly: GCA_020283515.1. Taxonomy (NCBI): domain Eukaryota; kingdom Viridiplantae; phylum Streptophyta; class Magnoliopsida; order Brassicales; family Brassicaceae; genus Alliaria; species Alliaria petiolata. Next base: position 291,358,052 of record JAHZTW010000001.1, read on the forward strand.
AGGATTATCCTTTGTGGGTTTTCTCTAAGGATTGTAGAGAGAGTCTTGAAGAAATGGAAAAACTCTTCAACAAAGCAAGGGGTACATCACCACCAATGAAGCAGCTGCTGAAGATTGAAGATCCAGGGATGTTTGTAGTTCCATGCTCCATTGGAGGAGTTGAGTTTCGACAATCTATCTGCGATTATGGTGCTAGTGTTAACCTCATGTCAAAAGACATTGCAGAGAGGTTAGGAATTGCTGACATTCAACCTCCAAACATGACCCTCGAGTTTGCCAACTCTTCCATCACAGTCCCATATGGTACAATTCAAGACTTGCTTGTCAAAGTGGGGAATTGTCTAGTGCCTACTGATTTTCAGGTGGTAGAAGTGAACAAGAATTCTGTCATGCCATTCATCCTTGGAAGACCATTCATGGCCACAGTGGGAGCAGCTGTAGACATGCCGAATAAGAGAATATCCTTCTCTAATGTTGACAAAGGAGTCTTCTACAAAGCTATCCTTACTACTGGAACATCCAAACACATCTCTTGCATTGATGTGATCGCTGGAGAAGAGCTGGATTCTAAAGAGCAAGTGAACAAAGAGGCTGTTCCAGAGGCATTGGATGGAAATTATGAGAGAGCTGTGGAGCTTGAAGATTGGAGTGGAAACAATCATCTCTTCAGGACTTGGGGCAAAGATGAAGGTCTAAACAATGTCAAATTGATGGAGGAAGATGTTTTCATCATGGAAGCAAGGATTGCAGAGCTGAATTGCAGAAAAAGTGCAAAAACCCGAGCTGTAGAGTTGGTGTCGATCGACACCACTCCAAGTGTCGATCGACACCCTCCGCGGATCACTCCAAAAGTTGTTTCCAATGCTGCAAATCCATCACCAGTGGTCAAACAGATGCCTCCACATCCTATAGATCAGCAACCTCGAAGGAAGCAAAGGTACGCATTCCCTGGAATCAATTCCAAACCTCCTGATCTTATCAATAAGAACATTAAAGGTTCAAAAGGTGCTTCACGCTTAGGCAAGCCACGAGATTTTCGTAGAGGGCTTGGTATTTCTTTTGATAATGCTACAGGAAAACGAAGTGTCCCACCCGAAAAGATGACCCACCCTGCTGTTGTTCCTCATTTCCTTGGTCGCTCTCATACACCTACTGCTTATACACCACCATGGATGAGAAGACATTCGTCTGGAAAGCATCAGATGCCACCCTCTGATCCACCAGACGTCTGAACCCTGACACAGTAAAGCTAATGACTGAAAACGAGCGCTGAGTGGGAGGCAACCCACTGTTAGGTACGTTTTTCTTTTTATTTTGTTTTGGTTTTACTAAGTCCTAGTTTCAGTCAGTTGAAAAAGGCGACATTGGACTCGACTCAGATCAAGGTCGATCGACACCACGCGCAGACGAAGGTAAGTCTTCTAACTGGTCTTCTAAGTTGTTTCTAATCTTTCTTTTAACCAACTTCGGGCTTGATAACACTGGGGACAGTGTTGTTTAAGTCTGGGGGAGGTGATTTCTGACTTTGTGTTTTGTTTTGAGAGTCCGTCTTGAGTCAAAAATTTTGTTTTATTGAGTCAAAATCAGTTGGAACTTTCGGTTTTTCTAGGAACTAACCGTAGGAAGTTGACACTTGTAAGAACCATTGCTATACTAGTTGACTACGGGTCTTACTAAGTAAAAAGCTGCAAGTGGAATCAGTCTAACAGGGCGAGTTCAGGTCCCCTTATAAGAACTAGGTATGCGCAGAACTTGATTCCTCTTTCATTATGAACATATAGGAAATTGCAGTCTCTCCTTGATCTTCCCTTGAGAAAAGAAAAGAAAGAAAAAGAGTCTAAGTCTGAGAATAGCGCAAAGAACCTCATGAGCATGTCTCCTCACAAGGAACAATATTAGTGAGTGCTCTTGAACCTGTCTCTTCACAAGGAACACAAGTAGAGAGTATCACTATTTCCCAAGATTTCAAAAGAAAGGAAGAGTCAATGAAAAGATCTTAGAACACCCTGAAAATGGGCAGCAGTTGACTAAGGTAAGAGAAAATAGGAGAGCTGTATGAAGAATGTCTCGTTGAGGCACTAAGGAAGAGCAAAGAATCTGTAAAGTTATGTGGCAATACCACTGTTAGAGTTCAAAATTTTACAAAGGAAAGGATCTGGATTCAAACTGGGAGATTGCTAAGCTTGTGGTAAGTATGCTGAAATATTTCCTAAGGTTGGCTCTATAGCATGTGGATTCAAGAGTGTTAACCAACGTGGCGTTCTGAAGAGGTACTCGAAAGTTTCTGTTTTCAAACTTCTACTTCATTCTAAGTTTCTGTTTTGCTTGAGGGCAAGCAAAAGCTAAGTCTGGGGGAGTTGATATATCATGGTTTTTACCGGTTTTTGGACCATGATATAAGTATTTTTATATAGTCTTTTGGTATTTTTAAAGTCCTATTAGAGTCTTTGCAGGTTGAACTACGTTTGGAGCATAATTAGAGATTATGTAACTTTTTGGAGCATTTTGGAGAAGCATCCGAAGTGATGAAGTGATGAAGACCGCCAAAGAAATCAGACTTCCATCAGAAAAAGGAAATCAGCTGAAGTTTCCATTATTTACAAGTTTGCCCCTGACGCGAGTTTGCCTATAAATATAGATTTTCAAGGCATTGTTTAGCCACCAACTATTATTCTTATTTTCTGTTTTGAGACTTAGAGAGAGATTTTT
>JAHZTW010000001.1:291375241-291497627 GCA_020283515.1 Alliaria petiolata
CGATTTCCGCAAGACTGCTACCCCGGGTCAAAACCCGGTTTGTTCCGGGTTGACCCGGTTTGACCTCCTTCCCTATAAATACTTAAAAACCTAATTTTTATGTATCCTCCCTTGTTTTTGAACAGAAAATCGACCCTTTGTGGTTTTGAGGAGATTTGGAAGATTTCTTTTAAGTTTAATGCAATATCTCTCTTGAATTTCTTATTATCCTTTCTCTAATCATGTTTTGCTCATCCTCTATCATAGATTTGATGGGCTTAATGATGATTAGTGAGTAGTCTCTTGGGTACTTGGGGATGAGTTAGATTTAGGGTTTTCTAATAGTTCAATCTTGCAATCTAGGATAGATTCTTTCATCTCTCTTCTTATTAAAGTGTTCTTAATGCCAAATAGCTAATCTTTTGCTATTTAGGATCATAAGCATTTCATAAACCCACCAAGTGTTTGATGAAATGCTTGAACCACTTTTCTAAGAGATTTACATTACTAGCCTAAGACATTAGTTGCCTAGGGTGTTTATCATGCCATTTAGACTTATGCTTAATGCTTGTTAATCATTTTAATGCTAACATATCATTAGTTCATTAAGGTGATTAGGAAAGGAATTATTACCACACATCATGAATTAGTCTTTATTAGTGATTTAAGTATAGAGATAGCTTGTTTAGTTGCTTAAATGTCTGCAAGGTTGGCCATTTGAATGCCCAAATTAATGATTCCATCCCTAGGTTTCGTTTTTAGCCAATTAGTAATCTTGATTAGTAGTTAATCTCTTGATTAGTGCTTAATTAGTTAAAATTAAGGCCTTAGCTCATATAATTAGTCTTGTAGTATCCCTTTTAGCTTGTAGTTTGCTTTTATTAGTCCCTTGTCTCCTTCAATTTCGAATTTGGCTTAGATTAAATAGTTCCATGTATTCCTAGTGTTGTTAATCTTAACCCCTTTGGATTGACATCTCAAATACTACAATGACATGAGTAGTAGAGATTAATTGAAAGTGGAAAATCCTACTATCAACTATGTTTACACAAATCCCAACCCTCACTTTTGCCATTTGATGATGATGAAGATTTTCTCTTTCCTTACTCTTTTGACAGAATCGCTTCCTGAACTTTAACAATACTTTTCCCTATGCTCCTGATACTCAACTCGATTCTCCTTCAACCTAGAGCTAGTTCAGCGGGTCTAGGATACTCCTGCCATGTTTCAGCTCAAGCCGAGCTCATTTGCCCAAACAAACATTATGACTTGTCAGACAAACCCAACTGTTTTAAACTGCAACAACTAGCTTTAGAAAGGTATGCATAATTGCCAAACTAACCATTAAATTCTCAATCCCAACGTTGATTATAAATACCAATATGCCACCATCCGTGTTACCAAATATCAGCTTGATCAGACTTCTTTTAACCATCCAAACGATCTCTTAAAATTGCTGCAGCGAAACTGTTTTTCTGGAAATCTCAACTCTTATAATTCTAGCCCAACTTTGAAAGCAATTTTCCGATGACTTATAACTCCGCTTTATGAACCGTCGAATCCCTTAAATTCTCTAAAGCGAGATCTTTCCACGGACACCTTATAGAGCTCTGAAGCTTTCTGGTTGTTCGAGGATCCGCTTTACAAAAGCCCTTACTCGCTCACTGATTCATCACTGTTGCAGATTGCAGGTTTCTCAACCATTTATTGGCCAGGAAGCAAAGCCTCCAAACTGCACCTCCGGTGGAACTAGGGTTCGATCTGCCTCCAATGGAATCCTAGGTTTATGATGATCACTCCTACACCATCTCTTTACCTAACCGATGCTTCCTCTGCCACCGAAGAGCCTCCAAAGTCGCTCCATCCACACTGCTTTTATTCTTCTTCTTTCTTTTCTTTTCCACTTTTGTTTCTTCTCAGCCTCTGCTCTGCTCTGCTATGTTTTCTTTTCTCCTGATTTCCACAAATCAGATCTCCCTTTTCCAGTGCTTTTTCTTGGTGGTGGTGATCATCCCTTCTCCTAAGTAACGTCCTATCTAACGACATCTTTTTCATCTCTTATTCTTTTTCTTTCTTCCCCTTGTTTCCATTCCTAAGTTCCCATGGCTTCATCAATTTCTCATCACTTTCTCCTCCTCACGAGCTTCTTCCTCTTCTCACTCTTTTCCTTCAAGCTCGTCCCCTTCTCTCTCTCTCTCTCTCTCTCTCTCTCTCTCTCTCTCTCTCCTTCTCTTTCATTACCCTTGACGACAACAACACACATCGACAGCACCATAGATGAACTCTCTTTCTTTTTCTCTCTCTTCTAGAACGGTGGCAGCTTCGGATTAATCTGATTGGGTTTTCTACTTTTCCTTCACGAGATACACGATCACGTACTTGCATATGTATCTTTTATATGAAAACACACACACACACGTGACCAAATACAGTATAAGCACACGTGGTCAGTATAAGAAAATGTAAGATGGGCTTGGGCTTGACACATCCAAATTTTAGATTAGGTCGACGCTATGGATTGGGGTGTTACAATTCTTAAATCACAAATTAGAAATTGGATTGAATTTCCTCTTTCTAATAAATTGATGAGAGTAAGAACACAAAAGTGTTAAGAAAAAAATATTATTAGACTCTTATAAGAATAACCAGGTGATAACATGCGCGCACTACGCATGATAAATAATTTACTATTTATTTATTTTTGTATAATTAAAAAATTAAACTATAATAAAATATTTTAGTCTTTAGTCTAATCTTTTTATATATATTAAAATCACATATATCGTAGTATTTTTTATTGTAACCTAGAAAATATGTTTTAATTTGTTATAATTTTCTTACTTTTTTTATTAAAATCAATATCGAAATCTTTTTTATTGTAAACATATTTCTGCCTAAACAAAAAAAAGTATTGTGTATATCATAAAGTGTGTATAAATTATATTTCATTAAATAATATTTTTAAAAACTATTGTTTTATTCATTTTTAAGAAAGGTATTGTGTAATATGATGTAGATTATAAATCATCACATAACCTAAAATTCGATTTTAAAGAATCTAAAAATTAAAACATAATTTTCTGGTTATATTAAAAGTAATTAATTGATAAAGACATATAATGTAATTAGTCTAATGAAAAAAGGAAATTTGTATTAAAAATGGGAGAATAAGTGTGGTGGTGACACATCAGCAAAATGACACCATTGTAAATATTTCAAAACAATTCGTTTTAATTTGTTATAATTTTCTAATTTTTTGTATTGAAATCACACATATCTAAGTTTTTTTATTGTAAACATATTTTTCCACACATATCTAAGTCTTTTTTTATTGTAAACATATTTTTCTGCTTAAGAAAAAAAATAGTATTGTGTATATAATAAATTGTGTATAAATTATATTTCATTATATCATAAATCATCACATAACAGAAAATTCGATTTTAAAAAATCAGAAAATTAAAACATAATTTTGTGGGCATATTAAAAGTAGCTAAAAGTAATAAATGGTTAAAATCATATACTGTAATTAGTCTAATAAAAAAGGAAATTTGTATTAAAATAATAGACGAATAAGTGTGGTGGTGACACATCAGCAAAATGGCACCACTGTAAATAGTTCAAAAAGTAAGTCTACTCTCTAAAAATATTTCTCAATTAATATATAAGGGATGTTATAAGATGCATAAGCTTATTATTAGACATCTAAGTTTCCTAATCTAATTGTCAAATCTACTTAATCTTCTAGATCTTTTTTGATTTCCATATATAATTTTGATATAGTCAATCTTCTGGATCTCCTAATATGCTCGTGCAATCTCAAACGTGGTAACACTTGTGAGATTGGACATGTCTTCAGAATATCGGCTTTATACTCGGCCGTCGAGTAATTGACGTTTATACCCGATCATAGGATTTTTCAAATCGGCTAAAACACCTAGCCGTTGGGTCATCAACGACGTTTATACCCGGTCGTATGGTTTATCAAGTAGTAAGGGACAAAAACTCACGATTGCGATGTCCAGAAATAATTCGCAATTGTGATGTAGAAAAACAACTCACGAGGGCAAGAAGTGAGATCAAAAAGATGTTACTCATGAGGGTGAGAAGAACATCAAACAAATTGAACGAACCCATCATAGGTTCATGTTCATAAATCATCACAATCTTAATTAGAAATCTTGTGATACAAGCAACTAGCAATTATGCTAGCCAATAGAAATCAAATACCAATCATTGGTCGAATCAACAAAAGAATCCATCAATTGGATCACGTCTCACCTTCTTCTTTCTCTTTTTTTTAAAAAAATAAAAATAAAAGAAGAATAATGTGAAGTATAGGAAAAAAAACCAGAGTTCTCTATAAGAAATAGTGAAACCTTAATCCACAGGATTTGGATCTCCGCTCTGATACCATGATAAATTGATGAGAGTAAGAACACAAAAGTGTTTAGGAAAAATTATTATTAGACTCTCATAAGATCAATAATGTTATAAGATACATAAGTTTATATAGAGATAGTAGTAAACTAATTGACTAAACTAATATATAAATAATACAGCTAAGTATTCTAATCTAACATATTGTCAAATCTCTATAATCTTCTAAATCATTCTAGATCTTTCTTGATTTTCATAATCTTGATATGGTAGATCTTCTAGATCTCCTAATAATTTCATATAGTGTTATGTTTTGAATTGTGTCTTCTTCCCGTTGAACCAACCAGTCAAGAAAATTTACGTCTCACAAGCTGCAAATATTCATTCAATAATCAGAATAATGTTTAATTTGCTTTGATATTTTGTGTACGTAGATTCTTCAATATAGCTTAGTGGAATTGGATGAAATATACAATACAACCAACTAATTGAACGACGTGTTAGTAACTTTGTATGACTTTTTAACAACTACAATATGAAATTTATTACTTTATATTACTTTTCTGGTACGTGAATTCGAATTTAAATTTAATAACCAAATTATATTTTTAATAAGGAATTTTTTATGATAAAGCAACACCATTGATTTTTAATGAAAGAAAGAAATTAATTGATTTGTTGCTATTAATTCAACCATAAAATGAAAGAAATTAATTGATTGATTACTTGATCGGATTAATAGTAATTGTAATCAGATTTATTGAAAGTGACGGTTTGGCAAGTTATTCGTTCGGATTTATTTTCTAAATCACAAAGTCTGGAAGGTCTTATTAATGAAACTGACTAATCACTTTCTTTTCTTTGTTCAAACACGTTTAGTTAAAAATATTGGTTTGATATATATAAAAGAAATTGAATGACAAACATATAAAATATCTTTGTGAAAGTGGTTGTGCGTGTTTATGCTATCTTTGATGTCTTAAGTTTGGTCCCCCAAAATGTAAATATATATATATATATATTTTTCTAATAAGATTTGTGAGAATGAATGTGGTGCTGACACATCAGCAAAATGACACCACTCTAAATATGTTGAAAAATAAAGCTTCTCTCTAAAACTGTTTCTCAATTGATATATAGGGGATGTGGTTATAACTTTTTTGCTTGAAACCTCATCTACCACACGTGGACATAAAACCCCTGGAGTATCTGAAAGGAACTCACGCAAGTGCTTTTGACTGATTGCTTCAATTTCGTAGTCACACTCCCGTGCCAACTCTTCTTTGGCAACCTGCAAAAAACTTCGTCATGAATCTCAAGATGCAGATAAATTATTATGTTTTCGATTATCGGATTGTTCTGATTACATCTTACATATACAATCATGTTCTCAGGATGAAGTAAGTGACAATATTGCTTTGTCCAGAAAGATAATGATACCTTAACAGCTCTATCCAGAAAGAGTCCTTTTGGCAACGCTTATATTAATTTAATAAGCGTCTGACATTTTTGATATCACTCTCAATACTGTTGGTAACGCCAGGGTACTGAATCTTCATTGCGACTTCTAACCCATCGACAGTACCGTCTGGGGTTTTTAAAAAGTCATAGGCAAAAAAACAATTTTGGGCCTTTTTAGTATAGGGTTTAAAAAAAAACAAAAATTTGGACCCTTTTTTCTTTAAAAAAATTTTAAAATCTGGAATGGGCCCAGGGCCTTAGCCCCTCCGCCTACCCCACTGAGCCGGGCCTGCCCATCGACAGCTCGCTGCACCTAAAACATCATTACGTAAGATAAAAGAAAAAACCCGATTCAACACATTCACATGGACGAAGCATCACACGCACTCTTCAGTCAAAATACAAACGCAAAAAACTAAGTCAGTACCTGACCAATACTCCGCTGCTGCTAGCGGTTCATAATCAAAACTAGCCAGCTTTGATTGCCAATCTGAACCTAATTCAGGATCCAAAAACTGGATTAAGTTGGCTCCTTGGCATCACATATGCACCTTGGCGCACATATTCCAGAGCATTCAAGATAAAAAGAACCTACTCTATACTTCAAAGAAGATATCAAACTGCACATTACAATAACTTAATCTAAACTGGTAAGAGTAGAAACTTGGGAAGAGGAAGATTGGTATCTCGCGGAGCAGGAACAAGACTCTCGTCGATTCATGAATAAAACTTGGGAAGAGGAAGATTGACAAAATTACTTTGTTGAAGAGACGATTCATGAACCCTTTTAAAGTATTCAATTCAATTCATGAAGGCCTTCCTACAATTTCAAAACTGCTTCCTAAAATTGTAAGAATTTCTACTATGTCATGCACAACCCACAAAGACCTAACCATGCTTATAATAATATGAGAAATTAGTACAAAACAGGTTGGAATTGCGAATCTTCATTATTACAGTCACGCAGAAGCAACAAAGACATAAGCATGTTAAACGATTGGCAGTAGCCACACAAAGGAGCATATATATCTGTGACAAAACTCATGCTTAGGGTACATAACACCAAGATGTACAAACAAGACTATTAATAGATATTTCACGTCAACTACTTTACATTGGGGGGCAGTGACGGTAAGCACCAAAAAATCCAGAAACTGCTTCTCCATAATCCTCATTGTCCATTTGCACATAAACAAATACAAACTGCAAACAAATATAAAGGATTTGAAAGAGAAGAAAAGTAAACTTGTTGGTTTTATTAGTTGGATATCAAAAGAGAGGAATAAAGGGGGTGTATTGGATTGTGAATTTTAGAAGATTTGGTGGTTCTTTTAAAATCCCCTGTTATTGAACTAATGATTTCTAAATGTCTTATCAAATCATATGTTATTCAATCAAGAATTTATAAAAAGTAAATCAAATCTTCTGTTATTAGAAATATTTTAAGTAGTGGATTTTAGGGGATTTTGAGTGATTTTAAGTGGTTTTGATGGGGTTTGTTAGTTAAAAAAAAATAAAAAACCAAATCCCATAGTTTTAGATGGGATTTCATAGACTTTAATAACAAATCATAAGAAATTCTCTAATTCACTCAAAGTCATCTAAAATTTCATTAAAACTCAAATCATTCCAAATTCTCCCAAATTTCAGTTTCAATACACCCCCAAAGAGATTGAAAACTCCATAAAGGGTATCAAATTATCATCACAACTTACAAAGTTGGATAATAATATGAGAAATTAGTACAAAACAGGTTGGAATTGCGAATCTTCATTATTACAGTCACGCAGAAGCAACAAAGACATAAGCATGTTAAACGATTGGCAGTAGCCACACAAAGGAGCATATATATCTGTGACAAAACTCATGCTTAGGGTACATAACACCAAGATGTACAAACAAGACTATTAATAGATATTTCACGTCAACTACTTTACATTGGGGGGCAGTGACGGTAAGCACCAAAAAATCCAGAAACTGCTTCTCCATAATCCTCATTGTCCATTTGCACATAAACAAATACAAACTGCACACAAATATAAAGGATTTGAAAGAGAAGAAAAGTAAACTTGTTGGTTTTATTAGTTGGATATCAAAAGAGAGGAATAAAGGGGGTGTATTGGATTGTGAATTTTAGAAGATTTGGTGGTTCTTTTAAAATCCCCTGTTATTGAACTAATGATTTCTAAATGTCTTATCAAATCATATGTTATTCAATCAAGAATTTATAAAAAGTAAATCAAATCCTCTGTTATTAGAAATATTTTAAGTAGTGGATTTTAGGGGATTTTGAGTGATTTTAAGTGGTTTTGGTGGGGTTTGTTAGTTAAAAAAATAAAAAACCAAATCCCATAGTTTTAGATGGGATTTCATATACTTTAATAACCAATCATAAGAAATTTGCTAATTCACTCAAAGTCATCTAAAATTTCATTAAAACTCAAATCATTCCAAATTCTCCCAAATTTCAGTTTCAATACACTCCCAAAGAGATTGAAAACTCCATAAAGGGTATTAAATTATCATCACAACTTACAAAGTTGGATAATGAATTCAGAGAAGTGGTAATTCCAGAGCAAAAAACCACAGGAAACACATTGTAAAAGTTTGAAACTTGACTAGATTTCAGAAAAATCTTGACAAACCCATTGAGAGTTTCGACTCTCAATAGTGATAAAAATCTAAGCCATTGGAGGTCATATCTAGCTCAGAAATCGCGATCATAAACAACAAGCAGAGAGAGAGAGAGATTACATGTGGAGTTCTTTGTAAGCAAGATGTAGGAGACGAGAAATCGTCGTCCATTTTCAAACCAGCAAAGATCAGAATAGGTTTAAAAACTATTTAGGATTACAAAATAGGAAAATTTCTTAAATATAGGAAGATTTCTCTAAAAGCTCGAATAAATCACTAAAAATAGGTTCTTAAACGTATTTGTCATATGAAAATATTTAGGATTCATCTTACATTACCATTTTATTTGTTAAATATTATTTAATATGTTTTTTTCTTATGGGACTTTTAAAATGATAATAAGCAATATCATCACCATTAGCCGTAATTTCAAGGAAGAAAAGACAATTGCAATTCAGTCCAGACACACTTAGATAGGATAACGATTAAATAATTAATTTGAAATGTCAAACGAAGCTGATCATCACCAAGTGGCGTGAGAGAGAGAGCAATAGTGGCGTAAGAGAGAGAGCAATGGTGGCGTTAGAAAGAGAGATTAGACGAGATTAGACGAAACTATGTTCGACTATCTTGAAGATTAAAACATAGACGAGAGTAACTGATATTGTTAGAGCTGAACTCGCCGAACTCTCTACAAACTGTGACAAATCTTACGTAATTTCTAAAAGAAATTTAGGCAACGAAAAACACCAGAAAAAGATGCTTACCATACGAAAATCCAGTGCGTTACGGCGAGTGAGACTCTCTTCCTCATGAACTGTAACACCCCGACCGCCCCTATCGGCGAGTCATTCATCCCTCCGTCGGGTTCGTGGGCCCCGCCCTTGTCCGACGGTCGGTGCGTTATTTTTCTCGATGGCCCGACCGACTGATTTACTTGTCCATGCAATAACCACGTGACCTTTTCCCGTGTTTTGACCTCACTCACACGGTTTCGCAGAGAACTTCCCGGAAGGTCACCCATCCTAGTGCTACTCCAGCATAAGCACGCTTAACTCTGGAGTTCTCTTAGGGTAAGTGAACAGAAAAGGTAAGTGCACTTTGACGACATAGGTAGCCAAATCAATCGATTTAAACTTATTCAAATGGGCCTGGCCCGGGTCGTTACAATTCTCCCCCACTTAACAGGAATTCGTCCCCGAATTCTGATCCCCCAGTGTGAATCCTAACTCCCAAACCCCCAAGACAGTCTCCTGGAACAGAACCAGTTTGACTTCCCTTGGCTCTGATACCACTTGTAACACCCCGACCGCCCCTACCGGCGAGTCACCCATCCCTCTGTCGGGCTCGTGGGCCCCGCCCCTGTCCGACGGTCGGTGCGTTATTTTTCTCGGTGGCCCGACCGACTGATTTACTTGTCCCTGCAATCACCACGTGACCTTTTCCCGTGTTTTGGCCTCACTCACACGGTTCCGCAGAGGACTTCCCGGAAGGTCACCCATCCTAGTGCTACTCCAGCATAAGCACGCTTAACTCTGGAGTTCTCTTAGGGTAAGTGACCAGAAAAGGTAAGTGCACTTTGATGACATAGGTAGCCAAATCAATCCATTTAAATTTATTCAAATGGGCCGGGCCCGAGTCGTTACATTAACCGCCATAGCCACCACTTTAAACTAAGAATAATTCATGTTGTTGGTATTGAAACCGTTTAACCAAAATTCCCTAATGCTACGAAAGTGGAAAATAACTTGCAGAGAAAGCAACAACATGAACGTAACCATATTATGCGTGTACCTTAGAAAGTGTTGAGTATAGATTTTGCTTTTCGTGGATCCTTCCACTACAAGAAAACATCACAAATTCCGATGACACCATTCATCAGAAATTTGTTGGAAAAACGTGTTTCGGATGAATTTCCGACGAATACGTGATTGTCGGAATACAAGCCTCGGAAATGAGTTTTGGTCGGATTTTTCTCGGAAATGAATGTTGTCGGACTTTTGTCAGAAAATGTCCTCCGAAGTTTCTCGGAAACTTTCCGACGAGTTTCCGAGTAACGAAAGTTACCGATTAAACATAATAGTCGGAAATTTGTGAGAAAATTTGCCAGTATATTTCCAACAAAATTCCGAGGAATTCAGAAAAAAACCAAAAAAAGAATAATAAAACTAAGAGAGAGAGAAATAGAAGAAGAGCCTGAAATGGTGGAGTGAGAGAGAGAGAGAGAGAGAGAGAGAGAGAAGTAGTGAAAGAGTGAAGAAGATAAATGGTGGCGTGAGAGAGAGAGCAATGGTGGCGTTAGAAAGAGAGATTAGAAGAGATTAGACGAAACTATGTTTGACTATCTTGTAGATTAAAACATATACGAAAAAAATAATGCATAAACTAAACTAAGCTTTGACGAAATTTTTTTTTTAAAATGTAAAGATTACACGCTATTTATATGTATACCGAAAATTTAGGGTTTACACTGATTTTTTTTTATGTGATATATAAACAACGTCTTTATCATAAGAAAAGAAAGAAAATTTATGTTTTCTTAACAAAGATAATTACCATTTATATCACGTGCAGTTAATGGGATATAGAACACGTGGCCGCAACCATTTCCAAGTTTCAACTTGCGGAGAAAACTGAGAATGCCTAGGTTTTTTATCTATAAATTGAGCTTTTCATGTCTCATAAGTTTCTTACATCACAAAGTATATGCCAATGAAGAGTCTCTCATTTCTTGCAACTCTGTCTCTCTTGGCTATAACACTTCCATTAGCCATTGCTTATGATCCAGGCCCCGTTCAAGACTTCTGCGTCGGCGTAAACACCCCAGCCGATGGTGGTATGTACATAATGATTGTTTGCGCTTACCTTTCATTGGTTTCTCATTTCGTGTACTTTTTTTTTTTATTATTTTCAGTGTTTGTGAACGGAAAGTTTTGCAAAGACCCAAAGCTCGCCACAGCAGACGACTTCTTTTTCACAGGGCTTGACATACCAGGAGTCCCAACCAATTGGCTCGGATCCAACGTCACTTTCGTCTTGGCTGATAATCTTCCGGGGTTAAACACCCTTGGAATTTCATTTGCCCGTGCAGATTATGCAGTGAACGGGACAGACCCGCCTCACATCCATCCACGTGCCAGCGAGTTCGTGATTGTCCTAGAAGGAACACTTTTGGCAGGTTTTGTCTCGTCAGACCAAGACGGAAAACAATTTTTCGGTAAAGAACTCCACAAGGGTGATCTATTTGTGTTTCCACAGGGACTCATCCATTTCCAATTTAATGTGGGACAAGTCCCAGCAGCTGTGTACGCTGGTTTGAACAGCCAAAATCCTGGTATGATCACTGTTGCTAACACCGTGTTTGGGTCTAATCCGCCGATAAACGCGACTGTTCTTGCAAAGTCATTCAAGTTGGATCTTAAGGTTGTCGAGAATCTACTGGAAAAATTTAAGCATCCTCCTTCTTTTACCGCTATCTGAATAAAGTGACATCAGTAAGGGATAATGAATAAGGGTCATGTATTATCCATCCGTACATCAATAAAGTGTCATCAGTAATAAGGGTCATGTATTATCCATCCGTACATCAATAAAGTGACACCAGTAAGGATAACGTATTTTCTTTTCTTTTTTTGTTAAAGCATGTTTTATTTTCTTTTATCTTCAATAGATTAAGGCATACAAAATTATGTTTGCAATCCACTTCACACGACTGAATTTTCTATCAAGATATGTTTAAGAAACGGACTAAAAACATAAACAAGAGAATTGTTTCCAACTTTACAAAAAAGAATAACGCCTAAATAAAATCTGCAGCATTCAAAGTGTTATTATATCCTTGTGGTTTCAAACTAAGCCATAGTAGTTTTAGAACCATCAAGACTAGCTAAATGGGTTTGAAAGATACTAACTAACAAACGCAAATGTTAAGCAACTTCAGATTGAAAGAAATATAAAGATGGACATGCATAAACCTGAAGTTTCCCACCTCACTCAAGTGAGAGATTTTTGTAAGTTGATTGAAAACCAGATCAAGGTGCTTCAACTTGGAACATCTCCGAAGATTATCCACCTTTGCAAACTTGTTTCGACTCAGATCAAGCGACTCAACACAAAAACATGAGAGAAGTTGCAACGACTCATCCATGGTCACGAGACGGTTGCAAGCGCATGAAACGAAAGCCAACTTAGTCCACTGGTGAATCCTGAAAACTATTTCTATACTCTCTGAGGCAACTCTATGTGGTTATATTATTTATGTTCAACCAAATTCAACGATAATCCAAAAAAAAGAAAGAAAAAAAATCAACGATAATCCCTTTTACCAAACCAATCTGGCAATTTTTTTTTTTTTCCCACTAAATTCAATTCACAACTAATTTGAATTCTTAGAATCTATCGTTGAGATATTTGTAAAAAATGATTGAAATTGAGGAAGAGAACAAGTCAACGAATGTGGTTCTTACGTTGGAAACGGCGGCGAAGAAGAAGGGTTCAAATAGTTCAGGGTGAAGATTATGTCGGATCTTAAGATAGTTAGGGATAATATCACACAATCGTTGTACTATAAATGTGATGTTTTTATATTGTAAGAGTATTCTATTTTATGTTAAGACTTTGATTTCTTATGCAGTGTTCCTTATTTAACTTGAAATTATATATTGTACTATTTATTGAACTTTGTTCTATTCTTCACCATTCTATGTAACTGTTTAATGCAAATGTTTAAACTGATCCGCATATGTTGGGAACTTAAAATAATCATGAACAAATTCTTTGCATATTGCAATCCCACAAGGAATTGGTTGGATAAATCCGCCAAATACACCAAAATCCACATGCTAAGTATTTGCATATATGTTAAAGAAATTAGTAAAAGTGTTATTTCACTACAAAAATACCTGATTTGCGAGGGATAAACCCGATGCAAATCGGCAGCTGTGATAGATTTGCGATGGCAGTGAAACTGTCGCAAATCGTTAGTCGTAAATCGATATTCGTCACAAATTTTTCGTAAATTTTTAGACGAATATTATTAATCGCAAAGTCGTCGCAAATTTGCGAAGGAAGGAGAGAGTTGTAAAGCCATCACAAATCTAGATCCTCGTAAATCAATCGTAAAAGGCAATGTCGCAAACTTTGCGACTTATTTGCGAGTTAGATTTGGTAGTCATAAAATAAACGTAAATTTGCGACGAATTTACGTCACACTATAGATTACAGTAGTCGCTAATCTCTCGTAAATTTGAGACAGCCTTGCGAGGTATTAGCGACAGCCTTGCAAGGCATTAGCGACATTTATATATATTTATTATTATAATTATAATTTGATTAAAAATATAAAATCGAAATAAAATTAATATTTAAAAAGAAAATTAAATTAAATTTAAATATCCATTAAAAAAAGTAATTGTTCAAATGAAAATAATAAAAAACTAAAACTACGAAGACGGGTTATCGGTTCCGGAAGATCGGTTGTCGGTTCCGGTAGAAGTGCCGGTTTCCGAGCTCTGAAAAAGTTATGTGAAAGCCGAATCTCTTTGTACCATAAACTTAAAGAACTTATCGTAGCTCTGCATCTTCTCGGTCTGAGACGCAATAAAATGGGTCAAAGACTCAACCATACAAGCTTGAGTCTCAATTATATTTTGCAGAGCGGGATCTGGTCAGGAGGAAGAAAATGTAGAAGGAGTAGAAGACTCAATATCCGATTGCAAAGAATCCACTGAGTAAACTCTTCCTTTTTTACGTCCATAAAAGAGTATTTATAAAATACTTACGTCCACATAAATCTTGTTCTTCTCGGCCAAGTAATTGCTGATGCTGTGCTTTCTAGATCATCATGATTAATCTGAGACAACTCTTGCATCTTCGTAGTGACGTCGTTGTATAGCTGTTTCAAGCGTCTATCGACAAAAGATCCATCCAGCTTTTGTTTGGTCTCCTCTAGTACCGTTAACAAATCCAAAATAGTCGATCTGGGTCCGTTCAACCTAAGAAAACATTTAAGACATTTGGAAAATATATATTTTTTAAAAAACATGATTGAGAAAATAAAAATTTACTATCTTTCAGGCCTGGGTTTTGAACGAAGTCTGACCGGAATGATGCTTAGGAAGTTCATGTCCATCGACATCACTGTATCGAGCTGTGAGGCAATTGGAGCTCTAGACCTCGCTCCCCGAATCTAACCAAAATCTAACGAGGCCCCTTCAAACTTCCGGGTCAAGCCAATTGGGCAGCGCATCATCGCCTTCGTTCTTCCACTTACTCTTCCACCGTCCCACTTGGACGGTCATCCGTTTTTTCAACTTGGCCTCAAATTCATCCTTCACTCGTTTGTTTATGGACTACTCCAAATAATATTTTTGCTACAATTAAATTTCATAAAATAATATATTTTAAAATTAGCTTAAACATACTAAAAATTTAATAAATTTAATTAACTAAAAATGTAATGTTATTTATAGAAAATTGTTCGTACCACCGCTTGATGACAATTTTGGAGTTTGCGTCCAATTTGCATGAAACTCTTTGAAATCTCATCACATATATACAAATTACATTATATCAGCGATGTGTTTATTTAATTTATACTATTGTTGTCCCTATCGAAATCAAAATTTATAGTTTTGTAAATTGTGACCTCGCAAAGTGACAATGTATTGAGCAGGGGAAAAATAAATTAAGAGTGCGGTACAATTGAACTGTGGTAAGCGCGATAATATATTATGTGGGACAAGTACAGTTAGTATGTAAAAAACTAAATAATATAGTTTGAACGTACATATACCACTACAAGAAAACATGCATTTTTCGAGGAACGAATTCGTGGCAAATTCGTCGTAAATCGACAGTCGCAACGAATTTGCCATGAAAGTTCAGTCGTCGGTAATTGATCGTCGCGAAAGAAAATTCGTCGCGGATTCATCGTTAATTTTGGGAGTCCGAGATTTCGTCGTAAAATCGTCGTTAATCAGGTCGTCGTAGAATCATCATTAAGTAGCGAGACACAGATTTACGACAGAGTTCATCGTAAATACGTGGCAAAAAAATCGTAGTAAATTCGTAGCAAAATAATAATCGTGCTAAAATCGTGGCAAATTGAGGGGAACAAAATCGTCGTAAATTCGTAGCAAATTAATAATCGTCGTAAAATCGTAGAAAAATATATCGTCGTTAATTCGTGGCAATTAAAATTTCGTCGTAAAACCGTTGCAACAAAGTTCGTCATTAAATCGTGGCAAAATTATTTTCGTCGTAAATACCTAGTAAACTTTTAAATTTAAAATAAAAAAAAATATATTAAAAAAAGTAAATTTTAAAATTTAAATTTAAAATAAAATAAAAAATAAATATTTTTGGGTTTTAATAAAATAAAATAAAACTACTCTACGACATAATCGAAATCCGGGATAATCCGAGCAGCTTTGGTAGCTTGAGCCGCAAGGCGGCGTGATTCCCGTTGTTCCTCGGTCAAGTCTTCCTCCGTCGAATGGCTGGGCCCGACATGTGCTGTTTCCGCTCGTCGTCTCCGCTTCTCTCGCAAGAGTGCAGCGATCTCGGGATTTCGCACTGCCATTATCTCGAAGATAGCTTCGTACTCCAAAAGTTCAGCCTTGACTTGTTCCTGATATTCGGTTTGATTTTGTTGGAGAGTCGCTATCTTTGCACGTAGGACGACTGGATCATCTTTATGAAACCGTTGAGGGGCAAAAGACGAAGCAGATGGCACATGATGAATAGATCCCATCCCTACGACTTTCCCCTTCCTCTTAGAGGCAACCTAGATATATTATTATACATACATTCTCGTAGATCCAATCGATGTCGGGAGTGGTTAACCCCCCGGATCGCACTGAAGAACCGCCAGGTGATGTCTGAGACATATGTGACTCTCGCTCGGCAATCCTCGCCGTGACGTCGTTGTAGATCCTCTCGGCCTTGTCAGAGACAAAGAGCCACGACGTCTTCTTGCGATGTGTCTTCGCAAAAACTTCCGTCATCGGAGGCAAAACACCTCCGTTGTCGGATGCCTACATTTTTTGTAAATTATTTTGTTAGTAAAAATTTTAAAAAATAGAAAATGAATTTATGAAAGTAATTGATAATTTACTATTTATAAACGAACGCCCGGAAAAGACGTTTGACCGGCTGTATGAGGCAATGCTGCGGGTAAACCGTCCGGACCAACGGTATCACGGAAAGATGAACACTTTGCAGAAATGACGACCGAGTGGGGGTCCCGCCAGTAGCGAACCAATCCGTCCCAAACCGACTTCTCGATGTATATCGGTTTTGCGTCGTCGCCTATGACCTCCCATTTTCTTTTCCAGTCTGAAACGGTGCCTCCGAGACGTCCCCTCACTTTCATCTTGAACGCTTCCCTCACGGTCGGGATATATATGAACATAATCCCACTTGTACTTTTTGCTAAAATAATTAAAAAAAACAAAAACAATTAAATTTATTTATTTAATATCAATTTTAATAAATTATAATTTTAAAAAAGACATTTATTACCGCAAATATTTTGAACCAAGTATCGAAGATTTCCGGCGAGAGTTGAGAGAAATTTGCGTGAGGCTCGGTGAAAAATGACTTGATGATATCGCTAACGGACCGTCCGACAATGCTTTCGATCCCGAACCTAAAAAAAAAATATTAAATCACAAATTGGAAACATAAAAATTAAATATTAAATAAAAAAACGTACCATTTTCCGGTTACATGATGCGGGTCTAATCTCGTAACATTAGTTCTTCCCGGTTGTGCAATCAAATCATCAACCGTCAAATGGGCATATGGATGAGGAACAGCAGGTTGCCGGAAGTGTGGCGGTGGTGCAGTAGTCTGGGTCTGGGTCTGCGGAACTTCCGACTCAGTAGCAGAAGTAGTCTATGCCTGAGACGAATCCGAAATCGGAACTGTCCCGGACGAAGTCCCACCACCATTATCAGGTATAAACTGATAATAATGGTTACGACGAGAAGGCCTTATCTGCACAATAATTAATAAATATAATTAATAACTAAAATTAAAGAATCTCTAAATTAAAAAAAAAATTCTATTTACAATAAAATATATCATTCCTAACGAATTTTAATATTCCGATATTGTTTTTGGTAAAGAGTTTTTTTGTAGGTGAAGAGAGAGTTTGTTTTTGTTTTTGTAGTTTTGATAATGAAGTGTTGTTTCTATATATAGGTCTTTTTTTTACATCGAATTACCAACGAATTAGCAACGAATTAACAAGGAATATTTTCGTGGCAAAAAAAACAGTAAAAACCAGTAAAACAAGTTTTCATCTAACTTATTTTCCTCTCTAATATGTCGTTAATTTACTTCGAATTATTTTCTCGGTAATTCGTCGGAAATTAACGACGAAATACCGAGGAATCCACGTCAAATATGTTTCGTCGTCAATTCGTCCTAATGTAACGACGAATTAGAGACGAAATATATTTTCGTCGTTATTTCATCGTTAATTCATTGGAATTTACGACGATTTTACAATAATTTATTTTCGTCGCTCTTTCTGACGAATTGCCGACGTTTATAATTTTCCTCGTAAATTCCTCGTTAAAAAGGGTAGATTGTATCACTTAAATTGTATCACAAAACTAAGTGATAATATTTTGAATTAGTTATTTATAAATGAAACAAATATACATGGCTTAACATCAATTATGATAATTGATGTTATAATTAACTAGTTTGACATCAATTCAATAAAAGTGATACAAATTTTATTAGTTTGTATCACTTTAAAAAAATTGATATTAAAATATAATGTTACATCAATTAGGTGATCGATGTATTTATTAATTTTTGTTAACATCACTTCTAACAATGATGCAAAATTAGCATCAATAAAAACTGGTTTTAATAAAAATTACTCTAATAATATATACATAATTATGTGAATTAGCTTCAATTATTAAAAATGATGTAACTGTTTCGTTCTTTAGCATCAATAGAATAAAATCGATACAAAATTATAAATTTACATCAGCTAAATAATCGATGTAACTAATGATTTTGGTTAACATCATTTATAAAAATGATATAAAATTTGTATCAGTTAAAAGTGATGTAACTAACGTTTTTTACTTTATCCCACATTGCTAATAGATGAAGAAGTTAAAGAGAAATCATCTCTATATATACTGAAACTTAAATATCTAATATTCATATTTATTGGTGAATAAAATTATTATTTTTTATTTGGTTTTAACCAATAAGATTAATTTTCTTTTTGGTTTTAACCAATAAGATTAATTACATAAAAATAAATAACATAATTATTACAATCAATTATGATATCTCGAATAAATTTAACATCAATTATATACAAGTGATAGTAATATTTTAAATCATATATTTTAAATGATACAAATATTAAGTCAGTTATTATAAATGATACAACTATTAAAATCACTTATTAAAATTGACGCTAATTTAATATCAATTATTATAATCGTTACAAATACTAACATCACTTTTAAAAATTGATGTAAAAGATAACATCAATTTTTCGTAATTGACACATATTGAAATCAATTATAACAATCGATGCAAAAATAAAATATATTTGCATCGGTTGATAACTAACTGATGTTAATTATTTGCATCACCACAAACAGAGTCACTTTTCTAAGTGATGTAAGATTCATTTGCATCAATTATAAATAATATAAAAATATATAATAAATGATACAATCCACCTCTTTTTTTGTAGTGAGAGCATTTTCCAAAAAAGAAAAAAATGGGAAAGGTCCTAACTTGGTTGATGAGAAGACACGTGGCACAACCTCACGTGGACTGAAAGAGATAATACGTAATACATTGATCACTTGTCACCTTCAGTCTAATATTAACCATTTTCTCTATTTTCTATAGTTTTTTTTGGGTGCAAATATTGCATGCTCACTCCATTATTCTCGTTGCGTTACCGTCCCATCCCCAGCTAGCCCTAACAATTTCGAAATTTGCAATGAGAATTTATGGGTATAAAATAGAAATGGAAAATTTAAAAATTGAAAAATTGGAAAATAATTTCCAAACGGAAATTTGATTAGAATGGAACAGAAAATTCAGATAATAAAACGAAAAATTTGAATAATGGAACGGATTAAAAATAAAATCACATATCCAAAATCTCTTCTCAAACTTTAGGTACTTTTTAGCAAATTTTGGAAAATTCAAAAAAAATCAGAAAATTTGGTAAATTCAAAAATATATAAAATCATTAAATTACTTATGTGTCAACACTATAATTTTCACAACTTTTTTAACTAATTAAATTTTCAATATTATCCTAATTGCCAAATAATTACACTTTCAAATATTACTAATCCTGTAATAAGTTTATCTACATTCCCAAACAAATAATATATTTATTAATTTACTAATTATTAAAATGGAAAAGAACGGAAACCTGTCACAAAATTTTAAGGATTACCTCAAGTTCTTTTGGATTATTTAATTTTTATTTTTCTTTTCACAAAATAGTTTTTCTTTTTTAATAGTCTCCACACACAAACTCTAAATTATAACTGATTATAGGTTACATTTTTTCCTCTTACTTTTAGGAAGGCATTCCTGAATGTTTAGAAAAATTTCTTATAACTTTATGAAGCCAACATTTAAAAAGCCTTGTGCCTGATTGGTTACAGCTGTAACTTTATATTTTTGATGTAGAAATATGATTGTAGATTTTTTTGTTGTACCTGTAAATTTTATTGCTGTACTATTTTTTTTGTAGAATTTAAAATTTTAGAAATTCTAAAATCGTATGCTTTAGAAAAAAAATATTTTGTACAGCCGAAAAAATAAAAAATAAAAAATATTTTGGTTGTGAGTAAAAAAAAAGAAAGTCAAAGCTTTAGAAATTGTTTTTCTTTGTAAAGTTTCAAAGCTTTAAAAAAAAAAATTTGCTTTGTAAAGTTTGTAAAATTTGTAAAGTTCATAAATTTTAAAACGAAGCTGCTGAGTTGCCTAGAACAACCCAAGAAAAAAAATGCTAGGCAACTTGAAAAAGACGTAACTTGCTGAGTTTGTGTGAATTATGAATACCAAGCCTTTTCCATCATTCACATAATATCTTTCTCTAAAAAATAAATTAAAATAAAGATTATAATAACCTTATTTCGCATCATTGCAATATTTGAAACACAACCCTGATTGAGGTCATAAGAGTCGGAACAAAATATAATAGATCAGACTAAAAAAATGTGCAATCTCAACATAGGTGTCTATAGTAAAAGCACTAGAGAAAGAATGTTCACGACATGGTTGTAGCTTGTAATTGTTTAAGTTTAGCCTGCAAGACCTTCCCAACTTCATTTGACACGCTTTTCTTTTTTGCCAACACCTGCATTGAATAAACATTCTTGAAATTTATAACTAAAATCTTGGGTAAGTAGACATAGGTTTTGAAATGAAAAGGTTTTGGAACAATTTGGCACTGATGCAAGATTGATGTTCATATAGTACTCATTGAATCTATGAAAGACAAAGAAAATGGAAAGGTGAGACCATGCTGCAATTCTGCAAAGGTGTTGGAACAATTTGGAACCGATGCAAGATTGATGTTCATATAGTACTCATTGAATCTATGAAAGACAAAGAAAATGGAAAGGTGAGACCATGCACTATACGGAAACAATAGTCAGAAAACTCAGAACTAATAACAATTACTGATACATTGAATCAAAGGCGGAACGAAGTGAAGACACTACTTAATGTATGCATGTATGGCCCTAAGGAGTGTTTGATAATGTGCAGGAAAGGACCAACCAAAGAGCATTTCTTAGCAGCCATTACACTTTCATCCCCCAACCATTGTTTTTACATTGGATCATTCACTAAAAAAGCTAAAAAAATTGAGATAAAAACTGAACCCGTCGTAATAAGTTTAGATTCCATTCCGTTTGAACTCTTTCCACTTACTTATTTCACAATTTTGGTTAATGAAAATGAGAACTTTGTTATTCTTCTGTATGAGGACAATTCTATCTATATGTTTTTTTCTACCTAAAACCCAAATCAGAGGCATTCAAAAGTTGAAAAGAGAATAAATTTTCTAATTCGGATTTATATGTACACCAAAAACATACCTCAAAAAGTTGCCAAAGTTCGATTTCAACAAGTTGATCATCCTTTGAAAATAGTCTTTTACTTCCCCAATTGATCTCTACAAAACACACAAAAATACACAAACACATGCACTACAAAAAAAAGTAATTATTGTTACGGTTTTTTTTTTGTCATAATATACAAATATTCGGTCACAACAAAATTATTGTGATCAAAGTGATACAAATTATAAAATATCACAATAAAATGGACACAAACATACTTTAGTCTCAAAAAAGTCACAAAATTTTGTGACGCTTAACAATGGTAACAATTCGTCACAATTAGTGACACCATTTAAACGTCACAAAGATGACATAATTCATGACGAACAATAGTCACAAATAGGCCACAGATTGTGACAAAAGAATGTTACATATTTGTCACATGTTATTACCATATTTAGTCATTAACGCGTTACAAAATTGCAACAAAAAAATACCACAAATGTGTCACGGTTATTGACTAAATTACAGTCATACAATCATCACTATATGTTTTTAGTTGTGACACATTTTCCTTACTGAGTACGTAATAAATCTGTTTTTAATTGTGACATTTTCTTCTTACTAAATTCGAATTTAGTTACGAATTTAGTAATATAAAAACATAAAAAAATTAGTGACAAACCATTATCAAATCTTCTTAATTAATTAATTGTAGTTACCATATATAATTATAAAACAAAAAAAATTAAAATTTCAAAATCAAAAAACAAACGATAAAATAAATAATACTTACTTATAATTAGAACTTAGAAGCAAATATATATAATTAGAACTTGTAGTTACCATATATAATTAGAACTTAGAAGCAAATATCCAAAACAAAGAAAATCATCCAAAACAAAGAAAATCTACAAACATAATTTAAAAGAAAAAGTCTTAACAAATACAAACTTAAACAATACTAAGGATAAATGAAAACTAGAATAACTAGATTCCATGGCACATGGGATGATTTTGGTCGTGGAGTTGGGAACTAGGAGGCATTTTGACTTGCTAAAGTCTTAACAATCTTCTCCATAGTTTCAAGTTTTTTCTGAAAATTCAGATTCTCTTCACGGCTTTGCTTAAGCTCTGTTTCCATCTCCTGCAGCCTCTGTGTTAACATCTCCTCTTCTTCGAGAGGTTGTGCTGCACTTGAAGAAGCATCAACAGCTACTAAAAACTCACTTAGCAGTGTACCAAGTCCAAAGATATTGTCTTGTTTAGATGATCCTTTAGCATTAGCAACCTAGAACGAAATATCAAATACATTAGCAAAAACCAGAAAACACAACAGTATACACACATGACCAAAGCTAGGCAGAAAACACACTACGTAGCTTAATTATAACCTAGGCTCTTGCAAACGAGCAAGTAATTTTGTTTAAGCAAAAAAGTTCATTTACGGCTCATTTTTAAAACACAACGGTATACACACTACTTAGCTTAATCCTAATCTAGGCTGAAAGCAAACAAACAAGTTTGCTTCTTGCAAACGAGCAAGCAAAAAAAGTTTGTTTTCGTATCAGTTTTAAAGCTTTACCTTGACATAAATTTCGTTTTTCTCACGTTGGTCAAGATTTTCAGCTGTTATATTCTCTTCACCAGCAGTTGCGAGCTGTGCCAAGTGTTCTTGTACATGCTTCTCATAAGTTTTTGCAACCAATCGTGCTCTTTGATCGACATATGTTCCATCAGCCTTCTTGTGTGTTTTCTTCATCACGGCAATGAAAGAGAAGTCCTCATTGTTTGCTTCCTGCAAATGAAACAGTAAAACAAAGTGAAATAATACAACTATTATCACGATTAAAAACTAATAATGAAACCAATATAAACATTACCAAAACATCTTGAACTCTAGCATAAGAACGAGAACCAGCTAGGTGGGAATGTGGGCCTAAACCATTGCGATCAGACATTCGTGAAGCACGGGCTTTCTCACTCATTGCTTTTGCTTTTGGTGTGGCCCAATCAGCTTGCATAATGTTCCAATATTCAGACGAGATCCATTCCGGTTTTTCCCCTTGCTTCTTTGCAAGGCTTATCATTCTTTTGAGGCGATAAGCAGCAAGCTTATTGAACTCCCCCCTTCAACCTGATGG
This sequence comes from Alliaria petiolata, assembly GCA_020283515.1. Classification (NCBI taxonomy): domain Eukaryota; kingdom Viridiplantae; phylum Streptophyta; class Magnoliopsida; order Brassicales; family Brassicaceae; genus Alliaria; species Alliaria petiolata. The sequence goes on from JAHZTW010000001.1 coordinate 291,398,925, forward strand.
TTGATAGCCGGATCCCAGTTAACAAAGAATACCAGAAATGATGAATAACATAGGAAATCATTTATGAAATAGTTATATGAAATATAGCACAACAAATACCTTAAAAAGAGTAAACCAGGTTCGTTTATGGAAAGGAGGCACTTTTTTCCAAGAGTACCATGGGCTTCGGAAATAACTTTGAATGACCTTTCTGACAGCAGTTGATACTTGAGTGTGATGTTTACACTTGTTCCATTCTTTACTCAGTATCCGATTGCAAAGATCCACTCAGCCTCCACAATATCAAAAAATTTAGAGTTTCGATTCACAAAATTTTAGGTACTATATCCTTTATATAGATAATATATCTTAGAATTGTAAATATATCGTAGCTAATAATATATCTTAGAGTTTCAGATTCATAACTTTAATTCTCTTTCAAAATCCATTTGAACAGAAATCCATGAAATTGCCACAAAAGCAAAATTAAAGCTTTGTAAAGTTGATTTGAAATTGTAAAGTTGTTGTTTACCTATGGTGACCTTGAAATGCTGATTTCGAACTGATCTCCAGTCCCAAAAGAAGGAACTTTTCCCCAAGCTAATCCCTCAATAGATCCTTTAAGATTACGAAAACAAAAGTAAACCCACACAAATATTATGTGGCTGCTAAGATTGGTAATGTAGTAGATAGGGAAATGAAAAGAAAAAAAGACCAATTTTTCCAACAGATAGATAGGAAGTTTTGATGTGCTTAGCTCAAATGTTTCTACACAATGCACTATTTTCTCAACAGGAAGAGTTTTGAGTTCTTGAAATTTTAGCATGTACAAAAAGGAAGAACCAAAAGAGTGACAATGGAAAGAAAGAAAAAAAAATCAATTTGGGCATTAGCATTCTACGGTCAGACAACAGCTAAAGTTCTTGGGTTTTACCCATGTACACAACCTAAACTAGACAAATACGCCATTGACAAGACTTATACTAAAACCATACAAAAAATCAGTGAATCTGAAAGGAAAAAGAAAGAGATAAACAAAACAACAACTAGGCCAATAACCATATGAAACACTCCCAATTGACTCAACATATAATCATAATCCAACCATAACCCAATGCTCTATAATCTAATTGTGACCTAAGAGAATGATGATAAGGCAACACAACCAAATGATACATTCCTAATCAACTGAACATAAGAATCATCATAATTCCAAATCTTGAACTCTAGATTTGTCACTTAAGAGAAAGAAATAGGCAAAAGACATGAACCTGCATGAAGTTTGGATAGAGTGGATTCACAGCTTCAACGTGATGAATAGAGACAAATTAAGGAACTCCGAGTTCTGTGATGCAGGCGTGAAGGCGATCGTCACTCCCGTATAGCTTCGGGTATCTAACAATCGTCGTGGATACGAGAGAGAGCTTCTGCTAGAGGGTAGCTAATTGCGATGCCACCGCCTCCAAAGGCCATGTAATGACTGAAGTATGAGTTCGCTGAGTGGCTCTCAAACGCAGCTTACGAAACCGATTGCAGCTCAATCAAGGGATTTAATCTCTTGAGACATGCCTTTGCTCAATCAAGAGGTTCGATAGAAACTCTTGAGACCAAACTTCCTGTGTTGACTACGTTAATCGAGCCAAGACAAGGGATAAGAGAAAACTCTTTTATTAAATTTCAAAAACTGATCCATCACCAAAACCTAAAGAAATGCTTATATAGCCTTAAACTCAATCACAAGTCGATTGAGAAAAGGAAACTATCTTGTTTTGATCAATTGAAGATTTAATAAAGGCAATAATTAAAACACCAAAACCGACCTAAAACCAAATCTTCTACGATGTTCTTCCGCTTCTTTCACGATGTTGCTACATCAGGTCCCCCTTGGTTACATACCTTGGTAGATCGAATGAATGGACAATGGATTATGAATGAGGATGAAAATCCGCACGGATTAGACTTTAGAATCACTCAATTCCGTGAAGAATTGGAAAAGTGAAAATTTGGGGGAAAATGGTTTCTAAAGCTCGGGTTTTAAAAAAATGAGGAAGAAAAGAAAAGTGTTGGGTTTTTGAAGACTTACCTGTGTCCCCACGTGGTGTCGATCGACACAAGGGGTGTCGATCGACACTACCTGTGATCGTGCCTCCTCTTTTTTTTTATTTTTATTTTTTTATAAAAACCAAGTTAATCTAAGTAAAACCAAAATAAAATAAAATAAATACTTACCAGTGGGTTGCCTCCCACTAAGCGCTCGTTTAACGTCAATAGCTTGGCTGTTCATGCGGTTAGGCAGATGGTGCATCATCCAGAGACACAATGTGTCCTTCTGGAATCTCGGCTTGAGCCCAGTAGTGTTTCACCCTTTGCCCATTCACAGTGAACTCCTCTCCTTTGGAGTTTGTCAAGACAATTGCTCCATATGGTCTGACCTCTTTGATGGTGAAGGGACCTGACCAACGTGAACGTAATTTACCAGGAAACAATTGCAAACGAGAGTTATACAGAAGTACTTGATCACTTGGTTCGAATTGTCTGCAGACAATCTTCTTGTCATGATATGCCTTAGTCCTCTCTTTGTAGAGCTTTGAATTTTCATAGGCATGATGGCGAAGTTCGTCGAGTTCATTGAGCTGTATTAGGCGTCTTTCTGCACCTGGCTTCAAGTCAAAGTTCATCTTTTTTATGGCCCAATGCGCCTTGTGCTCCAATTCCACAGGAAGATGGCAAGCTTTGCCATAGAGCAGCTGAAATGGTGTAGTCCCAAGTGGCGTTTTGTAGGCAGTCATGTAGGCCCAAAGTGCATCATCCAATTTCGCAGCCCAATCCTTCCTTGTCTTGCCCACTGTCTTCTCCAGGATTTGCTTGATCTGTCTGTTGGAGACCTCAACTTGACCACTTGTTTGGGGATGATAAGGAGTAGCCACACGATGCTGAACACCATGTTTCTTCAGCAGCTTGATAGCTAGATTTTACCAATCAATTACTCAATCCTACTACACATGTCATTGTAGTATTTGAGGTTCAATCCATATGGGTTTGTTGTGACAAAAGGAATTCATAAAACTTCTTAATCTAAGCAAGTCTAGTGAAGGTTTTGGTATGTGATTAGTAACATTAAACAAGGTGAATGACAAACTATCTTCAAGATAAGTAAAAACAAAACAGAGTTTCTAAAAGGTTTTTGTAAATTTTGGAAAGATGAATCCAAGGTTATGGTATTGATTTTCAGGTGTTTAAAAGTGTAATCAATGATGTCATTCTACTCATATAAATGCTAATCCACAAGCTTAGAACTTCAAGAATAGATTAAACCACTTTCATGGATTTAATCTTTTCATCACATTTCTAATCAAGAACAAACTTTCATTTGTGATCAAAGATGCAACAAGCATAAAGATTCAGTTCTAATCTGCTAATAAACACCTTAGACAATCACTTTCATGAGCTAAGTATGTAAATCTCTTGCTTAAATTATCCAGAAATTTTATTAATCTTTTTGATGAGAAAATTCCCTATGAATCTAATTCAACATGATCAAGGTTGAAATTAGCATTAAGAGCACTAAACAAGAAGAGATATGGAAGAATCAACTCATAGACATCAAGGCTAACGCCCTAAACACCCTAGATCTAACCAACCTTAGATTCTAAGGAAACTACTCACTAAACATGATTAAACTCATAAATATATTGAAGTAGATATTGGTAAACATAAATATAAAGAAGAAGATGATAGATAAGACAAACTCTTGGATTGCAAACACTCTTGAAGGTATCTTACAAAGTTGATTTAGAACCAAAAGAGAAAGAGTTTTTAAACAAGAACAATGGATCTAAAATAAGAACAAAGGATGATTTAGGTAAAAGATTGTAATAAGAGCTTAGAGAAAATGTGTAAAAGAAGCTTGGCCTCAACAATGGCCAAGAATACAGATATATAGATGAAAATCACGTTTTTAGGTGGAGAAATTAGGTAAAACCGAGTTTAAACCACATTTCCTTTGATTATCCAAGTAAACCAGTTGGTTTATGAACAGTGATCGACTGATCCATTCTAAAATGGCCTTATCTCTTGAACCGTTGTACTGAATGACTTGAAACCACCACTAAACGAAATATAACTCAATTATCTATGACCTTCATGAAGAACGCCGAGGCTAAATCGGAATGGAAACCCTTCGTATGGCCCAATCTTTCAGTCACTTCAGTCAGTCTGGTATCGCGCAACGGGCTGTCAGGCCGATGCAACTGGCCGATGCTGGAGTACAGTCAGGCAGTCTGATGTCTCGCAACGGGCAGTCAGGCCGATGCAACTGCCCGATGCTGGAGTACTGACAGGCAGTATGGTGTCTCGCATCTGGCAGTCAGGCCGATGCAACTGGCCGATGCTAGAGTACATATTTCTGCTTCTTTTTGTTTTGATTTCTTCTTGGCCATTTCTCATCCTCCAAACTTCAGCAAGTTTCCATATGATCCAAATCACCTGAAATAACACTACAAATGCAAGGATATGCAAGAAAATGCAAGACCTAAAGCTAATACTTACTAACTCTAAAATGGATGCAAACTAAACTATATGGACAAGTTATATACATGAAACAATGCAAATGCTACACTAAGTGGATGTTAAAATGGTGTAAATATGCTAACTATCAACTCCCCCAAACTTGCCTTTTACTTGCCCTCAAGCAAACATATATGACAAATCCAAGAGAGATGTGTGTATGTGGGAGTTCAAATCCAAAAATGCCAACAAGAGAAATCAAGCCATTGTCCAAGTTAATAATTCTAGGATGCATATCGAGTTTGTTTTACTTTAAAAATCTTAGCCACACTCATCACAAACATGAAATGAATCCAAGTCTAGCCTAAACAAGTCTTCTTATCCTTCATTCCTTTAACATTCATTCAATTTGTAGCCATGGATCATGCTTATGCACTGCAAGTGAACTCATTTGGTTAAAGGAAAAGGTTATGAGAATTAAAAAAAAAAATGATCTCATTCATGTGGGTTTTTCTTTAAAAGGGATCTCTCAAGACAGAATGAACTTTGACAAAATGCTAAGGGTAAAGTACAACTTGTGCATACAAGGACAAACTTCCATCTACCCAAGTACCATTTGCGATTTTAACCCTTATCTCTAAACCCAACAAAGTCCCTCATATTCTACCCTTTTCTTAAGGCATTTACCTTCTTGACCCACACAATATCCTCATATTCACTTCCATTTAAACTCTTAGGAGAAACTCTTCTTCAATCTTTGGTAAACAAATGGTTTTGGCTTTTTACTCTCATTACAGCTCTCATTTTACTTTCTAGGTAAGCCAATCTAATCATCCTTTAGATGCTTTTGCCATTTTTGGCTTCTTTTCTTTTTTTTAACTTAGAGGCTTACCAAACATTTATACTTAGAGCTATTTTTCAAATTTTATTTGCCAACCAATCCAAAATTGTTTCCCCTTATACCTTCTCCAAAAATCTTTTCTTCTTTTCCACTCTTTTTTTTATTTCTTTTTTAACTAACAACCCAAGCCCCTACTTAAGCTAACCAACCTACCTTATGTCTAGCCCAATGATGTGTGAGCTAGTTCTACATGGAGGACTCTCCTTGTCGTGCTAAACCCAACACTTTTTGGTAAGTTCATTCAAAAATTAGGCCTCATAACACACACAATAGCTTTTTAGCTTGAAAGAAGGTTTGGTTAGGGGTGTGGTAAGCTACTTGGGATAACAAGAGAGTGGTAGAAAGGAAAAATACATCCCAAATATGTATATGATATCCATGAGTCACTTACCAATTTATAAACATGATAATTGCAATTCAAGATTAATGGTTCTTATAAATAGGAATGAGTTCAATTCACAGCAAGCTTCAACCAAAACATGAACATCAAGACATGAATTCCAAGTGTGGTGCTATCTTAACTTAAAACTCATTTGAATGCATCAAACAATTATGAACGTGGACAATGGTTTCATCTCAAAAATCAGCATTTTACAAGGAAAACTTATCATTCCTCCCTATGCAATATGAATAAAAGCCTACATGAAATGCAACTAGACTCAATCCTAAAATGGAAATACAACTTCTAAATGCTTCTTGTTGGTAAATTTTCAAAATTTTCGATTTTTTGTATTTTTTCTCTGCCTTAGATGAATGCATGAAACTCAAGTATGCAAAAGAGAAAATAAGAAACACAAAACATAAAGTCAAATCTCTCAACCTCTCCCCCAAACTTAAATTACACAGTCTCTTGTGTAATAAAAGTTCAAGAGAGACCCAATCAATATGACAAAAATATGAGAAATAAAACTAAACGGTATGCACAATGGAATCGGAGTGTTACCTCTAGAATGGTATGGAGGAGGAGGACGAACCTGTTGAAAACAAACACTCAAAACACACATTATTGAAATAAAAACCAATAATATATACAAGGATAAACATGGGAATGCCTCCCAAGAGCGCTTGTTTAACGTCACTAAGCTTGACTTTTCAATCCCCTTAGGCATTTGTAAGATCATGAAGAGGGACTGAAGTTGCCTCTTCTATTGTATCACTGGCCAAGTAAGGCTTCGACCTATGCCCATTCACAGTGAATTCTTCTCCCTTGAGACCATAAAGAGTGACAGCTCCATAAGGTAGAACCTCCTTGATCTTGAAAGGACCGGACCATCTTGATTTGAGCTTTCCCGGGAATAGCTTCAACCGAGAATTGTACAGCAGTACCATGTGTCCAGGCAAGAATTCTTTTGGCTTAATCTTCTTGTCATGGAAGGCTTTGGTTCTCTCCTTGTAGATTTTGGAGCTCTCAAAAGCTTCCAAGCGAATCTCGTCAAGCTCTTGAAGATTGATCAGCCTCTTCTCTTGGGCGGTTTTGATGTCAAAGTTCAGGAGTTTGACTGCCCATAACGCTTTGTACTCAAGCTCCACAGGTAGGTGGCATGATTTTCCATAGAGAAGAGAGAATGGTGATCTCCCAATGGGTGTCTTGAAGGCAGTTCTATAAGCCCATAGTGCATCATCAAGCTTAGCTGCCCAGTCTTTTCTTGTAGCTCCAACTGTCTTCTCTAGAATGGTTTTGATTTCTCTGTTGGAAATTTCGACCTGGCCACTTGTTTGAGGATGGTAAGGTGTTGCCACCTTATGCTTAACTCCATGCTTCTTGAGGAGGCTCTCAAAAATCTTGTTGATAAAATGGCTTCCTCCATCACTTATGACCACTCTTGGCACTCCAAATCTTGGGAATATGATGGATTTGAACAGCTTGATCACCACCTTAGCATCATTTGTGGGACTTGCAATAGCTTCTACCCACTTGGAGACATAGTCCACTGCTACTAGAATGTATTTGTTGCCATAGGAAGATGGGAAAGGACCCATGAAATCTACTCCCCAAACATCAAACACCTCCACCTCAAGGATTGGGTTCTGTGGCATCTCATCTCTTCTGCTTATGTTGCCCTTCTTTTGACATGCCTCACATGTAGATATGTAAGCATTAGTGTCCTTGAAGAGGGTTGGCCACCAAAACCCAGATTGTAGGATTTTTGTTGCTGTTTTGAATGTGGCAAAGTGCCCTCCATAAGCTGATCCATGACAATGATATAAGATGCCATTCACTTCTGATTGTGCAACACATCTTCTGAAGAGGCCATCAGAACACCTCTTGAACAGATAAGGTTCATCCCAAAAGTAATGGGAAACATCTTTGAAGAACTTCTTCTTGTTGTATGCATCCAGATTTAGAGGCACATCACCTCCCACTAAGTAGTTCACAAGGTCTGCATACCAAGGTAACTCTCCTTCTTTCAGGCTTTTGGCTTCTTCAAGCTTTCTCCCCATTTGGTATCCCTTCTCTAGGATTTTGATCAACATTAGCTGCTCTTCAGGAAGAGAGTCGTCAATGGGGATGGTCTCTTCTATTCTCATCCTTGACAAGTGGTCTGCAACTCCATTTTCAATGCCTTTCTTGTCCACAATCTCCATGTCAAATTCTTGGAGAAGAAGTATCCATCTAAGAAGTCTTGGTTTGGTGTCCTTCTTAGCATAAATGTACCTTAATGCTGCATGATCAGTGTACACCACCACCTTAGATCCTACTAGGTAGCTTCTGAACTTCTCAAAGGCAAAGACAACAGCTAGAAGCTCCTTCTCAGTTGTTGCATACTTCACTTGAGTGTCATCCAAGGTCCTACTTGCATAGTAGATGACATGAAGTTTCTTGTCCTTCTTTTGCCCCAAAACTGCACCCACTGCATAATCACTTGCATCACACATGATCTCAAAAGGGAGATCCCAATCTGGTGCTTGCACTATAGGGGCACTCACAAGAGCTTCTTTGATCTTCAAGAATGCACTATGACACTCTTCATCAAACAGAAATTCAGCTTCTTTGCACAGCAGTCTAGTGAGTGGTCTTGCAATCTTGGAGAAGTCTTTAATGAACCTTCTATAGAACCCAGCATGGCCTAGGAAGCTCCTTATTCCTCTCACATTTCGTGGAGGCTCTAGACTCACCATCACTTCAATCTTTGCCTTGTCCACTTCAATCCCATTTTCAGAAATTTTGTGCCCAAGCACAATGCCTTCTCTCACCATGAAATGACATTTCTCCCAGTTCAGCACCAAGTTTGCATCCTCACACCTTTTAAGCACCCTGCAAAGATTTGACAAACACCCAGCAAAAGAGAGGCCATATACAGAAAAATCATCCATGAAGACCTCTACCATATCTTCTATAAGATCAGAGAATATTGACATCATACACCTTTGAAAGGTTGCTGGTGCATTACATAACCCAAATGGCATCCTTCGATATGCAAAGGTACCATAGGGGCATGTGAAAGTTGTTTTCTCCTGATCATTGGGGTGAATGGGTATTTGAAAGAACCCACTATACCCATCTAGGAAGCAATAAAAAGGGTGGTTTGCAAGTCTCTCCAGCATTTGATCAATAAATGGGAGAGGAAAATGATCTTTTCTTGAGGCTGAATTTAGTTTTCTGTAATCAATACACATCCTATGGCCAGTTATGGTTCTAGTTGGTATTAATTCATCTTTTTCATTTTTTACCACAGTTATTCCTCCTTTTTTTGGCACAACATGAACAGGTGAAACCCAAGTGCTATCCGAAATGGGATAGATAACACCTGCATCTAGAAGTTTAAGGATCTCCTTTTTTACTACTTCTTTCAAGTTTGGGTTTAATCTCCTTTGATGTTCAATTGAAGTTAATGATTCATTTTCTAGATGAATTCTATGTGTGCAAAGAGAAGGAGAGATTCCTTTGATGTCATCCAAAGAATAACCAATGGCTCTCCTAAACCTTTTCAGCTCATTCAAAAGTGATGTTAACTCTTCCTCATTCAGATTTTCATTCACTATGACAGGGTAAGACGAATTTGGACCTAGGAAAGCATACCTTAGCCCTTGTGGAAGAGGTTTGAGTTCCACCCTTGGTGCTTTGAGTTCACACCAATCATCTTCAATGCTAGACTTACCATTGCTAGCCTCCTTCTTGTCATCTTGTGTAGTGTCTAAGGAACCAACATCTTCAAATATAGGACCTCCATTGTTGTTATGCCTCAGCTCCATGAAGGTGTTTTCTCCTTGTAATGGTTTGTGTGAATCCAGCAGCTTCAAGTATCCTAGACTTTCTTCATGTAGAAACCCATTCTCACCATACTCCTTGGTTAAAGCCACTTGGAGATGATCTTCCATGGCTAACTCTTCAAGATATTCATCAGCTAATTGGTCCATGGTTTCAATCCAGAAAGTTTGACCTTCAATAGTAGGCTTCTTCAATGTGTCATTGATGTCATACTTGAGAACAAAGTCCTTTCCCAAGTGCAAATCAATTTTCCCCTTCTTGACATCAATAATAGCCCCAGCTGTTGCTAAGAAAGGTCTCCCAAAGATGAGTGGATCTTTTGGTTCTTCATCCATCCTCAATACCACAAAGTCTGTGGGCACTTCAACATTCCCAATCATGACTGGCAGGTCTTCAAGCAAACCCACAGGAAGTCTAACTGATCTATCAGCTAATACAAGGGAGATTCCACACTCCTTGTAGCGATTAAAGCCCAGTCTTTTAGCTACTGAAAGTGGCATCAGACTTACACTAGCTCCAAGGTCACACAAGCAATGGTTGAATGACAAAGGTCCCAAAGCACATGGCAGAGTAAAACTACCAGGATCACCAAGCTTCTTTGGGATGATGGTCTTTTGAATAATGGCACTACATTCATGAGTAAGAACCACCATACCTTGCAGCTCTTTAGTCCTCTCCATCACTGCATCTTTGAGAAACTTGGCATATTGAGGAACCAGCATGAATGCATCCATCAAAGGCATGGTTAGTTGAATCTCACTCATTTGCTTGTCAAAGAGAGCTCTATACTTCTCCACCAATTGCTTCTTAAAGCGCCCAGGAAATGGGAGTTTTGGTTTGTATGGTGGTGGAACAAAGGGAGTCTTCTTGTAAACAACAGTTTCCTCTCTTGGTTTCTCCCCAACTTTTTCCTTGCCTTCTCTTTGAACCACAAAATCTTCAGCAATCACACTTTCATCATTTTGAAAGTTCACCTCCCCATCTTGTCTCTCAATGTCCTCATTGAGTTTGGAATGTGTGGTTGGTGGTTGTAGTGCTCTCCCACTTCTCAATGTGATTGCATTGATGTACTCTCTAGGATTAGTCTCTGAATTTCCAGGGAGAGTACCTTGCTGCCTTGATGTTGATGCATTGCCCTTGTTTTCCATTTGCTGAAATTTGGAGTTGAGGGTTTCTATCTTTGAGTGCAGCTCATTGTATGTTGAGTCCACCTTATTGTGTATTTCTGCCATCTTCTTGCTTAAGTCTATTGCTCCTTGTGCTTGTCCTTGTAGAAGTTGCTGGAGCATATTCTTCATGTCCATGTCTTGAGTAGCTAAAGGTTGTTGTTGTTGCTGTTGCACAAAACCAGGTGGATGTTGTGGTTTTTGCTGAAAGTTCCCTTGCACTCCTTGGTATTTTTGAAAGTTTCCTTGGTTCCCTTGGTAGTTGTTCTTGGGAGGGAACCCTTGTTGTTGGTTGTATGGCAGAAATGGCCTTTGTGGAGGAGCTTGGCTCTGTCCTTGTTGTGGGTAAACCTGATCTTGTGGGTTCTCCACATTGTTGCTTCTGTAGGATAGGTTGTTGTTGTTGTTGTTCCTGTAGTTGTTGAAGCCCCTTTGAAATCCTTGCCCACTAACATAGTTTACCTCTTCTCTGAAATCCTCGTTTGGTTCTTGATGAGGTCCATGGCCGTCTTCATAATCACCCACATAGTTTACTGATTTTTGAGAAGCTTGCAGCAGCTTATCCATCTTGTCATTGAGGGCTTTCATTTCCCTTCTTCTTTGATCTTCAGTATCTCCTCCACCTCTTGATGATCTATCATAGTCTTCACTATAATTCCCATCACTTTGGGCTAGGTTCTCCACCAGCTGAAGACCATCTTCTACCTCCTTCCCCAGGAAATTTCCATTGCTTGCAGTGTCTAGAAGCATGCGAAATTTAGGAAGCACACCTCTGTAGAGAGTGCTTAGTAGAGACTCTTCAGAAAATCCATGGTGTGGACATTGCATGGTATAGCTCTTGAACCTTTCCCATGCTTCACAGAAACTTTCATTGCTCCTTTGAGTGAAGCTAGAGATGTCATTTCTCAGCTTTGCAGTTCTTGAGTTGGAGAAAAATTTGGCCAAGAAAGACTTCTTGCATTGATCCCAAGAAGTGATGGAACCTTGTGGAAGTGTCTTCTCCCATAGGTGTGCTTTGTCCCCAAGAGAAAATGGGAACAATCTCAGCTTGAAACCATCCTCTGAAATCCCATTGATCTTTGTCATGCTGCAGATTCTATCAAACTCATCCAAGTGGTCCAAAGGATCTTCCATTGGTAGTCCATGGAACTTGTTGTTCTGCACCATAGAGATCAACCCACTCTTGATTTCGAAATTGTTGTTCTCAACTGGAGGAGGGATGATGCCTTGGCGATTGCCATGAGTGTTAGGCGCATCTCCAGCTCCAATATGACGTGGCTGTCTAGGTGGGTGCTGTGGCACTCTTGCTCCTTGAGCTATCTGTTGCTGGTCAAGATAATGAGGTGGTGGTTGACCACCTGCTTCCTGCGGATTGTCCATGCCCAGGCGTGCTATATGGGCTGCTCTTTCTTGCTCTCTTCTTGCAAATGCTCTTCTACTCAGTCTATGAATGTTGTCTATTGGTTCAACAAGATCTTCTTGTCCTCTAGACCTCAAGTTCATGCACCTATAGAGAGGAAAAACAGAGCAAGCAAAAGAGATTAGTAATGAACCGAAAAATAAAACTTAGTCTCAAGAGGATTTAAAATCCTAATGCACAAAACAGAACCCAAATGGCAACGGCGCCAAATTGATAACAGGATTTTGCTAATCAATTACTCAATCCTACTACACATGTCATTGTAGTATTTGAGGATCAATCCATATGGGTTTGTTGTGACAAAAGGAATTCATAAAACTTCTTAATCTAAGCAAGTCTAGTGAAGGTTTTGGTATGTGATTAGTAACATTAAACAAGGTGAATGACAAACTATCTTCAAGATAAGTAAAAACAAAACAGAGTTTCTAAAAGGTTTTTGTAAATTTTGGAAAGATGAATCCAAGGTTATGGTATTGATTTTCAGGTGCTTAAAAGTGTAATCAATGATGTCATTCTACTCATATAAATGCTAATCCCCAAGCTTAGAACTTCAAGAATAGATTAAACCACTTTCATGGACTTAATCCTTTCATCACATTTCTAATCAAGAACAAACTTTCATTTGTGATCAAAGATGCAACAAGCATAAAGATTCAGTTCTAATCTGCTAATAAACACCTTAGACAATCACTTTCATGAGCTAAGTATGTAAATCTCTTGCTTAAATGATCCAGGAATTTTACTAATCTTTTGGATGAGAAAATTCCCTAGAAATCTAATTCAACATGATCAAGGTTGAAATTAGCATTAAGAGCACTAAGCAAGAAGAGATATGGAAGAATCAACTCATAGACATCAAGACTAAATTCCTAAAACACCATAAATCTACCCCATCCCTAGATTCTAAGGAAACTACTCACTAAACATGGTTAAACTCATAAATATATTGAAGTAGATATTGGTAAACATAAATATAAAGAAGAAGATGATAGATAAGACAAACTCTTGGATTGCAAACACTCTTGAAGATATCTTACAAAGTTGATTTAGAACCAAAAGAGAAAGAGTTTTTAAACAAGAACAATGGATCTAAAATAAGAACAAAGGATGATTTAGGTAAAAGATTGTAATAAGAGCTTAGAGAAAATGTGTAAAAGAAGCTTGGCCTCAACAATGGCCAAAAATACAGATATATAGATGAAAATCACGTTTTTAGGTGGAGAAATTAGGTAAACCCGAGTTTAAACCACATTTCCTTTGATTATCCATGTAAACCAGTTGGTTTATGAACAGTGATCGACTAATCCATTCTAAAATGGCCTTATCTCTTGAACCGTTGCACTGAATGACTTGAAACCACCACTAAACGAAAGATAACTCAATTATCTATGACCTTCATGAAGAACGCCGAGGCTAAATCGGAATGGAAACCCTTCGTATGGCCCAATCTTTCAGTCACTTCAGTCAGTCTGGTGTCGCGCAACGGGCTGTCAGGCCGATGCAACTGGCCGATGCTGGAGTACAGTCAGGCAGTCTGGTGTCTCGCAACGGACAGTCAGACCGATGCAACTGCCCGATCCTGGAGTACAGACAGGCAGTATGGTGTCTCGCATCTGGCAGTCAGGCCGATGCAACTGGCCGATGTTGGAGTACAGATTTCTGCTTCTTTTTTTTTTATTTCTTCTTGGCCATTTCTCATCCTCCAAACTTCAGCAAGTTTCCATATGATCCAAATCATCTGAAATAACACTCCAAATGCAAGGATATGCAAGAAAATGCAAGACCTAAAGCTAAGACTTACTAACTCTAAAATGGATGCAAACTAGACTATATGGACAAGTTATATGCATGAACAATGCAAATGCTACACTAAGTGGATGTTAAAATGGTGTAAATATGCTAACTATCACAACTTGTTGAATACCTTGTTGATAAAGTAAGAACCACCATCACTTATAACAAACCGAGACACTCCGAATCTTGGGAAGATGATGGTTCGAAACAGCTTAAGAACCACAGCAGCATCATTGGTCTTAGAAGCAATTGCTTCCACCCACTTAGAGACGTAATCCACAGCTATCAAGATGTACTTGTTCCCAAAATATGGAGGAAAATGGCCCATGAAGTCAATACCCCAACAATCAAAAATCTCCACTTCAAGGATGAAGTTCTGTGGCATTTCGTGTCTCTTGCTAATTTTTCCTCTCCTTTGACAAACATCACATTGAGTGATGAACAGCTGAGCATCCTTGAACATAGTAGGGCACCAAAAGCCTGCTTGAAGAACCTTGGAAACTGTCTTGAAAGTGGCAAAGTGGCCAGCATACTCAGAACCATGACAATGGAACAGCACATCACGAACTTCACTCTCTGCAATGCATCTTCTGTAAACATTGTCTGAACAATGCTTATACAAGTGTGGTTCATCCCAATAGTACATTATATGTTCCCTCATAAACTTCTTCTTCTCATAGTCCTTGAGATGTTTAGGCTCAATGTCAGCAGCAAGGAAGTTTACTATGTCAGCATACCATGGTCGATTTGCATCATTTATGGCAAAGATTGGCTGTCGAAACACTTCGTCCAAGATCCTGCGAACTGATATGGTCCTTGATGTCGATCGACACTACAGACGGTGTCGATCGACACTCGTGAAGTTGGTAGAATTTGAAGTGTTAAATCGTGACATTTGGTCAAAGTATCTGACGGGGTGTCGATCGACACTACCCTAGTGTCGATCGACACTGGGTGTATCTGCTCCGAACACATAGCTTGGAAATGACTCTCAACAAAGTAGACATTCTCTTCAGGCAGAAAATCATCAATTGGCACGTCATCTTCAATCCTAATCCTTGAGAGATGGTTAGCAACTCCATTTTCAACTCCTTTCTTGTCCTTGACTTCTATGTCAAACTCTTGAAGAAGTAGAATCCATCTCAACAACCTTGGCTTAGCATCCTTCTTCTGCATCAAGTACTTCAATGTAGAATGATCAGTGTGAACAATCACCTTCGAGCCAACAAGATACTGGCGAAATTTCTCAAAGGCAAAGACCACAGCCAGCAATTTCTTCTCTGTTGTTGCATAATTCTTTTGAGCATCATCCACTGTTCTACTGGCATAGTAGATGGCATGAAGTTTCTTGTCCTTCTTCTGTCCCAAAACTGCTCCTACTGCGAAGTCATTGGCATCACACATTACCTCGAAAGGTAAATCCCAATATGGAGGTTGAACAATTGGAGCACTCACTAAGGCTTGCTTGATCTGTTCAAAGGCTGAAAGACATTCTGCAGTGAACTCGAATTTCACGTCTTTGCAGAGAAAAGCAGTGAGTGGCCTCGCGATCTTGCTGAAATCCTTGATGAATCTTCTATAGAACCCAGCATGACCCAGAAAACTCTTCACTGATGTAACAGAATCAAGTGCTTGCAAAGTCGTCATCACTTCAATCTTGGCGCGGTCTACTGCGATTCCTTCTGCTGAAACCTTGTGTCCAAGTACAATCCCATCTGTTACCATGAAATTACACTTTTCCCAGTTCAGGACCAAGTGCTTCTCTTCACAACGCTTCAGCACTGCGCATAAGTTGTCCAGACAGTACTTGAAAGATGACCCATAAACAGAGAAGTCATCCATAAAGACCTTTATAAACTTCTCAATCATGTATGTGAAGATGGACATCATGCATCGCTTAAAGGTCGCAGGACCATTACAGAGTCCAAATGGCATTCTACAATATGCAAATGTACCATAAGGACATGTAAACGTGGTCTTCTCCTGATTATCTTGATGGATTAGAATCTGGAAGAATCTAGAATATCCATCAAAGAAGCAGTAGTAGGGATGATTTGCCAGTCTCTCCAGCATTTGATCGATGAAAGGCAAAGGAAAGTGATCATTTCTGGTCGCAGCATTCAGCTTCATGTAGTCTATTCACATCCTGTGTCCGGTCACATCCTTGTAGAAATCAGCTCGTTCTTCTCATTCTTCACCACTGTGATTCCTCCTTTCTTAGGAACCACATGAACTGGGTTGACCCAAGCACTGTCCGAAATGGGATAGATGATCCCAGCTTCCAAAAGCTTCATGATCTCCTTTTTTACTACCTCCTTCAGGTTTGGATTCAGCCTCCTTTGATGTTCAATTGATGACTTAGTCTCATCCTCAAAGTGAATCTGATGCATGCACAAGTCTGGTGAGATACCTGAAATATCATCAAGAGAATAGCCAAGAGCTTTGCGATATTTGCGCAACTTGCTTAGCAATAAAGTGAGCTCTACATTGTTCAAAGAAGCATTCACAATAACTGGATAAGTTCAATTAGGACCTAGAAATACGTACTTTAGCCCGGCAGAGAGCTTTTTAAGCTCAACTTTAGGTGCCTTAGCCTCACTCCAGTCGCCAAGTGCTGCATCCTTCGTGGATTTCGCAGGGTGTCGATCGACACTAGATGGTGTCGATCGACACAGGTCCTCTTGTGCGACTAGTTGCAGCACTTGCTCACTAGCATCCAGCATCTTTGTGTATCCAGTAGCAGTATCGTCCAAGTGCTCAATGTCCTTTGTAGAAGTTGTCAAGGCTCGTTCCAAAGGGTCTGTAGGATGGTCCTCTTGGAAAATTTCTTCAGCAAAGTTGGTGAGTGAATCGACATAGAAGGTCTGTCCATCAATCGTGGGTCTCTTCATCAGCTTCTCCATGTCGAAATTCATCATCAAGTCACCAATGTTCAGCGCGATCCTTCCCTTCCTTACATCAATGATTGCTCCAGCTGTAGCCAAGAATGGTCTACCAAGTATGAGAGGGTCTTTTGGTTCCTCATCATATGCTAATACCACAAAGTCTATGGGAATCAAGCAATCTCCCACTTTGATGGGAACATCTTCCAAGACACCTTTAGGGATCCTGGCAGAACGATCAGCAAGGACTAAAGAGATTCTTGTTGGTTTGAATTCTGTCATATCCATCATAAGAGTAACAGAAAGAGGCATCAAGTTGACACTAGAACCTAAATCGCATAGAGACCTTCCAAATTTGTCTGAAAAGATGGAGCAATCTAGAACAAAGCTTCCCGGATCGGAGAGTTTTTCTGGAAGCCTGTTCTGAATAACAGCACTGGCTTGCTCTGATATCATCATCACTCCTTCCTCAATATCCATGTTCTTTGTCATCATCCACTTCAAGTATCTTTTTATCACTTGAGTAGTTCTAATGGCATCCATCAAAGGAATTTCAACCACTAGTCTATCCATGATAGCCTTGCATCTAGCATCAAGTAGCTCCTTCTTAGACTTCTTTGGTATCAAAGGGAAAAGGATCTTTGGTTTGTAGACCTTCTCTGGTGCAGCTTGCGTCGTCTTGGGCTGATCTGGTGTTGTCTGCGGTAAGCATCGATTGATACCCTCCTGGTGTCGATCGACACTCTTCTTTGTAGTCGAGTCCTTCGCGTCTGGTTTGCTCGTTTCGTCGTGTATCTCCAAGGGTGTCGATCGACACACAGTAGTGTCGATCGACACTGGCTCCACAGCATCTTCTACATATTCAAGCTCTTCGAAATCTTCATCACTAAGCCCTCTTTTCTGCACAGGCTGAAGGTTCTTTCCACTCCTCAATGTGATAACATTCACATGGCGTTTGGGATTGATATCAGTCTTCCCTGGAAGAAATCCTTCTTGCCTGTTAACAGCTCCTGTAGTTTGAGCAACTTGAACATCTAGCTTCTTCATGTGAGAGTTCAAGCTCTCAATCTTTCCATTCAAGTCTTGATACAGTGAATCAATCTTCCCATTGAAGTCCACTGTTATCTTCTGCTGTCCTTCCAAAAGTTGCTCCAGCATAGACTTCATCTCGTTGTCTTGTGCAGGAGGCTTTTGGTAAGAAGAATTGCCATAGTTCCTTGTGTAATTGTTGTTGCTGTTCTGAAATGGGGGCTTTTGAGTAAAACCAGAAGAGTTTTGATTTCCTGTGAAGGAGCTCCTCTGATAATTCTCATTGAAACTCCTATTTCCATGCTGGTTCCCAAACCTTTGCCCTTGAAAGCCACCTCCGTTGATGTAGTTGACATCCTCCTCTTCGCATTCTTCACTCGGCTCGAATGTCTCCACTTCATTAGCAAAGTGGACTTGCTTTTTCTCCACCAAGAGATCCAGCTTCCTGTTAACTTCAGCGATTTGGCTTCCTCCATTTGCACCAGCTTGTTGTCGCCTTTCAAAGTATGTGTTCTTGGTGCTATTACAAGAGGCCAAATTCTCTATAAGCACCACCGCGTCAGCTGGATATCTGGTGTTGAAGTTTCCATTGCTTGCAGCGTCTAAAGCCATCTGGTACCTCCAATCGATCCCTCGGTAAAAGATACCGATAAGCTGCGGCTCGCTGAAACCGTGATGTGGGCAATCTCTTTGGTAAGCTTTGAATCGCACCCAAGAAGCCTTGAATGCTTCAGTAGGTCCTTGGGAAAATGCAGTGATCTTCGTCCTCAGCTCTTCTAATCTCGCATCATCAAAGAAGTTGCAAAAGAATGCATTCTTTGTTTCTTCCCAAGTAGTCAAGGATCCTGGATCCAACTGCTTCAGCCAATATGATGCATCTCCAGCGAGCGAGTAAGGGAAAATCTTGCAGAAGAGATAATCATAGGTCAATCCATTAGCCTTGATGCTTGATGCGAGGTCCTCAAATCTCTCAATGTGGTCCATCGGATGCTCTTGAGGAAGACCATGAAACGGATGCTGAGCCACTAGTGTGAAGTAAGCAGGCTTCAGTTCAAAGTCATTCCTCTGAAATGCAGGAGGACGGATCGCAACTCTATTGGAATAGAACTGGTTTGGGCGGTTGTACTCGCCAAGTGTTCTTCCACGTCCAGCTTCTGCAACGGCGGCTTTTATTGGTTGCTCAATGATAACAGCTCCATTATCATCAAGTCTCTGTCCTTGTGCGTTCCTTCTATTGCCTTTTAGGTCAAATAGGTTGCCTTCTGCATCGCGTATCACAACCACAGCCTCAGCCATTGTCGTCTGCGTAGGGTGTTGATCGATGCTAGTAGGGGTGTCGATCGACACTCGTGCAGATTTGCGGTTCGTACGTTCCAAAGGGCCAAGCTCCTGGTTTAACGCGACAAGTTCCTTCTCCTTGTTGCTTCTGGTACTGGGCATGCACCTGAAACCAAAGATTATAACTAAATTAGTAACCAAAATAAAGATAAAACCTAGTCAAAATCCTAGTACTAGATTCCGTAGGCAGCTATTACTTCCCCGGCAACGGCGCCAAAAACTTGATAGGGCTCAGGTTTTACCCAAATAAAACTACTGCAAGTGCACAGCAAATGCAATCGTAGTATAAGGGGTATCAAAATCCCAAGGGAAGTAGATGCTACACTAAGATTTCTAAATTCAGATTATGCTAGGTCGAATTGTATGAAATTAAAACTAAGCAATTAAACGAGTAAGTAAATCGGATTAATACGGATTTAAGTTCAGGAGAAGGCGCTAGGCAAGGGTAATTATCAGGTTGAATCCAAGAATGCAGAAATCAAGTTTATTAGGGATTTATTAAGAACCGTCTAGAACTCGAATCACTAAGTTAAAACCAATCAACTCTCGTTGCAGAAGTTATATATGCCTAAATTCCTAAATTTCAAATCTCTTTGCGAATTTAAACAACTAAGGCAAGCAATTAGATCAGGTTCGATTTGTTCACAAAATACCTAAACCAAATCTCTTTGCGAATAGATATTTTGCTCAACTATGATTAATTCAAGTTACTAATAATGTTCTCGCATCTATTAAATAACCTAAGGTTTGATTTCTAAGTAATCAATTTCTGAAATCAAGTTAAGCACAAATCAAGGTGAAGATCCTATTGATTTCCCTAAAATTCTAATGATTCTACAAACTCTTCATCAACCCTAAATCACCCTAACCTAACTAGCAAACTACTCAGACATAATTATGCAAACACAAATCATGGCTGAAATAAATTGCATAAAAGAATAGAGAATGATACAGGGGTTCGAAATCTGGCTCAGATGAGTTAGAATTGTCTCCCCAAAAGCTCAGGATCAAAATATCTCTAAGTCTCAAAAACAGAAAATAATGATAAGGTATGTGGCTAAACAATGCCTGAAAACTATATATAAAGATTTTCGTCATGGGTAGACTTGTAATTCTTCAAAACTTGGGATGATTTCCTTTTTCTGATGGAAGTCCGATTTCTTTGGCGGTCTTCATTGGTGTCGATCGACACACAGTGATGGTGTCGATCGACAGCTTGCGTGTAAATTCACCCTGACTTCATCACTTCGGCTGCTTCTCCAAAATGCTCCAGAAAGTACCAGAATCTCCCATTTATCTCCAAATGCTCTCCATCCTGTAAAGACTCTAAAACTAACCAAAGACTCCATAAAAAGACTTATATCATGGTCCAAAAACGGGTAAAAACCATGATATATCAGTAATCCCCCTATGAAACGAGCTAGCAACTGTTGTTCAGAATCGTGAAGATTCACACGCGTAATCAACAAAAAAAATTATGTAGCATAGTCTTCTACTATCCGTGTACCTTGTCGCAGATTCATCAACTTCTGGAACATCAGTTGTTCATAATTGAAGGGCAGGAACGTTTTTTGCATCGCACGTTTAAGCTTCTCCCACGTTGTGATCTTCGTTTTTTCTAGACGCGAGCGAGACGTTTTCAATTTAACCCACCAAGCAGCCGCACGATCACGGAAACGCATGGTAATCATAGGAACACAGCGATCAAGGGGAACATGTTTAAATTCCAAAATTTCTTCGACCGTCGCGAACCAATCAAGCAGCTCTTCCGCTACTTGAGTACCTCGATACTCAGGAATTTCGAACTTAAAACCTGTTTCCCATCGGTTTATATCATCACCACCATGTTGTATCACCACGTTATTGAGTTGTTGTTGCTGTCCAGCAAAAGGATTAGCGTCTTCTTCGTTGTCAGATTCGACAATAACATCGTCGTGTTGAACACCATCTCTGTTTTGGACCTGTGGAGGTGGAGGTCTTTGTTGCACATTCATCGTTACTATTGCAGCAGTTAAATTCTGCATTTGAGCGTGAAGATCAGCAATACCTTGTCACGTGATCTCAGCTTCAGTCAGATGAATAACTTTCTTCGGTCTCGCCATTTTCTTCGGTCTCGCCATTGGAAGGAGGAGCGTAGCAAAACTCTGATACCAACCTGACGCAGCGTACGAAACCGGTTACAGCTCAATCAAGGGATTTAATCTCTTGAGACCTGCCTTTGCTCAATCAAGAGGTTCGATAGAAAATCTTGAGACCAAACTTCCTGTGTTGACGACGTTAATCGAGCCAAGACAAGGGATAAGAGAAACCTCTTTTATTAACTTTCAAAAACTGATCCATCACCAAAACCTAAAGCAATGCTTATATAGCCTTAAACTCAATCACAAGTCGATTGAGAAAATGAAACTATCTTGTTTTGATAAATTGAAGATTTATCTAAACATAAAATAAAGGCAATAATTAAAACACCAAAACCGATCTAAAACCAAAGCTTCTACGATGTTCTACCCGCTTCTTTCACGATGTTGCTACATCACTCTCCGAGGGGCTTCCGATGTATACCATCTCCGAAGGATCGTACTTGCTCAAGACGTCAAGAAGATTGTGGACATTGAAGATGGTGTCGTCATCTCCGAGGGGCTTCCGATGTATACCATCTCCGAAGGATCGTACTTGCTCAAGACGGCAAGAAGATTGTGGACATTGAAGATGGTGTCGTCATAAACAAATGGACATCATGAAAAGAGAGAGTCGGAAAGATCCAATTGCAATTCGGGAGAATCGAGTCACCGGTAAAACGAGATCTACAAAATGTGATTTCTAAATAATTTATTGATCCGATTTGCGAAGAAACAAGCGAATCGAGTCATCGGTAAAACAAGATCTACAAAATCAAGAGACAACCCCGAGCGAAAATCGGTGTGAGTCTGAGAGAGAGAGAGTGTGTGTTTTTTGTTTTGTCGGCGAGAGTGTGTGTGTGTTTTTTTGGTCAATGCGAGAGTGTGTGTTTTCTTTTTTGGTCAATTGAAATCCATTAAGAGCACAAATGAAAGATGTGTAAATTGTAAATTTTAGAAAAAAAATTCTTCCAATCACAAGTATCGTCGGACTATAGGATTATTACATATAACTTGACGGGAGATTACTCGGTGAGTAGGCACCAAAGTCATGTTTCCGCTAATCTCTGTAACCAACGTTTATCATTTAGAATGTAATAATAACACGCTAAAGGCACTGTCTTATGTACGTAGTTTTTTAAAAAATCAAGTTTATAGTGAATCCGATTGCTACTCAATCTGGTCAGATTGATAATATGAAATTTTAAAAAACTTTAAACTTGTTGAATACAGAAGTTGTTATGGGTGTTTAGTAAAAGGCTAAAGAAGAAAAAAGCTCCCAGGCACGAGTTCCTAGGTAGTCTCCCATCCACCTAGTTTTGGTTATTTTCAAACCCAACCACTTGGTATTTCCTAAAATAGCAATTTTTTTAATCACAAAACCGCATTGGGAGATACGCCGTCGTGGTTCCACCCCCACCTACGGGTCAGAGGGTCCGCCCCAGCTCCGGTAAGTAGCCTAGACACCTCCAAGTCCTCCCCTCTATGCCATCTACAAACACGCCTTTGCATACTACGAAGTCTTTAGTGGGTTTAGCTGTCAAACAAGCAACTCGCAACCGCTCCAACTTCTTGAACCGGAGTACCTGCTGGGAAACCATCTGAAAAGCTGAGAAACAAGAGAAAGGAAATACTTTTGGTGTGAATAAGACCATCAAAAGTGTTTGTCTATAAGAATACAACCTCCTCGCGGTGTGAATAAGACCACCGGGAGAACCTGGTATTCTGTTGGAAAATTTTGTTGGAAGAAATGACTGAATTGATCCACCGGAGATATTCCTATGCGGAGAAAGGGAAGGCCATCAAGGAAGTCGCAGATCTACCTAGGAGGATCCGGATCAGAGTGCCGGAGTTTGACAACTCAGATCTGATAGAGGAAAACCGCTTGACCCTCATTGGTGGATTAACAAACCCTAAGGAGCAGAGGATATGCTCAATGGTATCCTTCTTTACGAAAAGATGGAAACTAAAAGGAAAATTTGTGGGTTCAGACCTAGGGAAGGGCTGTTTCCAGCTCAGGTTTGACCTAGAAGAAGATCTGATGCAAGTCTTGGAAGAGGGGCCGTATAACTTTGCATATTGGATGGTAATCTTACAGAGATGGGAACCTACAGTCTCAGAAGATTTCCCATCATGTATCCCCTTCTGGATCAGACCCAAAGGTATCCCACTCCACTATTGGAAGGAGGAAACTTTGATGACCCTAGGAAAGGGCATGGGAAAGTTCGTGAAGCTGGAACTGACGAAGGTATCGGCCAGATTTAAAGTCCTGATAAATGGGCTAGAACCTCTCCCACAAGAAACAATTTTGGAATTCTCAAACGGGGATGAGGCACTGGTAACCTTGGAGTATGAAAAACTGGAAAATTATTGTCATAGGTGCTTCAAACTTAACCATCTGACAAGGGATTGTGAAGAAGGGAAAAAGGCCCATGAGACTGATGAGAAGCGGCTGACTGCAATCTTGGAAAGTAAAAGAAACTCGAATTCGCACTACGTACAGCTGGCGGATAACAGGGAGCGATTTGCAGTTGACAGGAGTTTGGATGGGACTAACCTTTACCCAAGTCAGATCTCTCGCCAGTCACAAAGATCGTTCCAACAAAAGAGAGACCGTCATGGGAGATCATATGGAGAAAGAGTATCTGAAAGAAGCCAACCGGAAAGGGTTAGATATGAGCTGGCCTACAAAGACCAACAGAATAGAAAAGGGGGTTACCCAGATCATGTACTCCAACTAAGGGAAGAACCACACTCATACTCCCGACCTCAGGAACCCACATGGACAAAGACTCGAAGTCTGAACCCAAGAGAAAACCCTCGGGAGGGGCGACTCCAGTTACAAAACAAGGAGAGAGTTAGTGAAAGCCACCATTCTCCAGTACAACAGTGGAGAGCAAAAACTAGACAGCAAGAGGAACCTGTAGAAACACTGCCTCGAGGGCTAGTGAAACGGAGTCTACAAGAACTAATAGACAGCCACTACAAGTTAATTTAGAGAAAGAAGTTTTCTCCCCACAAGCACGTACCACAGAGGAAATAATGGAAGACCTGAGGAAAGCTACTATACAATACACGAGCTGTGCGGATCCATCAGAAAGCGCTGCAAGAAGAATGCGAGTGTTATATGGGGAGGAAAGAGGCATGATGGCTGAAACTGCAGCTTTCATAGTTGCAGCCACAGCATCGGCAGAGCAGCAAAGGGCTACTGAACAACCTGCTGCCATCGTGTCAAGCCCTCAGGTATCCCCTGGTCTCCCCCCTAGCTTGGGACCCTCCCAAGGGGCTGCAGAGGCATCGAAAAAGAAAAAAAGGGGCAGACCCCCAATAGTTAGACAAGTGCTCAGCAGCCCACATCAAGTGGTAGGAGCAAGCTCTCGAATTAGGAATCTAAACACCATCAGAGCCTCTCCGAAAAGCTTCAAACCCCGAGAGAGACGGGCCACTAGTAAGGAAAAGAACAAACAAATAGCTACCACAAACCAGAAGAAGCCAGATGCAGCAGGACCGAGCAGACCTAAAAGAACTATCATCCCAGCTACCACAAGGACAAAGGAGGGTTTTCGGCTCTATCAAGGACCTCTTCCTTAACGGTTTTGACTTGGAACTGTCAGGGACTGGGCAATCCCCAGACAGTTTAGAGAATCAAGGATATGCGGTTTAGTATTTTCCCGGATATCATCTTTCTGTCAGAAACAAAAAATGTGGATAAAGTGGTATATAAAACCTTTAACGGTTTGGGATACGCCCACAATGTCTTGGTACCAGCTCAAGGGCATGGAAGTGGAGGTCTGGCCTTGTTCTGGAAACAAGATACTGAGTTAGAAGTAATCTCAAGCTGTAAAAACTTCATTGATACGCGGGTTACTTATAAAAAGAAGAAATTCTATGCAACCTTTGTCTATGGAGATACAGATAGGGGAAAAAGAAAACAGACCTGGAATCATCTAGCGAGCTTAGCGGAAGACAGAGACTCTCCTTGGTTTGTCACTGGGAATTTCAACGACATTCTCAATAGCTCGGAGAAATCAGGAGGGGTTCTGAGACCAGAAGGTTCCTTCGTAGACTTCAGGTCTTTCGTGGCAGAAACTGACCTCTATGACTTGCAATACACTGGTGAACCCCTTTCCTGGAGAGGTAACAGACAGTTTGAGGAGGACAAACAAGAACCAGTCAGGTGTACACTTGACAGGGCCATGGTTAATAGTACTTGGGCAGAAAATTTCCCTTCGGACATTTGCGAGTACTTAAGATTTGAAGGAAGCGATCATAGACCGATATTGTCTGCCCTAGAACCGGAGAGGAAAAGAGCAAAGGGCCTGTTCAGATATGACAGAAGGTTAAGAGACAATGTTGAGGTTAAGACACTGGTAGAAAAGGTTTGGAAAGAAGCAAAAAACCTACCTGTTGAGAAAAGGATTAGCCGAGTTAGATGGGCGATCATCCAATGGAGAAAGGAGCAACAACTTAATAGCAAACTGATTTTGGAGAAGAACCAACTAGCACTGGAAAGGGCGATGAGCAGTCCACACCACAATGAAGCCATCCTGAAAGAGTTAAATGATACATTAAAAAGGCCTATAAGGAAGAGGAAGAGTACTGGAAGCAAAGAAGTAGGACACTGTGGCTAAGCCTAGGCGACAAAAACTCAGGATACTTCCATGCTGTCACAAAAGGAAGAAACACAGTTAATAAATTCTCAGTGTTAGAAGATAATGAGGGAAAGTAGCATATGAGGAAGCTGAAATCGCAGTGATTATTGAAAGCTATTTTCAAAACCTGTTCTCTTCGAATGGAAACAATAGTGAAGACATCATCAACCAAGCTCTTCAACCAAGTATCTCAGAGGACATAAACGAGAAACTTATTAAGGAACCTTCAGCAGAGGAAATAAGGAAGGCTTTGTTCTCCATTCGCGCAGATAAGGCACCAGGCCCTGATGGGTTCTCTGCTAGCTTCTTTCATACTAACTAGACAACTATTGGGAAGGAGATTGTCCAAGAGATCCAAGGCTTCTTCAGAACGGGTGTCCTGCCTCAGGCGATCAATGCTACCCATGTACGGCTGATCCCTAAGATTCATGGACCAAAGAAAGTATCAGAATACAGACCAATTGCGTTATGTAATGTGTACTACAAGATTATATCAAAGGTGCTAACTAAGAGGCTTCAACCGATCCTACACATCGTCATCGCAGAGAACCAATCGGCCTTCGTGCCAGGAAGAGCTATCTCAGACAACGTCCTGGTGACACATGAGATGCTACACTACCTCAAGATTTCCACAGCTGAAGTTCACTGTGCAATGGTGGTCAAAACAGACATGAGTAAGGCGTATGACAGATTGGAATGGAAGTTTATAGAAGGGGTTTTCAAAAGGCTGGGATTTCATCCTAAATGGACGAATTGGATTATGCAGTGTATAACTACGGTTTCATACTCATACCAGGTTAATGGGGCTCCATATGGCAATGTCATACCCAAGAGAGGCATCAGACAAGGCGATCCTTTGTCCCCCTACGTCTTCATTTTGTGTAGTGAGGTGTTGTCTGGACTCTGTCGTCAAGCACAGGCTAATGGCAGAATGGCAGGCATCAGAATTGCACGTGGGAGTCCTCAAGTAAATCATCTTCTATTTGCTGATGATACTATGTTCTTCTGCAAAACAAGTTCAAAAAATGTTCATACTCTAAAGGATATCTTAAGCAAATATGAAAAAGCATCAGGGCAGTGCATTAATAAAGACAAATCTGCAATCACATTCTCCAATAAAGCACCCTCGGAACTAAGAGAAAGGATAAAGGAGAAGCTAGAAATATCTAAAGAAGGGGGAGTGGGGAAGTATCTAGGCCTACCAGAACATTTTGGCAGGAAGAAGAGAGATCTATTCACCTCGATTGTGGATAGAATTCGCCAAAAAGCTATCAGCTAGTCCTCAAAATTCCTGTCTCCGGCAGGTAAAATGACTATGCTAAAGAGCGTACTTTCCTCTATGCCATCTCACGCTATGTCATGTTTCAAGCTCCCAGACTCCCTCTGCAAGAAGATACAATCAGCTCTAACGAGATTCTGGTGGGACACAAAACCAGATATTAGGAAAATGTCTTGGATAGCTTGGGATAAACTAACCAAATCAAAAGGAACAGGAGGGCTGGGCTTTAGAGACATACCGTGTTTCAATGATACGATGTTGGCAAAAATTAGTTGGAGACTGCTAAAAAGACCAGATTGCTTGCTGGCACGTGTACTCTTTGGAAAGTATTGCCAAGACATTTCCTTCTTAAACGTGACTAAACCCTCTGCTGGATCTCATGGATGGAATGAAATCCTCATAGGGAGGGATCTCCTGAAAAAGCAGCTAGGATAGGCTGTGGGGAATGGAGAGTCTATCCGAGCCTGGAAGGACATGTGGCTCTCTCTCACACAAAACCAGGGCCTAATGGGGCCAGTTCCGGAACAACTAGCAAATCTAAGGGTCTCCGAGCTACTCATCCCTGGCACTGCAGAGTGGAATATACCATTGATACAAGAAGTAATGCCGGCTCATTTGGAAGAAAAAGTAGTCTTGAGGCCTAGCAAAACAAAAGCAGAAGACAAACTAGTCTGGCTAAAGACCACATCCGGAACCTACTCTACAAAAACAGGATACTACACAGCGTTAGAAGATATTACACCTGAAGGCCCAGCCAACCCATTGGCACTAAGATGGATACCAGATGTTTGGGCACTACAAACGGCACCAAAAATCCAGCTCTTCCTATGGAAAGCTGTGAATGGAGCCTTACCGGTGGGTGAAAGACTTGCATCTAGACAGATGCTCGTTGACCCAACCTGCATTAGATGCGGAGAACTTGAGACAATCTCGCACACATTGCTCCACTGCCCCTTTGCCAAAAGGGTGTGGGAAAAAGCTCCCTTACAAGGACAATTCACCCCGAACCCGGATTGGAACTTCATAACAGGGTGGCCTTTGATGAAGAATCTTCTCTGCCTCCCGCCAACAGGTATTGCCTCACCGATTATAGCTCCGTGGATAATCTGGAATATCTGGACGGCAAGGAACAATAAGATTTTTGGGGATAAAGAGTTCACTGTGGAGGAAGTTATCCTCAAAGCAATTGTTAATACGAAGGAATGGAAGGAAGCCCAAATAGAAAAAACAAAATCTACAACGGCACAAGCTCCGGAACAACAACCAAGAGATCTTACCTGCGTTACATGCAGATCTGATGCGGCTTGGAGAAGGGATGAGAAGGTCGCTGGATTGGGATGGGTCTTCTCCTCTGGTCCGAATCGCTTGATCTCCCAAGGATCTCTTGTAACAACCTTTGTAAGTTCGCCATTAATGGCGGAAAGCTTAGCCATTCGAGCAGCTTTAGAAGAAGCTTGTGATGAAGGCTACACCAGGCTCCGACTGGAGTCAGACTCGTATCAGGCGATCAAAGCTATCACCACGGATGCCGGATTCTCAGAACTCCATGGGATTGTCTCCGACATCGTGAAGATCTCTGAACGTTTCACTTCTATTTCTTTTGGGTACATTAAACGAGAGTTGAATTTTGCTGCTGATGGGCTAGCAAAACAGGCTCTGTCTTTGTATGAACCAGGCCAAAGCCCACTTTAAGTTTGTTTTAATTAAAATTTGGATCAAAAAAAAAAAGAATACAGAAGTTGTTCAAACACTGTTTTGCTAAAGAATCTGCTTCAACATTTGCAGATCTAGAAACAAAGAGAAAATTGATAGACTCAAACCATAACGCAAGCTGATTGATATCGTAAATGATGCGAGAGATTTTCTATTTTCTATTTTTTAAACCATAACGCACCATTTCCCTTTTTTTTTTTTGGTCAATGCGAAAGTGTGTGTTTAGATCCGAATTTTCATATTTAACTTACCTGATTAAATAAATAAATAAATTAGAGTATAAATCATTCTGTATAGATCAACTTAAATTTTAATTTATTATTCATTAGTTTTTTATGGAGAAAAAGCAAAATCATTTTTAAAATTACAATAATTTAGATTAAAAACTATGCGGAAAATAAATTTTAAAAATATCTATTATGCCATCTTGAATTCTTTTATCAGGGTGAATCTCTCCATCCTCATAATTTTTTGTTACGGATTTTCGACCAAATCTAGTAATTAAATTATACGATTTTTGTGACTAAATTTAAGTCACTCAAGTTCCAATTTTTTTACACTTTTTATGTCATTTATACTCTTTTCCAGTTATTATGTATTTTTGGAGTTTTTTCAAGAATTGGAATTATTTTCTTATTTATTTTTTTAAATTTATTTGTGATTTTTAATCTTGTCACAAAGTGGTAACGACTATGTCATAATTTATGACCAAATACAAAGGTCACTAAAATAGTTACTAATTGTGACGACTTACTTACAAAAAATTTGTAACTATGAGTGACTTAAATTTAGTCAAAAAATCGTATACTTTAGTTACTAGATTTGATCGAAAATCCGTAACAATATTTGTTACTATATATTTTGTAATAATTACATCACGATTAGTGACAAAAGTTTGTTACCTTCAATTTGGTCATAATATTATGACGAAATCGTGAGACTTTTATAACTAAATAATTATGTCACAGTCTCGTATATAAATCGTCATAATATTGTGACAAAATAATTAGTCACAATTTTTTTATAACAATATTAACTTTTTTTTAAGTGATGAAAACAATTTTAACTACACAAAAACGAGACTGAACGATTTATAACCATTCTTACAGATTGTATATATACTTCAATGGAGTAACCAGTGCCAATATCAACTTCATCAGTGTCCCAAGAACGCCAAAGATCCACTTCATTGACGTATAGCTCTGACTTTGATAAACAGCTTTGATATCTTTCAGAATTATCATCTATAGCCTATTCGAAAAGGATTATAGGAAATAAGATTTTCCATAAAGAAAAGCTCATCAATCCATCTAAAATTGTTGAGTCATATGAGACATCGCAAAAAGAAAACCTTATCTTTTATTAAAAGTAAAACGATATTATTTAATCATTTACAAACAAAATAAAACGTTAAAAATGACATCGTTTCGTTTAAATTTTCTCGACAAATCAAAATGACTGATTTGGCAATATCATTTCGGTAATTTAGAGCTTTAGGAATTGCGATTTTTCCTACCTCGGCTCTAACATTAATTTTTTCTTCGACGGTGAGTTCCATCGTTTGGCATAGAGATATACACTCGTTTGATGATATGCATGAGATGCTACATATATGATATATGATAATAGGATTTCAAACCAGGATGTATAATGACAGGTTTGGATAGAATCATAGAAATAGGCGTCAGCCAGAAATAAGTTTCGGCCAGAAACAAGCTCCTAATGTCAGGCTATTGTTCTCCTCTTTTTTTTTCTAAAAAAAAGTCATGGAATAAGACATCGATTTATTAATAAGATCAATCAATTGGTTTGTGATACACATTTTATCATATCATCATTATGGGTGATACAGTATTTGGATTGATTGTGACTAATTATTTTGTGTGCTGCAACAATAAAAATAATTATTGGGCCATGGGCCTGGCCTGTTCTAACAAACGTAAGTCCATGACTCGTCATTCCTTCCAAAGAGGTTCAAAGACTAACCTGAAATTATACTAAACCGGATGTAGTTAACTTAAATGTTTTCTATGGAGAAGTAAATTACATCTTGTGTTCCACATCATTTAAGATTTTAGAGTAAAGATAAGAAATAGAGTAAATAGGAATATAATTAATATAGTTAAAATAATCAAAGAAAATAAATTTTTTGTCTTATTTTAAAATCAATGAAACTCTAAAATTCGTATATAAAACAAAAACACTAAAGCACTTGTTTTATTGTTAACAACTTAATATTATTTTATATTAAAATTTGTTTAGATATTAGGTTCTCGGGGTTACATAATTTACATATATTTGTGTATATACTATATATATTATTATATTATAATTTAAATTAATTATTATTTTGGTTTTATCGGTTTTATCAATTTATATCCAAATATCTCAATCGTAAGGTTTTGAAATTATTACATCCATATAGTTAATATGGTATATCCAATATCCAACTATATCATCTATTTTGGTTCGGTTTGATTCGATTTGGTTTGGTTTTACCAAATTGAAAAGTCCTACTAGTATAACAAAATTAAAACATATTTTAGCAAGCAGTCGCTTGGGACCTTTGCAATATATGTAAAATTACTAAACTAGAGACAATTTAAGAGAGAAAATGTTTAAGGATGTTTAGTTGGAGGCCTCGGTTTACATTTTTATTCTTTAGTTTAGGGAATTTTGATTAAGCCCGGCCAATCCTAGAACATGAAATACTTAAGTATGGTAAATTTTATTAATCATCTTTTTTTTACAGCAATTTTATTAATCATCTAAAAATGCAAAACTCCCATTTGATAAAGAGAAAGCGTGGAAACATTGAAATATAAGGTTAAAAAAAAACATCCCCTGTATATTAATTGAAAAACACTTTTAGAGAGTACGCTTAGTTTTTAAAATATTTACAGTGGTGTCATTTTGCTGATATGTCACCACCACACTTATTCTCCCATTTTTTAATAAATTTTTTTTTCTCATTAGACTAATTGCATTATATGCCATTATCCATTAATTATTTTTAATATAATCAGGAAAATTATGTTTTATTCTTTTAATTATTAAAAATCGAATTTTAGGTTATACACAGTACATTTTTTTAAATGAATAAAACAATAATTTTAAATATTATTATTTAATGAAATATAATTTATACACAATTTATTATTTACACAATACTTTTTTTATTAAGCAAAAAATATGTTTAGAATAAAAAAATACTTTTAAATGTACAAATTCAAACTATTAGTTAGGTTCCAATTAAAAAAAATAAAAAAATTTCTAAAAGATTTTCTATTAAATGCATGAGATAGCAAATGTTACAAAGCCAAAATTAATTGGCCCAATTAGCTAAGTAGCCTAACAAACTTACAAAAGAGAACCCAATTTAAATCATTAGAAGCCCAAATGGAGAAACCCAAATCAATTGAAACTCTTTACCCAGAAAAGAGATCAATTAACGGGATGAGGAGAAGAAGTATCGTCGGGGAGGAACTGAGGAGGAAGACTCGATGCAGTATACTGAGATTTCCCGTCTTCTATGAGGGAGTTGCACAGGGTTCTTCAGGGTTTGATGCAAGTAGACCATCACTGATGCATGTTGCGAGAGAGAGCCCCGAAGGCTTTTGACTTGAAGGTAGAGCGATGTAGGTGGTTATTCTTTTCTGACCAGATCAAGTAGATTGTTGCTTGCCATGCGATTAATAGTAGTTTTCGCTTTGGTCTCACAGGGTTGAAGCTATGAAGTGCAGAGAGTAAGGAATCCCAAGCTCTCGGCAATTAAAAAAATTTGATGTGTGATTTAAAAAAAACGAAAAATGTACAAATTAAAATTATTGTTTTGGTTTTGAAAGATCGAACTCAAGACATCAAAGACAACATAATCACACACAACAAATTTCACAAAGGAATTTCATATGTTTTTAATTCAATTTTTATTATGTATCTCAAACTATTTATATTTAATTAAATGTGTTTAAACAAGAAAAAGGAAAGTGATTAGTCTAAAAATGAAACATAAAATCCGATCAAATCAATATGATTTAATTAATTGCAACCAAACAATTATTTTTTTTATTATGGTTGTGTTTGAATTAATTGCAAAGAATATAGGAGATATATGGTGTTTTAAAAAAGAAAGCGATTAGTCTAAAAATAAAAGATGTAATCAGATCAAATCAATATGGTTTTTTTTGGGAAAATTAGAAATAAAGGATATTTTTTGTATCCTCTCGTTCATCTACACCTTTTTAACTAACTTTCGTCTCTCTATGCTTTATATTAATCTAAATCCGATTATACACTCTAAATTATTAATTTTAATTCTAATATAAATTACTAAAAATTATAACACATCATTTAACCAAAAAACCCTAAAATCAATGCTAGTAGTCAATTCCAAAGTAAGTAATCTAGCACGTTTTTCTTGATCAACAATAAATTTCCACTCGTTGTTGCTAAATGATCTCTATACACGTACATCACATAAATTTTCAGCATATTTATCTATGATAAACAAAAAAAATTTGATAAATTCTCCCAAATAGAATTTGCACATATCAATTTATTGTAAAACAAACAACAAATTCAATAAACTCACCAGATTTATATAAAATCTATCTAATACTTTTTGGTTTACACCATTGATTTTCGCAGAGATATGAAAGAATCATAAACATAGAGTAAAGTTATGAAGACGACATGAAAAAGATGAAGAAAATCATATTCCTAATTCCAAAACCCGCAGAAGACATGTTCTAAACTTTGCAGAACACGTACATTATGCATAATGTATATTCTACGAATTGCAGAACATATAGAAACCGCAGAAGACACCTTCTGAATTTCGCAGAATATATCAAAAAAGATTTTGTAAATATTTTTTTGTTACGTTTTTGAAATAATAGATATTTTCTGTTTCCTTAAATAAATGTTTTTCCTTTAAAAACGAATTTTTAAAATAAATTAAATATTAAAATATATGATTTTGAGGGTAGTTTAGCAATAATTTGACATACAAAAATAAAGGTGTAGATGGACAAGAGGGTACAAAAACATCATTTATTTCTAATTTTCCCTTAATTAATTGTGTCCAATCAATTTTTTTTTTCTTATAAAGTTTGAATTAATTGCAAAGAATACATGGGATATATGGTACACAATTAATCTTTTGAGTATAGTCCAAAAATTCTAAAACCTTAACTGAATATATGGTTGCACAAATCAATTTTTTTTCATTAAATTGACCTACCATACTTTGTAAATTTGAAAATAAATCCGATTACACTTACCGAATTCAATTTCGTATGTCTTCCATTAAGTATTAAAATCAATAAATCCGATTTTAGTTACCAAAATTCCGAAAAAGTAATCAACGTAAAAATTTAAAATTTTAGTTAATTGAAAACCCTATTCTTTATCTACTATATAAGACGTTCTTCTATTACCACTTAGACTCATTATTTCAAAAATCTTATATTTCCTCAATCTTATGTGGTAATATAGTGATGTGTGTTTTGAAGCTATGGAGAATTGAATGGGAATCAGGTGCTTTATGAATTTCTTTTAACAAGTTATTTATTTAATATTGTCCAATGTTTTTTCAGGATTATTACATAATACATGTTTTTTTATCATATATGTGGCTTTACACGTATTTGTAATTTAGATAGATGTTCTCAAATTTTATTTGATTCTCAGATTTCTGATATACATTCATATCGATGTAAGTATGAATATCTCCTAATTTGTATCCTATGTTTATAAACCATTAGTAATACATAATTTTAAATTCGAATTCACTTACCAAATAACTTATAAACAATTCCCCTATTTTTAAACGTAGGCTCTCCTACGGAAACGTCGGAAAGTACCAAAGCGGTGACTTCTCTCCCCAAAGAAAAGTCAAATCTCCAAAACCTACGTATCCCATCCTTTTCTTAATATTTTTTATTTTTCTTTTTAGTTTTTTTCTTTTTTGGTTTAAATGTTTATTCTTTTATTTTTATTTTTAGTTAATGAAGATATTTGGTAAATAGCTAAATAGTTGAATTATAAAATAGTAGAATTATTGAAACTAGAAAACTGGTAAGTTAAATAAAAAATAGTAAGTTAAATAAATTAAAACAAAATTATAAAACAGCTAAATAACAAAAAAATATCTAATTATTTATAAACCTTAAATATGCGATATGGATTTAAAAATCACTTGTTAATTTTTATGTTTTATCATTTTATTTGTTTCCATTTTTTGTATCCATAATATCTTCTTCCTTTTTTAGGTTTTTTTAATGCTTTGTATATATAAGCAAATACTTTAATACACTTTTTGCAGTCATGTTTTACGCCCCGGATAAATTTTACTCATATGTATTATTGGTTCAGTGCGTGAATTCATCTATAAATTGCGCTCTATGTCTCATAAGTTTCTTACATCAGAAAGACCATTCCTCTCTTCTAAGAATTGCTTCAACTAGTATATTCCAATGAAGAGCTTCTCGTTACTTGCAACTCTATCTCTCTTGGCTTTAATACTTCCAATAGCCGTTGCTTCTGATCCAAGCCCCGTTCAAGACTTCTGCGTCGGCGTAAACACCCCAGCCAGTGGTGGTATGTAGTTATGTACATGATGATTTCCTAATCATTTTTAGTTTTTACGCTCATCTTGCATTGGTTTCTCATTTCTTAAAACTCTTTTGTTATTTGGTTATTATGTTCAGTGTTTGTGAACGGAAAGTTTTGCAAAGACCCAAAGCTCGCCACAGCAGACGACTTCGTTTTCACAGGGCTTGACAGGCCAAGAGTCCCAACCAATGCGGTCGGAACAAGTTTAACCCCCGTTTTTGCTGATAACCTCCCGGGGTTAAACACCCTTGGACTTGCATTTTCCCGTGTAGATTATGCAGTGAACGGGCTGGTCCCTCCTCACACCCATCCACGTGCTAGCGAGTTCGTGGTTGTCCAAGAAGGAACACTTTTGGCGGGTTTTGTTTCGTCAGACCAAGATGGAAATCGTTTATTCGCCAAAACACTCAACAAGGGTGATCTATTTGTGTTTCCAGAGGGACTCATCCATTTCCAAGCCAACGTGGGACGAGTTCCAGCAGTTGCATTCGCTTCGTTTAACAGCCAAAACCCAGGTCTTATCACTATTGCTAACACCGTGTTCGGGTCTAACCCGCGGATAAACCCGGACGTTCTTGCAAAGGCATTCCAGTTGGATCCTAGGGTTGTCAGGGATCTACAGGCCAAATTCTGACCATGGAATAAAAAATATTGAGTTGTTAATTGATTTTCGTTTTCTTTATTGCCGTTGTCTGAATAAGGATCATGTATTATCCATCCTTTTATCAATAAAGTAACATGCTGTTGGCCGTTTTACTCTTGAACATTCTCAATGAACTAATTTTTTTTTTTTTTGAGTTAAAGCATGTTTTATTTTCTTTAATCATCAATAGATTAACGCTTACAAAATAATGTTTGCAATTCCTCTCACGTGACCGAATTTTCTATCAAGATTATATGTTACAAAAAGGAATGAAAAACATAAACAAGAAAGCTGTTTCCAACTTTCAAAAGATCGATTTATATTTTTGGTATAAGTTAAAAGCAAACATCTTTTTCTGCGGCGGAAATTCTTACGAAAACTATTAAACTTTGTCATCTACAAATTTAGGGGTGGGCACGGAGCTAATAATATCATGGATTTTGATGCTATTGTTGGAAAGTAAACTTGATTTTGGATCAAGATTAAGTTTGGAGTAATGGTAATTGGGCTTAAACCCAAAATACTTGATCCAAGTTCTAGAGTTTTCTCTAGAAATATCTAATTACTTCCACCTCCTTAAAATGATCTAGAGAGTTGTAGAACTATGTAAAATCTAGACACTTGTCTAGTTAATTAATGAGTAAAAATTTCTAGATTAGTATTAAAATATTTAGATATTTTGTATGTTGGAGGCTATAAATAGCCATCCCTCTCGTTGGAAAATAAGAAATTTTGTAACTAAGTTGAAAAAGACAATAAAAGAGAGAAGTTTAATAAAGTTTTATAAAGACCTCTTGAAAGTTTATAAAAGGCTTAGAAAAGCTTATAAAAGAGAGCTTATAAAACACTTATAAGAAGCTTATAAAACCTTATAAAAGGTTTTCTCTTCCAACAAAGTGGTATCAGAGCCAGGTTATTCTCTTAAAGATGGCGAGTAGCAGTGTTCCCTTCCAAGTTCCTATGCTCACAAAAGGCAACTACGACAACTGGAGTCTAAGAATGAGGGCGATCCTTGGAGCTCACGATGCGTGGGAGATCGTCGAGAAAGGCTTCGTTGAACCAGATAATGATGGTGGTTTATCTCAAGCTCAAAAGGATGGCTTGAGAGATTCAAGAAAGAGAGACAAGAAGGCTCTCTGTCTAATCCATCAAGGATTAGATGAAGATATGTTCGAGAAGGTCGCAGAAGCAAAGTCGGCCAAAAAAGCATGGGAGAAGCTTCGAATTTATCACAAAGGAGCGGGCAAGTTAAGAAGGTACGTCTTCAAACTCTAAGAGGAGAATTTGAAGCACTAAAGATGAAGGAAGGTGAACTCGTCTCAGATTACTTCTCAAGAGTTTTGACGGTTACTAATAACCTTAAAAGAAACGGCGAGAAGTTAGACGAGGTGAGAATCATGGAGAAAGTACTTAGATCATTGGATCAAAAATTTGAGCATATCGTCACCGTCATTGAAGAGACGAAAGATTTGGAGACTATGACGATAGAGCAACTTCTTGGGTCATTACAAGCTTATGAAGAGAAGAAGAAGAAAAAGGAAGATATTGGAGAACAAGTACTCAAGATGAGCATTGATCTAGCTAAAGAAGAAGGTGGCCGAAGTCATCCGAGACGAGGTGGCGGTCAATTCCGAGGAAGAGGTCGTGGATATGGTTATGGACGAGGTTAGAGATCTTATGAAGACAACACCAACCAAAGAAGAGAATACACATCAAGAGGTCGTGGAAGAGGAGTTCCAAAATCAAGGTACGATAAATCAAACGTTAAATGCTACAATTGTGGGAAATTTGGACATTATGCTTCCGAATGCAAGGCTCCAAACAACAATAGAGTTGAAGAGAAGTCCAACTATGTTGAGGAGAAAAATCAAGAAAATGATATGCTATTAATGGCATACAAGCAAGATGAACGAGATGAGGTCCACAAGTGGTATCTTGATAGTGGTGCAAGTAATCACTTGTGCGGGAAAAGAAGCATGTTTGTTGAGCTTTATGAGTCGTTGAAAGGAGACTTGGCTTTAGGAGATGAATCAAAGATGGAGGTAAAAGGAAAAGGAAATATTCTTATCCGAATGAAGAATGGAGATCACCAATTCATTTCTAACGTCTACTACATTCCAATCATGAAGACCAACATCTTTAGCCTTGGACAACTCTTAGAGAAAGGTTATGATATTCGGCTAAAGGATAATAGCCTTTCAATAAGAGACCAAGCCAACAATCTCATTACCAAAGTGCCGATGTCAAATAATATAATGTTTGTTCTTAACATTCAAAATGACATCGCACAATGTCTCAAGATGTGCTACAAGGAGGAGTCTTGGCTTTGGCATCTACGTTATGGACATCTCAATTTTGGAGGTTTTGAGTTACTCTCCAAGAAAGAAATGGTGAGGGGACTACCTTGCATCAATCATCCTAATCAAGTTTGTGATGGATGTTTACTTGGAAAGCAATTCAAAATGAGCTTTCCAAAGGAGTCAGAAACAAGAGCACGGAAGCCATTGGAACTCATTCATACAGATGTCTGTGGCCCGATTAAACCAAGATCACTCGGTAAGAGTAACTACTTCCTTCTCTTTATTGATGATTTTTCAAGAAAAACATGGGTTTATTTTTTGAAAGAAAAATCAGAAGTTTTTGAAAACTTCAAAAAGTTTAAAGCCCATGTTGAGAAGGAAAGTGGTCTTGTAATCAAAGCCATGAGATCTGATCGTGGAGGAGAGTTCATGTCCAAAGAATTTCTGAAATATTGTGAAGATAACGGCATTAGAAGACAATTGACGGTACCGAGAACCCCTCAACAAAACGGAGTGGCAGAAAGGAAAAACAGGACAATTCTTGAGATGGCGAGAAGCATGCTCAAAAGTAAGAAACTACCAAAGGAGTTTTGGGCAGAAGCAGTGGCATGTGCGGTTTATTTATCAAACCGATCTCAAACAAGAAGTATTTCCGGAAAAACACCACAAGAAGTTTGGAGTGGAAGGAAGCCCGGTGTTTCACATCTACGAGTATTTGGAAGTATTGCTCACGCTCATGTACCGGACGAGAAGCGGAGCAAACTAGATGATAAAAGTAAAAAATACATCTTCATTGGTTATGATGCCAACTCCAAAGGCTACAAGCTCTACAATCCTGAAACAAAGAAGACAATTGTTAGTCGAAATGTCATCTTTGATGAAGAAGGAGAATGGGATTGGAGTTCAAATAATGAAAACTACAACTTCTTTCCATTTGTTGAAGAAGAGAATATGGAGCAGCCAAGAGAGGAGTCTAGTACACCACCAACTTCGCCAACATCAAGTTCTCAAGGAGAAAATAGCTCGAGTGAAAGGTCTCCACGTTTTAGGAGTCTACAAGAGATTTACGAGGTAACCGAAAATCAAGACAATCTTACTTTATTTTGTCTATTTGCGGATTGCGAACCCATGAACTTCCAAGAAGCAATGGAGAAGAAGACATGGAGAAACGCAATGGATGAAGAGACTAAGTCAATACAAAAGAATGAAACATGGGAGTTAGCCTCACTTCCACATGGACATAAGGCGATTGGTGTAAAATGGGTGTACAAGGCAAAGAAAAATTCTAAAGGAGAAGTTGAGAGATACAAGGCAAGATTGGTAGCAAAAGGCTATAGTCAAAGAGCCGGAATCGACTATGACGAGGTATTCGCTTATGTTGCTCGATTAGAAACAGTTAGACTAATCATTTCATTGGCAGCCCAAAAGAGTTGGAGGATACATCAAATGGATGTAAAATCAGCCTTCTTAAATGGAGATCTTGAAGAAGAAGTTTACATTGAGCAACCACAAGGCTATAAAGTCAAAGGAGAAGAAGAAAAAGTCTTGAGATTAAAGAAAGCACTTTATGGGTTAAAACAAGCACCAAGAACTTGGAATACTCGTATTGATAAGTATTTCAAGGAGAAAAGCTTCACCAAGTGTCCATATGAGCATGCACTATATATCAAAAATCAAAACAATGATATATTGATTGCATGCTTGTTTGTAGATGACTTGATATTCACAGGCAACAATCCAAGTATGTTTGAAGAATTCAAGATGGAGATGTCTAATGAATTCGAGATGACCGATATTGGATTGATGTCTTACTACCTTGGAATTAAATTGAATCAAGAAGATGATGGAATCTTCATTACTCAAGAAGGTTATGCTCAAGAGGTGTTGAAGAAGTTTAAGATGGATGAATCAAATCCATTTTGTACTCCTATGGAATGTGGAGTGAAGTTATCAAAACAAGAGGAAGGAGAGAGTGTAGATCCAACACTCTTTAAAAGCTTGGTTGGAAGTCTACGTTATTTGACATGTACAAGGCCCGACATCCTACATGCGGTTGGAGTTGTGAGTCGATTCATGGAACATCCAACAACCACTCATTTCAAATCAGCTAAGAGGATCCTTCGCTATATTAAAGGTACCATAGACTTTGGCTTGTATTACTCTATTTCGGATGACTACAAGCTTGTTGGATATAGCGATAGCGATTGGGGTGGAGACTTAGATGATAGGAAAAGCACAAGTGGTTTTGTGTTTTTCATTGGAGAAACAGCATTCACATGGATGTCGAAGAAGCAATATATTGTCACTCTTTCAACTTGTGAAGCGGAGTATGTAGCGGATACTTCGTGTGTTTGCCATGCTATTTGGCTACAGAACTTGTTAAAGGAGTTGAGTTTGCCACAAGAGGAGCCAACGAGGATCTTTGTGGACAACAAGTCATCAATAGCTTTGGCAAAGAATCCCGTCTTCCATGATCGAAGTAAGCACATTGACACTCGTTATCATTACATTCGAGAATGTGTCACCAAAATGAATGTGCAACTGGGGTACGTGAAGACGAATGATCAAGTAGCTGATATCTTCACCAAACCACTTAAGCGTGAAGATTTTGTCAAGATGAGGAGTTTGCTTGGAGTGATAAATCAAGTTTAAGAGGGGGTGTTGGAAAGTAAACTTGATTTTGGATCAAGATTAAGTTTGGAGTAATGGTAATTGGGCTTAAATCCAAAATACTTGATCCAAGTTCTAGAGTTTTCTCTAGAAATATCTAATTACTTCCACCTACTTAAAATGATCTAGAGAGTTGTAGAACTATGTAAAATCTAGACACTTGTCTAGTTAATTAATGAGTAAAAATCTCTAGATTAGTATTAAAATATTTAGATATTTTATATGTTGGAGGCTATAAATAGCCATCCCTCTCGTTGTAAAATAAGAAAGTTTGTAACTAAATTGAAAACGACAATAAAAGAGAGAAGTTTAATAAAGTTTTATAAAGAGCTCTTGAAAGTTTATAAAAGGCTTAGAAAAGCTTATAAAAGAGAGCTTATAAAACACTTATAAGAAGCTTATAAAATCTTATAAAAGGTTTCCTCTTCCAACAGATATTTGTGATCTGATCTGTTTCATTCAACACACATCTTTAAGAGTGGTAAGGTATTTGAAGAAATCTCTTAGACATGGTATTCTCCTAAGTTTTAAGAATGATCTTTCACTCTCCACTTATTGCGACTCTAGCTAGGCTGTTCCTCCTTTGGCAAATGCTCTCTGACTAGCTACGTTATCTTGCTCGGTA
Source organism: Alliaria petiolata (assembly GCA_020283515.1). Classification (NCBI taxonomy): domain Eukaryota; kingdom Viridiplantae; phylum Streptophyta; class Magnoliopsida; order Brassicales; family Brassicaceae; genus Alliaria; species Alliaria petiolata. The sequence goes on from JAHZTW010000001.1 coordinate 291,440,764, forward strand.
AATCCCTCATTTCTTGATAACACAATGTTCCCTCGAAAAGACAGTAGACAAAATTTTCTCGATGGAACCTGTCTACCTCTGGACGTAGTCGGAAGGCATATAATTTATTATCACAAGATTCTTGCATGTGTAATCTGTAATGCGTCAATCCAACATAGTCTTTATATTCCAAATTTACCACAAGAAAAATGGTTGAGAATTTTTTGTTGGAGACCTATGTGCACTGAAACGGGTACGGGGACAGGAAACGGGGACGGAAACGGGTACCGGAAATGAGAACTTAAAATGTAGGGATACGGGTACCGCAGGGGGTATGTTAGAAACAATGTAAAAATAGTATAAATAGATTAAATTAGAAAAATTTAGACATAAGTTTTAACTAAAAAACACCAAAATATCTTTAAAACAAAAAAGTTACTCAACAAGTAACTGATTTTCAAAATCTGGTTCATCTAGTGAGAGATTGCAAACTCCAAAAATCCCACATCTTCCATAGAATCAAATTCATCTCCACCAACATCCCACATTTTGGTCTTTTCAGCTTCATATTGATCAGAATTCCTTGATAAAAGACGGAGGTTGTTGTGGATGTAAACCAAATCTTGAGCACGGCTTGGATTTAACTTGTTCCTTCTAAGTGAATGAATGAATGCGTAGGTACTCCAGTTACGCTCAGCACAAGAAGAAGAAGTAGGTTGTCCAAGCAACTTAAAAGCCAAACTTTGGAGGATAGGAGTTTGGGCACCAAAATTAGCCCACCAACTCTTAGGTTCCATAGTAGACATCACTGAAATGCATGTTAAATCTTCAAAAGGACCCATCTTCATCGAAAACAATGCATATTCTTCCATAACTTTCTTATGTTCATCATCACTTGGAAAAAATCTTCTAAAACACTTGATCCTCTCACATGAGATTTCTGAATCTCTATGGGGACCAAGTTTTGAAGAATCTTCATTTAGCCATTCATCACTATAAATCTACAACATACAAAACGTGTTATATATATATGTGTTGTAAGGAGGCAAAAAAATAATCATATTTTTTTTAATCATTTACCTTGGATGTAAAGAGTGAGCTAGACAATGTAGAGGAGTGTTACTCTTCGTCCAACGAGCCACTAAGATATCATAAACCACTTGATAGAATAGACAAAATTCAGACATTGGGAGATTTTCTCTCTTGAAGATCTCAACCTTCACCTTTTCGATCATAGAGTCCCACATCTCGTATACCAAGTGAAGGCATGGCTTATCGGTGTCACAAAATCTAATCATATCATATATCGGTCTAGTGAAATCAATAATATAAGACACCTTTCCCCACCAATCATCACTCACAATCTTCTCTTTAACAAAGCTTGCTTTGCCAATGTCATCCTCTCTATAGGTAGACCACTCTTCACTTATAACCATTGCTTGGAGACCTCTTTTTATAAGCTTCAATCTCTTAAGCATTACAATGATGGAGGCAAAACGAGTATCAGCAACCGAAAGCAATTTAAGAGTAGAGAACTTACTAAAAATAGCCAGCCTCATGTTGTGGTTCATGATGAAGTGTTTAATTGCGAGGGCATCCCCATGAATATCAGTTATCCAATTACACTCCTCATATGTTTCTTGATTCCCTTCAGTATTTTTTGCAGCACAAATGTTCTTCAAAGCCAAGTTAAGGGTATGAACAACACATGGTGTCCAATAGATGTGGGGAAATAGACCCTCAATAATCTCTCCCGCTGCCTTACAATTTGCTGCATTATCGGTGATTACTTGAACAACGTTTTGATGTCCCACTTCATGGATGACTTCTTTCATCAAATCAGCAATGAAGTTTTTATCTTTCACTTCCCCGAAACAATTCACAGCCTTGAGAAACAAAGGGGTATTTCCAGTAGTAGCTATGAAATTAATCAGAGGCTTTCTTGTAGGATCACTCCAACCATCACTCACAATCGACACCCCTCTTTCTCTCCATGTCAGTTTCATTGGCACTAACAACTTCTCGACATGATCTTTTTCTTTTTGCAGTAAGGTTGTTCTGTGCTTATTATAACCAGGAGGTACATAACCATCAATTTTTTTGGCAGCAGCAAACTGATAAGACCTATAATAATGTGGATTTCTTGAAAGATTGAATGGTAAGCCTCCAGTATAAAACATTCTAGCAATTTCTTGATCCAACTGTTCCCTGACTTGAACACCAAATGATGCAATGATAGGTGAGTCGATAGACCTTCTTTTCTCTGAGGCAGGCTCTGTTTGACAAGGCAAAGGGACCTCCCTACGACCACATTCAGATTTCATCTTCTCATAATCATCTTCCAACCTTTTCATCTCCAGCTTTTCAGTTCTTGTTGCTTTCTTACAAATAACAACACCACTATCTTTTATTCCAAGCAGATGTGCTCTAAATCTGGAATACGAGCCTTGTCGAGTTTCCTTACAAATATTGCACTCGGATTTCCAAGTTCCTCCTGTTTTACCTAGTTTCTCTAGTTTTTTCACATAACTCCATAGTGGAGGTTCTTCACTTTGAGTTTGATTTGACGAACTACCAACATTATCACCTTGCTCTTGAGAAGTCATAGTTCTAAACCGAGGAGGAGATTCAAGAAGTAATTACCTTGTTCAGTTGATCCCAAGGTGAAGAAGACGTGAGAGGAGGCGCTTAGAAAAAAAAAATTGTTTCTAAGAAACGTAAAAACTGAAAAGCCGTGATTAAGATCATTAAAACCCCTAATATAAACAAAATTTTCCATTTTATTCTCTTTAATTTTTTATTTCTGAATAAGTTAATATACTTAATTATATTATATGGGGACACCGGTTTTGATCCCGATACGTACCGGAAACGTCCCCGGTATTCAACTAAATCGTCCCCATACTTTGATGCCGTCTCCCTCTTCTTAGAGACGTTCCCGAGACGTTTCGATGGCGTCTCCGAAGAGTTTCCGTCCCCGAGACGTTACGGGTACGGGAAACGGCACCCAATTGCCGTCCCGGTGCATTGTCTAGCTATTTTTTTTTTAACATTGTCTAACTAATAAGTTGAAGGTTTTTTAGTTTTGGCCTATGGGCCTCACCCTATATTTATTTCTCTATGCAAGTATGCATGTTATATATTTAATTAGCTTTAGGCTACTTTTTTTTTGTCTTAAATGATTTATTAATTTTGTTTGGCATGCGACCCCCAAAGTTTTAGGTATGGTTGACTTTTTTTTTTCTTTTGAAGAATTTCAAAAATATCATATTTTTATTATAGCATCTTTTAAAATATCATTATTTGTTATCTAATTTCGAAAACACAACTTTTAGTACGTTTTTATAAAGTAGTTTATAAAGTACAGATTTATAAATTTGTATAAAATTTTACGCCCACGGTATCATTTACTTTTGAATCCATCCATATATTGGTATAGTACGTGAGTTAATTATCTATAAATTAAGCTCCATGTCTCATAATTTTCTTGCATCACAAAACCATTTAAGAATTGCTTCAACTAGTATATTATATATACCAATGAAGAGTCTTTCATTTCTTGCAACTCTATCTCTCTTGGCTATAACACTTCAATTAGCCATTGCTGCTGATCCAAGCCCCGTTCAAGACTTCTGCGTCGGCGTAAACACCCCAGCCAATGGTGGTATGTACATGCATGATGATTCCCTAATCCTTTTTACGCTCATCTTTCATTGATTTCTCATTTCTTGTACTTCTTTTGTTATTTTGTTATCATGTTCAGTGTTTGTGAATGGAAAGTTTTGCAAAGACCCAAAGCTCGCCATAGTAGACGACTTCTTTTTCACAGGGCTTGACAGGCAAAGAGTCCCAACCAATGCGGTCGGAACAAGTGTGACCCCCGTTTTTGCTGATAACCTTCCGGGGTTAAACACCCTCGGGATTGCATTTGCCCGTGTAGATTATGCATTGAACGGGCTAATCCCTCCTCACACGCATCCACGTGCCAGCGAGTTCTTGATTGTCCAAGAAGGAACACTTTTGGCGGGTTTTGTCTCGTCAGACCTAGACGGAAATCGTCTTTTCTCCAAAATACTCAACAAGGGTGATCTAATTGTGTTTCCAGTGGGACTCATCCATTTCCATATCAATGTGGGACGAGTTCCAGCTGTTGCCTTCACTGCTTTTAACAGCCAAAACCCAGGTCTTATCACTGTTGCTAACACCGTGTTTGGGTCTAACCCGCCCATAAACCCGAACGTTCTTGCAAAGGCGTTTCAGTTGAACCCTAGGGTTGTTATGGATCTACAGAACAGATTCTGATTATATAATAAAAAAATATTGAGCATATAATTGCTTTCGTTTTCTTGACCTTTATCTGAATAAGGATTATATATATCCATCATGTTCATCAATAAGACACAATAACGTTACATGATGTTGGTCGTTGTTATTACCCTTGGACGACGTTCTCAATGAATTAATATTTTATTTTCTGTTGTCAACAATAGATCAATGCTTACAATGGTTACTTTTGCAATCCACTTCATGCTGTTGAATTTTTTATTGTTTTCGACGAAATTAGATTTCAAAGAGATATAACTTTAAAAGATACAAACAATGTGTTAACCAAGATGGTAAAATAAATACAACCAGAGAAGAAAGCATTAGGAGAGATGTATATGTGTGTTACTAGATTATGTGGCAGATCATTAAAGTTACGATCGGTATGAAGGAATTGATGAAACTTCTGAAATTTGGTAGACCATGAAGTGATGTCCTTGCATAAATTTGGTATCTCAATAAGGTTCTCAACAATAAAATATTGGAAAAAAAAGAAAAAGGAAAAAAAAGAAATGAGATGGGATTCTCATTTGAGATACCCATGAGAGAGAAGTGAGAACCTCGGCCCTCATAACACTTGTCTCTTATTCATTAGCTCAAAGTTTTTATTTAGATAAAAATTTAATTCTAAAATATAATTGTGTTAAAATAATAATTTTTTTTTGTTTGAGAACATTATAGAGATTCTCACCAAGATGCTCTAATGTCGCTGATTCATTCAAAAAAATGCTTACCAAAACTTGGCAATAGCCTTCAAAGCAGGCCCTCAGTTAACCCAGCCTTGGAGGCCTTTCTCTAACTAATAGTTGAACATTTCTTAGATATAGCTTAGGGCTACTTTTGTGCTTTAATGATTTATTAGCTTTTTGTATATTTTAAAATAAATGCCACACTAATTTGTTTGGCATGGGACCTCGAAAAATATTAGGCATGGCTCTGACTTTGAGAAACAGCTTTGATATCTTTCATAATTACTATAGAGGGCTATAGATGATAATTATGATTTAGAGCTTTAGGAATTGCGATTTTCCTATCTCGGCTAATCTTTTCTTCGACGGTGACGATATACACTCGGTTGGCATAGCTTTTTATGTGATGTTATACATAATATGATAGATGATAATAGGATTTCAAACCAGGATGTATGATGACAGGTTTGGATAGAAATAGGCGTCAGCCAGAAATAAGTTTCGGCCAGAAACAGGCTTTGGATTGATTATTGAGCATGTTTAGCTTGTGTGATACAACAGTAAATATAATTATTGGGCCATGGGCCTGGCCTGGTCTAACAAACGTAAGTCTCTATGACTCGTCATTCCAATGCCTGCCTATATGTGCCAAAGAGTTTCAGAGCCTAACCTAATACTATACTAAAATGAATATATTTAACTTACAGTATATGTTTTCTATGGAGAAGTAAATTACATTTTGTGTACCACCACATCATTTATGATTTTAGAGTAAAGATCAGAAATAGAGAAAATAGGAATATAATTAATATAATTAATATAATTAAGCTGCTCATGGTTATGTACATATATGACCAGAAAAATCTCAAATGAGAACAAAAAAAAAATCATTATTATCTTCTCATCTTGTCTTTTCATATGCTTCTTCTATTATCTATGTACATATATATTATTCTCTAGGATTATTTAAAAAAAAAAAGTTAGTAAGGTGAAATCCTAAGATGGAAGCCTTTTGGTGCAAAAACTCTTGGAAACACCATTAATTTCTCCCCTCCTATTTCCTCCCATCTGCCATTATAATTAATTCAGCACAAAGTATTAACATCAACACAAACTTCTCAAATCAAATCACAAAAATAACTCCAAAAATAAAATTATTAGATCTTTGATCAAGAACTGACCTGTATCTGGTTACAAAGTAATGGAGGAAGCTCGAGATCTCAACAATCCCTAGTTCCTTGCCAGGGCAAAGCCTTGTCCCACCTCCAAACACAAAGCATGAGTTTTGCGACTCCAAACTCTTCTCCTTCATTCACGAATTCCATAAATGTTTAAATCATACATTTTCGGGCAAAGGGAAAGGAAACAGAAAAATAACACTAAATATAATACTCTATTTGTTTCAGATTAACTGTAGTTTTAGAAATTCATACAAATTTAAAAATATTTATTATGAAACTGCTTACCATCCATCTCCATGGATTAAAGATCATTGGGTCCTTGTAAAGATTTGTGTCGTAATTAATTTCCCTCGTGTATACGTAAATTCTCCATCCTTTTGGGATTATATAACCTACAATTATTATAGATCATGATCAGAATTTGTGAAGAATATATTAAAATCTAAATTTAGTATTATTTTTTATCAAAAAGAAGAGTAATAAAATCATTTAAAACACACACAAAAAAGGTTTATATTCTGTCAAAATTATTGGAAATTAAAAACTATGGAGGGCTCACACAAAGGAGGATACTTTCATAGCTGGATTTGGTTGGTATTCATAATACACTCTAAATCATTGATCTACACTAAGGTCCACCACATGCTCACATTATTTCTCTTTTTTTTTTTTTTATTTTTTATTTTTAATTTTTTTTTATTCCTATTAAAATTAAATCTTAAATATGTATTTTTATACACGTACCGTTGATTTCCAAGTCACGAGTAGTTTTCCTAAGGACCCCATTAACGATCGTTGCCAATCTTGATGTCTCAAAAATTACCTGTAATAAATAAATTAGTAATTATCATCAGTTACTACTTAATGACTAATGATTAGTAAGTGTAAGAAACATTAATGTTAATTACTCACAGCTCGAGTGAACTTCATTGACTTCACATCCTCCAGATCGAGTGGTTCGTCTGGTCGTTTTCTTTCCCTTAGAGCCAAATGCTCTCTCTGCATTATCAAAACAACCCTAAATCAAATCACCAAACCGGATTCAACCGGAATATCTAAACCCGGTTTAATTCTTTCTTAGGGACATACTCTGAGTTCTTGAAGAGCTTTTGGGTGATCATGTAGGTACTTAAGAGCCATCATTGAGGTCGTAGAGACTGTCTCGTAACCCGAATACAAGATCGTCACGACTTGGTCTCTTATCTCTTCATCTGTTAACGGATATCGGTTATCTTCCTTCTTCATCAAGTAACCCAACATATCTGTGAATGTTTCTCCAGAATCTCTACGTTCTTGCATCAGCTCTCTCAGCAACCAATCAATGTTCTTTCTTGCCTAAAAAACAACCGATAAAAGTTCAGTTTATGTTATTTTTTTTTCATTTCAATTTTCTTTGAAACGTCGAGATCGAGTATTTTACTTGGATTCCGCAACGATAGTTTGTGCCGGGAAGGTCGATTGGGACCGATAGAGTTCCAACAACAAGGTTGAAGAACGCATTTTTGAATTCCTCAACGAGTGGTTTTCTTAAATTCCCAGCGATTTGTGTCAAAGAAGATAAAAATGCCATCTGCACGAAACCCACCGAAACAAAAACAAACAAAAAACATTTAGACGTACACAAAATATACATAATTAATGAAAAAAAAATCAGACCTTATATATTGTAGGATATAATATACGTAAAGACAAATATTCTCAGTTATTTAATATTGTGCCCATCCTGACAAGTGACATCCATAGAACAAGCTTCCCACAGAATTGTTTTTTTTGTTTTTTTTTTTTTTGACAGCGCTTCCCACATATTTTAAGTTGATGTTTTAGTTAATATTTTGTAGTATAAGTTGAAATTTCTCCTGACCAAAAAAAATAAAATAAATAAGTGGATATTTCTCTTTTCTTTGCAGGAAATATTTTTTTAAATACTAATTTACCTTTATAAAAATTAAAAAAAATTTACGCATTATTTAGAAAATAGAAATAGTTTAGTGCGTTATACAAAAACAATATTTTTTAGTGCGTTATACAAAAACAATATTTAGTGTAAAAGAGAGAAAATAACTTTTATTTAATGGAACGAGTATTTTAATTCCAATGTAAAAAAAAAAAACTACTTGATTTTTTTTATGTTTTCAAAGAATGTTTAAATTTCATTAATTTATCGTTTCAAAAAAAAATTCCTTAATTTATCTGACAGAGAGAGAGAGAGAGAGATAACATACATGTTTGGTCTTATCCTGGATATCAATAATCTCAAGCTCATTCCACTGACCAAGATAGCTTCTCATGAAGTGATCGACTTTGGGCAAGATGTGATCTCTCATCATGGTTGAGCTTATGAGTGAAAGAAGCGAGCCTCTCATAAGGCGATGGCTCGAACCGTGAACCGCAGCCATGTTGCAAGTCCCGAGAATGTCAAGCATCGATTGTGGATAACCAGGAACCAAACCTTTAGACTCGTTCTTTAGAATGTATCTGTTGATATCTGAGTCCATCGAGACTAACGTTGGACAACCAAGAAGATGAGATTTGAAGAAACTCCCATATCTGTTTGATCCCAAATTAGTTATAAGAAGAAGAACAAAAATCTTGATTTTGTTTATTTTTGAGTTTTTTTTTTTACCGGAGTCTTTGGTTTCTCATGAAGTTAGGGCCTTGTTTGAGGAACTCGGTTGTTTCGCCAAAGATTGGCCATCCCATGGTTCCAGGAGGGAGATTGTTCTTGGTGTATCGCATTTGGTTCCATCGGAGAAGAGCAGAGCAAAGAGAGACGAGGGTAAAGAGAAGAGCCATCATCACCATCACTATTCCCATCTCTGATCTCACTCTTTTTTCTTCTTTCTTTCTCTGTTCTGTGCTCTGTTTTTGAAACAGATCACTCTGTTTTCTTCTCTCTTTCTCTGTTCTACTCTATGTTTAAGAGAGAAAGAGAGAGAGGGAGACAAGAGAGAGAGAAGGTTATGGGAATGTGGTTGGGACTAGAAACATGTGTTTGCAAGTGTTTATATAGAAAGCTAAGTCAAGTGCAGCATTTTTTGGTTTTTTTTTTTTTTTTTATTAATTTTTTTTTGTTTTATCTTTTTATTAAATTAATTTAATTTTTTTTTTATTTTTTCTTTTTTTGTTTTTTTTATTTTTTTTATTTTTTTTGTTATTATTTTTTTTTTTTTTACATTTTTTTTTTTTTTTTTTTTTTTTTTCATGAAAATATGCATGATGATGACCCAAGAGTTCTATATCAAAGCAGATTATAACTTTTGAAAATGTTGATATATAAATTATTATGGTTTGTTTTAGCACTGCCCTGAGTCATAACAATAATATGATCAAGTGTCGTTAGCTCAACTGCCAAATACTTTAGACAATTCGTAAGTGTTATGATGTTTGATACTAGACTAATATTATATAATGTGTTTTCGTACCTTGAAAGATTATTGATTTTGACCTAAAACTTCATTTTAATCCAACAATTATATGTATTTGCATGTTGATTATGGATGAAAACATATTTATTATTTACTGATTTCAGTTTAAATAAATAATTGACTAGATAATGTTCATATAGTAGTAGAAGGCTAAACTAGCAATGCAATAAATTTATAGTAAAATTGAATTTAGGAAAATTTGATAAATAAAGTATTCATTGTCAAAAAAAGAAAAATATTGCATTTTTCGTATATGTCATAATTTATACTCAATCAGTTTCGTGAAGATTGAATTTATTGGGTGTTTTTTTTGGATTCATGAATAATACTCTTTTTTTTTTTTGAACACATTTTCCATTAAAAGAAATTGTAGCCTTACACATGGGGATGGGCAATTAGGAAATCCGCTAGGGATTTCTTTGCAATTGCATCCGCTGCTTGATATTTTCCCCTTGGGGTAAACGAGAAGGAGATAGAAGTATACATAGTTGCAAGAGTTTTAATATCGAAAAGGAGTCTGAAGCTCTCCTTGGATTTCTCCTGCGATGTAATAGCTCGGATGAGAGATTGAGCGTCTGATAGGGCTCAGGTTTTACCCAAATAATCAACTACTGCAAGTGCACAGCAATACAGTTGAAGTATAAGGGGTATCGAATCCTCAGGGAAGTAGATGCTACACTAATGGTTTCTAGGTTTAGATTATGCTAGGCGATTTATATGAAATTAAAACTAAGTAATTAAACAAGCAATAAATCGGATTAAGATGGATTAAAGTTCATGAGGCGAAGTGCTAGGCAAGGATAATTATCAGGTTGAATCCAAGAATGCATAATCTAAGTTTATTAGGGATTTATTAAGAACCGTCTAGAACTCGAAACTCTAAGTTAAAACCAATCAACTCTCGTTGCAGAAGTTATCTATGCCTAAATCCCTAAATCTCAAATCTCTTTGCTAATTTAAACAATTAAGGCAAGCAATAAGAACAGGTTCGATTTGTTCACAAAATACCTAAACCAAATCTCTTTGCGAATAGATATTTTGCTCACCTATGATTTGTTCAAGTTACTAATAATGCTCTCGCATCTATTAAATAACCTACAGTTTGATTTCTAAGTGATCAATTCAGAGAATCAAGTTAAGCACAAATCAAGGTGAAGATCCAATTGATTTCCCTAATAATTCTAGTGATTCTACAAACTCTTCATCAAACCCTAAATCATCCTAACCTAACTAGCAAACTACTCAGACATAATTATGCAAACACAAAACATGGCTGAATAATATTGCATAAAAGAATAGAGAATGATACAGGGGTTCGAAATCTGGCTCAGATGAGTTAGAATTGTCTCCCCAAAAGCTCAGGATCAATCTCTCTCTAAGTCTCAAAAACAGAAAATAATGATAAGGTATTTGGCTAAACAATGCCTGAAAACTATTTATAGAAGGGGATTTTTCGTCTAGGGGCAGACTTGTCATTCTTCAGAACTTGAGTGATTTCCTTTCTCTGATGGAATTGGGGAAACTTGACCGACCATCCTTGGTGTCGATCGACACTGATGGTGTCGATCGACACTCAGCACGTAAATCCAGCCTCTTGACTTCATCACTTCGGCTGATTCTCCAAAATGCTCCAAAATGTTCCATATTCTCCCATTTAGCTCCAAGTGTTTCCCATCCTGTAAAGACTCTAAAAAGACTCCAAAATTAGCAAAAGACTCTATAAAAACACTTATATCATGGCCTAAAAACGGGTAAAAACCATGATATATCAACTCCCCCAGACTTAGCCATTGCTTGCCCTCAAGCAAAACAGAAACTTAGACTGAAGTAGAAGTTTGAAAACAGGAACTTCCGAGTACTTCTTCAAAACGCCACTTTGATTAACACTTCTTGAATCCACATGATATAGAGCCAACCTTAGGAAATGTTCAGTGTACTTACCACAAGCTTAGCAATCTCCCAGTTTGAATCCAGATCCTTTCCTTGTTAAAATATTCGAACTCTAACATTGGTAATGTCATAGAACTTTTCTTATTCTTTTCCCTTCCTTATTGCCAAAACAAGATATTCTCATACAGCTCCCCAATTTTCTCTTCCCTTAGTCAACTTCTGCCCATTTTCAGGGTGTTCTAAGATCTTTTCATTGACTCTTCTTATTCTTTTTGGGATCTTTGGAATAGTGCTACTCTCTACTTGTGTTCCTTGTGAGGAGACGTGTTCAAGAGCATCACTAATATTGTTCCTTGTGAGGAGACAGACTCATGACAAAGGCACTATTCCAGACTTTAGACTCTTTTTCTTTCTTTTCTTTTCTCTTAAGGGAAGATCAAGGAGAGACTGCAATTGCCTATCTGTTCAGACTGAAAGAGGAATCAAGTTCTGCGCATACCTAGTTCTTTGTAAGGGGATCTGAACTCGCCATGTTAGACTGATTCCACTTGTAGCTTTCTACTTAGTAAGTCCTGCAATCAACTCTTATAGCAATGGTTCTTTCAAGTGTCAACTTCCTGTGGTTAGTTCCTAGAAAAACTGAAAGCTCCAACTAAATTTGACTCAATAAAACAAATTTTTGAAAACTTTTGACTTAAGACTCAACTGACTCTCAAAACAAAACACATAAGATTAGCACTCACCTCCCCCAGACTTGAATAACAATGTCCCCAGTGTTACTAAGAATGAGTTTGGATAGAAAAAAATCGTACCAAACTGTTGCAACAAAGAGAAAAAAAAATCGGATTACCTGACTTCTGCGCGTAGCGTCGATCGACACAGATGGTGTCGATCGTTGCTGTGATAGATGGCCGTGTCGATCGACACTGGAGTGTGTCGATCGAAACTCTGTCCGAAGACAGAGTTCTTCCACTCGAACTTTGATGTTGTTAAGTCAGATTGTTGTTAGAATTCTTCCAGGCTGTTAGAAAACTCAACAAAAGGTTAAAAGCACAAGATAATCCAATAAGCTCAATAACTGCAACAAGTTTGAAACAAAGTACTGAAGCAAATGCAGACTCAAAAGAAAAAGAAAAACTGACTCAAAATACTAAAAAGGATGGAAGAGTCACTCGTCGTCATCATCATGTGGTGGAGAGGAACGTGGTGGCGTAGGTGGTCAAACGCAGGTAGACACAAGGGCAATGGCGTTCCAGATGGCCTGGAAGCTTTGAACCACATATCTCTGAAATACAGCCTGCTCCATAGGAATCTCAGGAGCGTCTGGAAGGTGATGCGGTCCAATAGACTCTAAAGGGGCATGTGCTCTGCGCCTAGAACAAGAAGGTCGTGGTGCATCCTCAGCTGGTCGGGAGGAAGTGCCTCTGCATCTGGAAACGGGAGCAGTCCTAAGCTTGCTCGGACTAGGGTGAAATGCGAGGCATCCTGGATCGCTGGTAATGTGAGTGAGGTCTTTGTCAGCTAGCTGAATCAAACGCTGCACTCTCTGCTCGTCGCTGAATGCCCACAGTCTCTCTCCGGTCACCCAGTGAGTCCTCTTCAAGTAGTCCATATCCACCAAGGCACGCGATGTAACAATGGAGCAGGTAGAAGTGTTTATCCCGCAGTGCTGAAAGATGGGTGTAAGAAGACTCCCTATGGTCTCTGGCTTCAGCTTCGTCCCACTGAAAGGCTTCGTCTTCAAGGAAGCTAAATGATGAGCAAATACCGCGCCAAGGTTCGCGCTAACTGGCGCGTCGTCATCTTCATAAATCTCATACCAAAGACCTCGATAAAGGAGCACCAACTCAGACACTCGCATCTTCCCTGGCTCGTGCTTACACAGAAGTGTAGTAGAGAACAAACAGACCAAGTAGCGTAGGGTAGGATGGCGAATGTCAGTGTGAGTGGAGGTCTTAGAATCATACCTCCCATTCCCGAAGTGCGACCAGAAGTCCTGGTTGTCTGGAAGCTGAGTTTGAAGAGAGACCCCAGTGGCATGCTCGTCTGCGAATCCATAGATCCCGCAGAGGTCTGGAAGAGAAATGCGGTAGCGGATCCCGCGGATTAGGAAGGTTAATGTGCCTTCCAGAGCATTCCGGTTGATCTCGTTCCAGTAGTAGACTCGGGCTGTGGCAATGAACTGGCGGACAAGGTCTGGGTAAAGATCGTACTACCGCGTCGCAATTGTGCCCATCCCAATTCTGTTCATCAAGGACAGGATGTCATCCTTGATTCCTAGCTCGCTCATCGTCTTCTCACAAGCAAAGCGAGTTGGAGCGATCTCTACTCGCAGCCATGCATTGTAGAACAGCGTGTCGTAAGCGTCCCATGTCTCACTGATGTCTCTGTAAATGCATGCGTCCTTTGCCACCTCCGCAGCTGGTGAATCGTCCCAACGTTGTGTAACCCGAACCTTCACCTTTTCAGGCTTAGGCCTGATAGGGGTCAAATTTACCCTAGAGCTACTCTCTCAAATTAAGAGATCACTGTAGTATTTAGGGATCGAATCCACAGGGAAAGAGATAGTGACACAGCAGACTTTTAATTTCGAATTAAGCTAAGAATAAAATCAGAAATAAAAGACAGCAAATAATTAACGACTTGGTAAATTCAGGAGACAAAACGCTAGGCTATGGGAAATTCGCATGTATGAATCCAAGTTGCAGAATAGAAATCTGTTAGGATATTTATTAAGAACCGTTCTAGAACTCGAAACACAATTATAAAATCAACCAACTCTCGCTGCGAAGATTATCTATGTCTAAATCCTAGAATTCCAAATCTCTTTGCAAATCCTATCAATTCAGACAAGCATTAATAACAGGTTCGATTGTTCACAAAATCCCTAAACCAAATCTCTTTGCGAATAGGTATTTTGCTCATCTAACATTAGTTCAGGCAATCAATAATACTCTCGCATCTATTAATCAACCTAAGATCAGATTCTAGGTCATGAAGCTAAAATCAGCATTAATCACAAATCCAGATGAAGAACAAGCAGATTTATCCCAACAGTAATTCAATTCTAACAACCTATCATCAAACCTTGAATAACCCAAAACCTAACAAACAAACTACTCAGACATGGTGAATGAAGAAAACATCATGAATAAAATAGTTTGCATAAAATAATAGAGAAAAGAAATATAGGGGTTCAAAATCTCTCAAGAACAAAGTATAGGATCTATCTCCCCAAATCTCTCTCTAAAATAATATGTGTGTAGCCTAAACAATGGCTCTGAAATCCTTAAATAAGGGTTAAATCACGATTTGGGGCACTTTTGTAAATAAGGAAAACTTCTGGGCAATTTTCTTTTTCTTCAATCTTGTAAACGTCGCGATTGTCTTCTGATTTAGGGGGTGTCGATCGACACCATGAACAGTGTCGATCGACACTGTTCATTCTGCTTCAATCCGACTTCATCTTTTCAGCAGCTTCTTCCACAATGCTCCAGAATGCTTCAAAATCTCCAATTATGCTCCAAACGTACCTGAACCTGTAAAGACTCTAATAGGACTCTAAAAACACCAAAAAGACTCTATAAATAATACTTATATCATGGCTAAAAACCATAAAAACCATGATATATCAGAGCCATGGAGGAAGAGCCGGAATTACCTCATCATTGGCAGTTCCTGAGGCTTAGGCGTCGGTTTCCCGTGGTCTCTTAGTCCGAGGAGCCATCTGCAAAAGAAAATTAAACCAAAATCAACATCCCAAAATCCAACAAACGAAACGCAAAGTGTCGATCGACACCAAGTACGAAACTTCAATACTCCGACAGTTTTTGATCTTTAAACTCAAATTATGCATCAATGATCGGTTCAAACTATCCTAGCATCATCAATCAACCAATTCAAAGCCATAATACCCAAGAAAAAACTCCCTAAATTCGCAACATGCTTCATTAATTTCCAAAATTTTGGAAATTTCAAATTGTGCAAATTAGAGGATGAAAAATAGTTGGGTATTGATTCTAATCATGATATATAACCTAAATGAGCATCATTCAAACAAGAAATCAAGCTAAATAGGGTTAAAATCCGCACGGATTAGAGCAAAGAATCACTCAATTTGGTGAAGATTTGAGAAAGTTGGGTTTTGGGGGAAAAATCTCTCAAAGGCGCGGTTTTGAAAAAAAAAATGAGAAAATGGAGAAAGTGTCAGGTTTTGAAGAACTTACCCGTATCCTAGCTTGGTGTCGATCGACACAGTGAGTGTCGATCGACACTGAGTCTAATCGAGCCTCCTCCTTTTTTTTTATATATTTTTTTTAACAGCCAAAATAATTAGTAAAAACCAAAACAAAATGTAAAGAAAAACTTACCTAACAGTGGGTTGCCTCCCACTCAGCGCTCGTTTAACGTCAATAGCTTGACTGTTCTTGCGTGATTTAGGCGTTGGGTGCATCATTCAAAGACACAATGTGTCCATCTGGAATCTCGGCTTCAGCCCAATAGTGTTTCACCCTTTGCCCATTCACAGTGAACTCTTCTCCTTTGGAGTTTGTCAACACAATTGCTCCATATGGTCTAACCTCTTTGATGGTGAAAGGACCTGACCAACGTGAACGTAATTTACCAGGAAACAATTGTAAACGAGAGTTGTATAGAAGTACCTGGTCATTTGGCTCGAATTGTCTGGAGATGATTTTCTTATCATGATATGCTTTAGTTCTCTCTTTGTAGAGCTTTGAGTTCTCATAAGCATGATAACGAAGTTCATCCAATTCGTGGAGCTGAAGTAGGCGTCTCTCTGCAGCAGGCTTCAAGTTGAAATTCATCTTCTTGATAGCCCAATGTGCCTTGTGTTCCAACTCTACTGGAAGATGGCAAGCTTTACCATAGAGCAGCTGGAAAGGTGTAGTTCCCAAAGGTGTTTTGTATGCAGTCATGTAGGCCCAAAGTGCATCATCTAACTTTGTTGCCCAATCCTTCCTTGTCTTTCCCACTGTCTTCTCCAGAATTTGTTTGATCTGTCTGTTGGAGACTTCCACTTGCCCACTCGTTTGGGGATGATAAGGAGTAGCTATGCGGTGCTGAACTCCATGTTTCTTCAGCAGCTTGTCAAACACCTTGTTGATAAAGTGAGATCCACCATCACTAATGACAATCCGAGGTACTCCGAATCTTGGGAAAATGATGGTCTGAAACATCTTGAGAACCACAGCAGCATCATTGGTCTTAGAAGCAACTGCCTCCACCCACTTAGACACATAATCTACAGCCACCAAGATGTACTGCATTCCGTAGGATGGAGGAAAAGGACCCATGAAATCAATGCCCCAACAATCAAAGACCTCAACTTTAAGGATGAAGTTTTGTGGCATCTCATTCCTCTTACTGATCTTCCCTCTCCTCTGACAAACATCGCATTGCATGATGAACAGCTGATCATCCTTAAACATAGTAGGCCACCAAAAGCTTGCTTGAAGAATCTAGACACCGTCTTGAATGTAGCAAAGTGTCCAGCATACTCAGAACCATGACAATGGAACAAGACATCACGAACTTCACTCTCTGCAATGCACCTTCTGTAAACATTGTCTGAACAATGCTTATACAAGTGAGGCTCATCCCAATAGTATCTCCTAAGTTCTCTCATGAATTTCTTCTTCTCATAGTTCTTGAGATGCTTGGGTTCAATGTCAGCAGCAAGTGAATTCACAATGTCAACATACCATGGTCGGTTCGCAGCATTAATGGCAAAGATTGGCTGTTGAAACACCTCATCCAAGATCCTGCGAAGTGAAACTCGCGTATGGTGTCGATCGACACAGTAGGTGTCGATCGACACTGGGGCACAAGAGTCACTGACCTTTGATCCGGACGAGGTGTCGATCGACACTCCCCTAGTGTCGATCGACACTAAGCTCGAAGGCTCTGAACTCTCAGCTTGAAAACGACTTTCAACGAGAAAAACATTCTCTTCAGGCAGAAAATCATCTTTTGGCACATCATCTTCAATCTGAATCCTTGATAGATGATCAGCTACTCCGTTTTCAACTCCTTTCTTGTCCTTGACTTCTATGTCAAACTCTTGAAGAAGTAGAATCCACCTTAGCAACCTTGGATTTGCATCCTTCTTCTGCATCAAATACTTTAATGCAGAATGATCAGTGTGGACAATCACCTTTGATCCAACAAGATACTGGCAAAAAATTTCAAAGGCAAAGACCACAGCTAGCAATTCCTTCTCCGTAGTTGCGTAGTTCTTCTGAGCATCATCCAAAGTCCTGCTGGCATAATAGATGGCGTGTAGCTTCTTGTCCTTCTTCTGTCCCAACACAGCTCCTACTACGAAGTCACTTGCGTCGCACATCACCTCGAAAGGTAGATCCCAGTCCGGTGGTTGAACAATTGGAGCACTCACTAAGGCTTGCTTGATTTGCTCAAAGGCTGAAAGACATTCTTCTGTGAACTCAAACTTCACGTCTTTGCAGAGAAGAGCAGTGAGTGGCCTTGCTATTTTTCTGAAATTCTTGATGAATCTTCTGTAGAATCCAGCATGTCCTAGAAAACTCCTCACTGACTTCACAGAATCAGGTGCCTGTAGTGTTGTCATGACCTCTATCTTAGCGCGATCCACTGCAATGCCTTCTGCTGAAACCTTGTGTCCAACTACAATCCCATCTGTGACCATGAAATGACACTTTTCCCAGTTCAAAACTAAGTGCTTCTCTTCACATCGCTGCAACACTGCGCATAAGTTGTCCAGACAGTCTTTGAAGGATGACCCATAAACAGAAAAGTCATCCATAAAGACCTCCATAAACCTCTCAATCATGTCCGTGAAGATCGCCATCATACACCTCTGGAAGGTCGCATGAGCATTACAAAGTCCAAATGGCATCCTGCGATATGCGAATGTACCAAAAGGACATGTAAAAGTGGTTTTCTCCTGATCATCTGGATGGATTGGAATCTGGAAGAATCCTGAATAGCCATCCAAGAAACAGTAGTATGGATGGTTCGCCAATCTCTCAAGCATCTGATCGATGAATGGTAAGGGAAAGTGGTCCTTTCTGGTCGCAGCATTCAGCTTCTTGTAGTGGATGCACATCCTGTGTCCAGTCACGGTCCTTGTTGGAATCAGCTCGTTCTTCTCATTTTTCACCACTGTGACTCCTCCTTTCTTAGGAACCACATGAACCGGACTGACCCAAGCACTATCTGAGATGGGATAGATGATCCCTGCTTCCAAGAGCTTCATGATCTCTTTCTTGACTACTTCCTTCAGGTTCGGATTCAGCCTCCTTTGGTGTTCAATTGACGACTTGGTCTCATCCTCAAGGTGAATTCGATGCATGCATAAGTCTGGTGAGATACCTGAAATGTCATCAAGAGAATAGCCAAGAGCTTTGCGATACTTGCGCAGCTTGCTTAGCAACAACGTGAGCTCTGCATTGTTCAAAGAAGTATTAACAATTACAAGATAGGTGGAATTAGGGCCAAGAAATGCGTACCTTAGCCCGGCAGGGAGCTGTTTAAGCTCGACTTTAGGTGCCTTAGCCTCACTCCAATCGGCGAGTGTGGCTGATTTCGTTGATCGCGCTGGGTGTCGATCGACACTGCTTGGTGTCGATCGACACAAGTCCTCAGCAGCAACTAGTTGCATCACTTGCTCGCTTGCACCCAACATCTTTGCATATCCAGCAGCTGCATCGTCCAAACACTCAATGTCCTCTGTGGAAGTGGTCAATGCATGCTCCAGAGGGTCTGTAGGGTGGTACTCTTGGAAAATTTCTTCAGCAAGGTTGGTGAGTGAATCGACATAGAAGGTTTGTCCATCAATGGATGGTCTCTTCATCAGCTTCTCCATGTCGAAATTCATCACCAAATCTTCAAGGTTTAGCGCGATCCTGCCCTTCCTCACGTCAATGATCGCTCCAGATGTAGCCAAAAATGGTCTATCAAGTATGAGAGGGTCTTTGGGTTCCTCGTCATATGCCAAAACCACGAAGTCTGTGGGAATCAAGCAATCTCCCACTTTGACAGGAACATCCTCCAAGATACCTTCAGGGATTCTGACGGATCGATCAGCAAGTACTAGGGAGATTCTCGTGGCCTTGAAATCGGTCATGTCCAGCCTTAGAGTGACTGAAAGAGGCATCAAGTTGACACTTGATCCTAAATCACACAAAGATCTCCCAAACTTGTCTGAAAAGATGGAGCAGTCTAGAACAAAGCTTCCCGGATCGGAGAGTTTCTCTGGAAGCCTGTTCTGAATGACAGCACTAACTTGCTCTGATATCATCATTATGCTTTCCTCCATGTCCATGTTGCTTGTCATCATCCACTTCAAGTATCTCTTTATCACTGGAGTAGTTCTAATGGCATCCATCAAAGGGATTTCAACCACTAGTCTATCCATGATAGCCTTGCATCTAGTGTCCAGCAGCTCCTTCTTAGACTTCTTTGTTACCAAGGTGAAAGGGATCTTCGGTTTGTATACCCTTTCTTCAGCAATGATCTTGGTCTTAGCTTGATCTGGCTCTGTCCGTGGTGGGCGTCGATCGACACCCTCATGGTGTCGATCGACACTCGTCGTAGAAGGTGTTTCCTTCGCTTCTGGTTCGGGTTCAGAATCGTCTTTGTCTTTCATCTCCTCGGGTGTCAATCGACACTCAGTAGTGTCGATCGACGTTGGGTCCGCAGCATCTTCTAAATCTTCAAATTCCTCAATGCTAAGCCCCCTCTTCTGGACAGGCTGAAGGTTCTTCCCACTCCTCAATGTGACAGCATTCACTTGGCGTTTCGGATTGGTATCCGTCTTCTCTGGAAGGAATCCTTCTTGCCTGTTTACAGCTCCTGCAGTTTGGGCAACTTGAACATCTAGCTTCTTCACATGAGAAGCCAAGCTCTCTATCTTCCCATTCAGGTCCTCATACAGCGCATCAATCTTGCCATTGAAACTCACTGTCAACTTCTGCTGCCCTTCTAAAAGCTGTTCCATCATAGCCTCCATCTTGTTGTCTTGAGCTGGAGGTTTCTGGTAGGAAGAGTTTCCATAGTTCCTTGTGTAACCGCTGTTGTTGTTCTAGAATGAGGGCTTTTGGGTGTAACCAGAAGAGTTCTGATTCCCTGTGAAGGAGCCCTTCTGATAGTTCCCATTGAATCTCCTGTTCCCTTGCTGGTTCCCATAACGTTGGCCTTGAAAACCACCTCCGTTGATGTAGTTGGCGTCCTCTTCTTCGCATTCTGGCTCTGGTTCGAATGATTCCACCTCATTGGCAAAATGGACCTGCTTCTTTCCCACCAAAAGATCCAGCTTCCTGTTGACTTCAGTAATTTGGCTTCCTCCAGATACTCCAACGTGTTGTCTTCTTTCGAAGTCTGCGTTCTTGGTGCTGTTACTAGAGACCAAATTCTCTATAATGCTTGAAGCCAAGTCTTCGAATCTCTCGATATGATCCATTGGGTGCTCGTTGGGAAGACCATGGAAAAGATTCTGAGCGACGAGCTGGAAGTAGGCAGGCTTCATCTTGAAGTCATTCCTCTGGAATGCAGGAGGACGGATCGCAGCTCTATTTGCATAGAACTAATCTGGGCGGTTGTACTCGCCTAATGTTCTTCTACGTCCAGCTTCTGCATTATCGATGATGATGGCGCCAGCCTCATCGATTCTTTGGCCTTGGGCGTTCCTTCTATTGCCTTGAAGGTCAACAAGGTCGCATGCCTCGTTGCGCATTAGGATCAGTGGTTCAGCTATCTCGATCTGCGTCTGGTGTCGATCGATACAAGTGGTGTCGATCGACGCTCGAGCAGCCTTGCGGTTCGTACGTTTGAGACGGTTGATTTCCTGGTTCAAAGTGACTAGTTCTTCTTCCTTGTTGCTTCTGGTACTGGGCATGCACCTGAATCAAAAGGTAGAAAACTAAATTAGTAAAAAAAATAAAAGTAAAAACTAGTCAAAATTCTAGTACTAGATCCCGTAGGTAGCTATTACTTCCCCGGCAACGGCGCCAAAAACTTGATAGGGCTCAGATTTTTACCCAAATAATCAACTACTGCAAGTGCACATCAATGCAGTTGAAGTATAAGGGGTATCGAATCCTCAGGGAAGTAGATGCTACACTAATGGTTTCTAGGTTTAGATTATGCTAGGCGAATAATATTAAGTAAACTAAAAGCAATGCAGAAATAAGTAAACGAGTTTAAAAGGCGATGTAAGTTCAGAGACAAAGGCGCTAGGCAAGGGTAATTATCAGGTTTGAATCCAAGAATGCAGAATCTAAGTTTATTAGGGATTTATTAAGAACCGTCTAGAACTCGAATCACTAAGTTAAAACCAATCAACTCTCGTTGCAGAAGTTATCTATGCCTAGATTCCTAAATCCCAAATCTCTTTGCGAATTTAAACAATTAAGACAAGCAATAAGAACAGGTTCGATTTGTTCACAAAATACCTAAACCAAATCTCTTTGCGAATAGATATTTTGCTCACCTATGATTAGATCAAGTTACTAATAATGCTCTCGCATCTATTAAATAACCTAAGGTTTGATTTCTAAGTGATCAATTCAGAGAATCAAGTTAAGCACAAATCAAGGTGAAGATCCAATTGATTTCCCTAATAATTCTAGTGATTCTACAAACTCTTCATCAAACCCTAAATCACCCTAACCTAACTAGCAAACTACTCAGACATAATTATGCAAACACAAATCATGGCTGAATAATATTGCATAAAAGAATAGAGAATGATACAGGGGTTCGAAATCTGGCTCGGATGAGTTAGAATTGTCTCCCCAAAAGCTCAGGATCAATCTCTCTCTAAGTCTCAAAAACAGAAAATAATGATAAGGTATTTGGCTAAACAATGCCTGAAAACTATTTATAGAAGGGGATTTTTCGTCTAGGGGCAGACTTGTCATTCTTCAGAACTTGAGTGATTTCCTTTCTCTGATGGAATTGGGGAAACTTGACCGACCATCCTTGGTGTCGATCGACACTGATGGTGTCGATCGACACTCAGCACGTAAATCCAGCCTCTTGACTTCATCACTTCGGCTGCTTCTCCAAAATGCTCCAAAATATTCCATATTCTCCCATTTAGCTCCAAGTGTTCTCCATCCTGTAAAGACTCTAAAAAGACTCCAAAACTAGCAAAAGACTCTATAAAAACACTTATATCATGGCCTAAAAACGGGTAAAAACCATGATATATCAGCGTCTGATTTGATGCAAAGGTTTGTGATACCCTTTTCCAGGGCGAAGGAGAGGGCTGCTCGGATTACCAAAGCCTCAGCCATAATTGTGGATCCGACGAAGGTTTCTGCTGAATTTCCTTTGTCGATTTTTGTCCCCTTTTGGTCGAAATAGATCTATCCTAATCCTGCAGATTTTTTGTCTTCTCTCCAGGAAGCATATGTATAGCAAATGACAGAGTTCAGACTGGGGATCGTAGTGTTTCTCAAGGTCAAGGGAGGAACTGTTTTGGATTCAATTTGTTGAGCGTGTTGCCAGTCTCTTGCGTCGGAGATGGCTTTGCTCATAGTTTCTTCAGGCGTGAATCCTCTGCTTTCGAATATGAGATAGTTTCTAGCAGACCAAATAGACCAGCACAACCAAGGAAAAAGAGGACCTGCATTAAGACCCGTTGGTGGTAAGCTGATCATATTCCTTGAGATGGTGAGTCCCGATCCAAAATCTTAGATTTCATCGAGGTTTGTGAGCGTTGTCAATGGGGCCAGCGACCAAACTTGTCTGGCGAATATGCAGTGGAAGAATAGGTGTTCGGTGGTTTCTAAATCACCACAGTGCACACAGCAAGAGCTATCAAAAACGCCTCGGTTTAGTAAGTTTTCTCCAACAGGCAGAGCTCGTTGAATTATCTTCCATAGGAATACTTTCATCTTTGGCGAGAAACTCCCATTCCAAATATATGTGTGCCAGTTAATGCTGTTAGTTTGACCTTCCTCTTGTTGATTTGATTCAGAGGCCAGGATATGATATCCTGTTGTTGCAGTATACTCTCCGGATTTACTCGGGAGCCAGATATAAGTATCCTCTGCTCCATAGACGCTTGGTCTGAGGGACATGATTTCTGTAGCATGTTGTGGGATTAGCTCTTCGATTTTTGCTATATTCCATTCTAGGGTGTCCTCCTTTAGTAGTGATGCTACTGTCAAATCTTTTGAGTTTCTATTTGGTGGGCCAAGAGGTTGGGTAGGAGTCGTGAGAGAGATCCACGGATCGTTCCAGAGGGACGTATTCTTACCATTCCCGATTGTCTTTCCCAGTTGTCTTGATAGAAGATCCCTACCAATCAAAACCCCACGCCAGCCATGAGATGCAGCCGAGGTTGTTTGGACTTCCAGTAAGTTCTTGTACTTGCAATACTTGCCTAGTAGTACTCGGCTTAGAAGACTTGATGGGTTATTGAGTAGTCTCCAACTGAGTTTAGCTAGGTGCGCATCATTGAACTGTTGGATCTCTCGGAAGCCTAGACCACCATGTTTTTAGATAGTAGTCATGAATAATACTCAAAGACTACAAATATTCACTAAAACAACATAAATACCCACATATTAACTTTAAGTCTTTAATTAAAACTTATCACAATTTAAACGTCAAAAGTTCATTGGAAAACACCAGACAAGTGTTTCCCATGACCACAATTGTCTCTTCCATGATTGTAATTCACGAATAGAGGTGATAATTCAGTGAAAATGATGTAGCGGTTGAGTTGATTTTCCATTTTACTCAAGAAGATAAAAAATTTAAAAAAAACTAATGATGTTTCTAACTTTTTATTAGCAATACAATTTCATAAAATTGTTGATCAAGTGACGTGTGGTCCAACCAGTTTGATCCATTTTCATCCATAAAAATAAAAATAATTTGAGTCAATTTTTCGTTGAATTTAAAAAATAATCCTAAAAATGTGGTAATTAACTAATATTGCAATGGAGATTTGTGCCTTTCAGAGTCTCGGTTTTAATCTTCCATAACCTTCGGTTCTAAGAAACGTGTGCTCATATCTCTTTCTAGCCATGTGCTAAGTATCTCAAGCCGTGCTCTGACTCCCATCGTTTGCTCCCTCTCGACAAGAAGCAACTTTTGTTTTCTGCACTCAAGATGTCTCAGGCAACCTCAAACAGCAACCACGTATCTCGTAGGCAGAGAGAAGAAGATGAAGACTTGATAATCCTACCAGCAGTGGATAACTCGGCCCTCATCGCTCAATACAATCTCAGCCTCGTTGGAAGGATATTCCACCAAGAAGGCCGAAATACTGAAGCTCTTATCGCCCTCCTTCCAAGAGCAAACATATGGGATGTTGAAGGCCGAGTCAAAGGTGTAGATCTGGGGGATTCTCGTTTCCAGTTTGATTTTGACTCCGAAGTGGATATCCAAAAGGTATTGAGCAAGCGCCCCTGCCATTTCAACAACTGGTCCTTCTCGCTCGAACGTTGGATCCCGCATGTGGGAAGTACTTTCTCCAACTCAATGACTTTCTGGGTGCGTACCACGGGAGTCCCGACTCATTTCTGGATGGGACCCATCTTCAGGCGTATTGGAAGCTCCCTCGGAGAAGTCCATAAAGTGGAGGAGAGATCTGCAAAGTTCCAAGTCACCATTAATGTTGAACTCCCTCTGAGTTTTGAAAAAAAAGCAATGCTTCCCAGTGGGGAAATTGTCACGGTCAGTCTCAAGTATGAAAAGCTTTGCCGATGGTGTTTTACTTGCTTCCACATCTCCCACGAGGAGAGATCTTGCCCCATGCTCACGGAAAAACAGAGGAAGGACAAGAGAGAGGAAAGGGAAGTAGCCAGAAACCCAGACCTGCGTAATAGACTTGCGGAGATAAGAAACCAAGCTGAAATCCCTGATTTCTCTCAGGCGGAAAGCAGCCAAAATCGACCTCGGCTTAGAAGACAAGAAGAGGACCGTACCTTTGGAAGCAGAAGAGACTACAGATCGACAAGTGCTCGGAATGAGCCCCTTCATTCCAAGCAGGGGGGACGGGATACCGAGGTTCAAAACCGTGACAGTATCTGGAAACGCATTGAGCCTTCTTACGATGAACGACGTGCTACCCGAAATAGTTCTCGTTACGCCTCCAATTCCCGCTTTCGTGAGAACGACCTCGTGCCGGAAGCTGCATACCGAAAGAGAAGCTACGAAGATTCGTTTATCAGCAATAGAAAGAAGGACGAGATGCGGGGCCATAACAACGAAACTACTGGAAGGGATTTCAGAATCTTCAAGCCTCTCCCGGTGACTGCAGCTAGGGTTCCAGCCTGCGATTCAGACTCAGGACAAACCCTCACTGAACCAATCCGAGCGAGACAAACCGCAAAGCAGGCCAACATCTCGCCAAATCACCGACGCGACCGACCGTTTCGACCTTAAACAAGAAATCAGTGGCTACCTCAAAA
Organism: Alliaria petiolata; assembly: GCA_020283515.1. NCBI lineage: Eukaryota > Viridiplantae > Streptophyta > Magnoliopsida > Brassicales > Brassicaceae > Alliaria > Alliaria petiolata. The sequence continues at coordinate 291,466,680 of JAHZTW010000001.1, forward strand.
TAGAAGGGCAAAGGAATTGAACTGGGTGACTCCTCAGAGACAGGAAGCTCGGCGAAAAAAACCCTAACCTTTGAAGCTCCTGATCGTATGGTAGCAGGAATAAAGAATCCCCCGATCACAATCAGTCCAAAGCTTCCAGATTTGGGAGAAATTAAGAAAAGCTGGTATGAGCAGACCCTAGAAGAAGACGAGGAAGAAGATGAAGAGGATGAAGGGGAGTACCCGTGGGCAAAGGAGCTAGCAAAGGATCCCCAGGCGGAGGGTAATGCGGACGAAGAAATTAACGGAGACGATCTGGCTATTTCTGCTGACAGAGGTCAAATCAGTCCCGGCGATGTTGATATGGAGGAGTATGGAGAGATGGGAGAGGAGGATTGGATTGATGATGATGACCTTCTAGACGAGGAACCGGTGCAGAAGCCGGAGCTTACCCTTGATGAAATTTTTGAGGTTCACGGCAAAGCAAATGTCCGGCCTAGTGTGACTAGTCAAGTACATTAACGCTCCTATGGCACTTCGGGACCAAGGATTTCTTCATCCTTCTTCTTTGAACCGAATGGATCGCTGTCCAGACTAAGGCTTCTCACCATCATTGGGCTACTCAGTGGGTGAGCCTGGTCCATATTAAAACGCTTGAGTACATTTTCTGTATATGCCATTTGATGCACAAGGATTCCATTATTGACGTACTCAAGTTTTATTCCCAAACAGAACTTAGTCTTTCCTAAGTCTTTCATTTCGAATTCCTTCTTTAGGTATTCAACCGTTTGGGATATTTCCTCAGAGATTCCTAGGATGTTCAGGTCGTCTACATACACCGCGATGATTACGAATCCCTTGTCAAATTTCTTTATAAATATGCATGGACTTATGAGATCGTTTTTATAGCCCTCTTTCACTAAGTACTCGCTTAGTCTATTATACCACATGCGACCTGATTGTTTTAATCCATATAGCGATTTATTTAGCTTAATACAATGCTGGTCTCGAGAACTTCTTTTATCTTTCAGCTCTATTCCCTCTGGGACTTTCATATAAATTTCGTTATCCAGTGGACCATATAAGTATGCGGTTACAACATCCATTAACCGCAAATCCAATTTCTCTCTTATGGCCAGACTTATCAGGAATCTAAAAGTCGTTGCATCCACCACAGGGGAGTATGTCTCCTCATAATTGATTCCTGGTCTTTGTGAGAATCCTTGTGCCACAAGCCTTGCTTTGTGTCTAACGATTTTACCTTGTTCGTTTCTCTTCCTCACAAAGACCCATTTATGTCCAACTGGTATAACATCACGAGGTGTCCGAATTATGGGACCAAAAACCTCTCTCTTCTTTAAAGAGTTTAACTCCACGTTTATAGCTTCTTTCCATTTATTCCAGTCTAATCGACGAGTGCACTCTAAAATGGACGTGGGTTCTAGATCCTTATTCATGAGCTCAAGTGCTACATTGCATGCAAATATTTCATCAATGTCGATATTCTTTCTGTTCCATTGGATTCCAGACGAGACATAATTGATCTCGATCTCTTTGTTATCAGGAAATTCAGGCCCATGAAGCTTGGCGTCCCAAGCAACATTTTCCAGCACCTTAGGTTCGTTTATGTCTGGAACGTCCACAATCTCCTCGGTCTGAATTTCAGCACCTTTCTTTAATTTCCGAGGAGTCTTATCTTTGGAACCAATTGGTCTTCCACGTTTCAATCGTGGTTTAGACTCAGTAGCCGCTTGACTCGGTCCTTCTTGGACATCAATACGAATTGGTGCATTCACGGCTGGTATATATGATTTCGTTACCCTCTTTGGGTCTGCAAAGGAATCTGGCAATTGTATAGCTAGCTTTTGCAAATGTATTATCTTTTAGACCTCTAAATCACTTTCACGAGTCCGGGGATCTTGCTATTTTAAGGATGTTTGATTCCATGCAATTTCTTTTACCAGCCGTTTCCATCACCTAATGTTGGAAAAACGGATTCGTCAAAATGACAATCTGTTTATTTGGCCTTAAATAAATCTCCGGTGGTCGGCTCAAGGTACTTTATGATCGTGGGTGAATCATATCCAACATATATCCCCATCCTCCTTTGAGGTCTCATCTTACTCCTCTGTGGTGGTGCAATCGGTACATAAACTGAGCAACCGAATATTTTAAGATGGAAATGTCTGGCTCTTGTCCCGATAATAATTGGGATGGGGAATATTTATGGTCACTAGATGGCCTGATGCGAATTAGTTCGGCAGCGTGTAAGACAGCATATCCCCAAGCGGATACAGGGAGCTTTGACCTCATGAGTAATGGTCTAGCAATCAACTGTATGCGTTTTATAAATGACTCGGACAAGCCGTTTTGTGTATGTACATGTGCCACGGAGTATTCAACACTTACCCCCATGGACATACAATAGTCATTAAACGCTTGGGAGGTAAATTCACCAGCATTATCCATTCGTATGGTCTTTAAAGGAAAGTTTGGAAAGTGAGCCCTTAGGCGTATTATCTGAGCAAGGAGTCTTGCAAATGCCATATTCCGTGATGACAATAAGCATACATGTGACCATCTTGTAGATGCGTCAATGAGGACCATAAAATATCGGAATGTCCCACAAGGTGGGTGTATTGGTCCGCATATGTCTCCTTGAATTCTTTCCAGGAAATTTATTGTTTCCTTAGTCACTTTCACTGGTGATGGCCTTACAATGAGTTTCCCTTGTGAACATGAGGCACAAGTAAGATTCTTTGGGATTACTCTCCTTTCTTTCAAGGCGTGCCCATAAGTATTGGCTATCAATTTTCGCATCATATTCGACCCGGGATGTCCCAGCCGGTCGTGCCATAGGTTGAACCTATCCGTAAACTCTTGGTTTGCGGTGGCATTGGCCTCAATCATATTGACCTTAGTGCAATATAAGCCGGTAGCTATAGCAGGTATAGTCTCTAGGACTTTCTTTTGGCCTTGGACGATTTCAATTATTTGGAGGAACTCTCGGTTTCCTTCGTCCATTGTTTCAACATGAAGACCATTCATTCGAATGTCTTTAAAACTCAATAGGCTTCTCTTTGAGCTGGGGGAAAACAATGCATCCGCAATCTCTAGATGCGTCCCCTTAGGCAATAGGACATTGGCCTGGCCGTAGCCTTCTATTAGGCTGGCCATGCCTGCTATAGTACTTATATTGGCCTTTTTCAATGTAAGATTTATGAAATATCTCTTGTCCTTTAAAATCGTGTGGCTTGACCCACTATCCACCACGAATTCATCCATGTTGCCTTTCATTTAAAAAACAAGAATTATCATGATCGAAGTCGCCTTCCTTATCATGCTGGATCATGTGAGCTTCTGGATTCTTCCCTTTAACACTCTCTTGATAAAGTTCCACAAGGTGTTTGGGAGTCCTACATGTTTTGGCCCAATGATTGTCCATCCCACATCGATGGCAAACAGACTTAGTCGGGTCGGACTGGTGTCTGGTTTGGTTCCCGTAGCCACGCCCTCGGCCACGGCCTCGACCGCGGTTAAAATCAGATCCGCGGCCATTCCCTCGACCATATGGGTGGTAGCGACCACGCCCTTGTCTCTTTCCACGTCCACGACCATTATCCCTTTGGTATCTCTGGACATGGTTTGCCTCAGTTTCCATCTTAATGTCCTCGGCCACGTGGGCTTCAGGAAGTGGGGTTGATCCAGGAGGTCTCATTTCGCTGTTTCTCATCAGCAATTCATTATTCTGCTCCGCAAGCAATAAACAAGAGATCAAACTTGCATAGGTCGTGAAGCCTTTCTAACGATACTGTTTCTGTAGCAACACGTTGCTTGAGTGGAAGGTCGAGAAGGTCTTTTCAAGCATATCCTTCTCTGTCACAATCTCGCCACATAGCTTCAATTTTGAAACTATCTTAAATAGGGCCGAGTTGTATTCATCCACGGACTTGAAGTCCAGGAGCCTTAAGTTAAGCCAATCATATTTGGCCTTAGGCAGTATAACCATCTTCTGATGATTATATCTTGCCTTTAACTCCTTCCAGAGATAAAGAGGATCCTCAAGCGTCAAGTATTGATCTTTGAGACTCTCATCGAGATGGTGGCGTATGATTAAAATCTCCTTATACCTATTCATCTCGGATTCATTATTTGTATCATTAATGCATTCACCGAGCCTTTTTGATTTCAGCATGATCTTTGCATCTAAAGTCCATTGCAAGTAATTATCTCCTGAAAGATTAAGGGCTGCGAAGTCCAAATTGTTGACTTTCGACATCTGAAATCAAGTATCGGTTTTTCTCTTAGGATTTTAGGGTTTCTTTCAACCGATTTTAATTTATGCATTTATCATGCGATTTTAATTCAAGCAAGTTTCCAATTTTAATCCTAACATGCAATTCTAGGTGATAAAAGTAAACAGGAAATTTTCCAAATTCAAAATAAGGCAATTGTCCAAATTTCAAATAAGAAAACTTTCCAAAACAAATAAGGCAATTTCCAATTTCAAATAAGGAAACTTTCCAAAACAAATAAGGCAATTTCCAATTTGCGATTTTAATCAAACAAGCAATTTTCCAAATTCTAAAATAGCATGCGATTTCTATGTGGTCAAACAAAAAGGAAATTTTCCAAATTCAATCCTAGCAAGCAATATCTATGATTTTCGGTTTGGCCAACAAAATTTTAATGGTCCGATTTTATCATGCAATTCCAAGTTCAATTATGATTTGGCCAAGCAATAGATCAAACAACCAAATTCGATTTTTAGGGTTCTTATATGCTTAAGTCCAAATTCGATTTTAACATGTGCAAGCAATCAATCTATTTCAAGCAATCCGATTTTAAGGTTCTAGTTTAGCTTAGGTTCAATTCGATTTCAAGCTCTCAAAAATCAAACNATGTGCAAGCAATCAATCTATTTCAAGCAATCCGATTTTTAGGGTTCTAGTTTAGCTTAGGTTCAATTCGATTTCAAGCTCTCAAAAGATCAAACAAGTAGAACATGGAAGAATCGATTTTTAGGGTTTGATAATATTAGGTCAGAATTCGATTTTCATGTTCTAGGGTTTTAGAGATTTGTTTCTACCTTTGATCCTTCTTTTGGGTTGACTGGAAAAGAACCGGGAGGTAAAGACCTCGGAAAACTTATCGCACACGGTGAAGGACGGCGGCGGCTGATCGGCGGCGAACGGCGGCGGACGGCGGCGGACGGCGGACCTTAGGGTTTATGTTCGGCGGCTGCTAGGGTTTATCAGAGCAAGTTCGTGCTGATAACGTGTTGTGAATCGAATGAATTATGTGTATTATTATGAGGATCAAAAGTCTCTTTATATAGTGATTACATAAAAGGATAGAAAAGAAAATAGTCCTTTTACTACTTCTACAAGGAAAAGGAAAACATCTACTAATCCTATTGGACTTAGGAGTCCTGGCTGCCTATAGTCTAATGGACTGGGCCGGTTATGAAGATCCAACCTCAATGGATTATAACAAGTTCACATGTATGTTCGGACAAATATATTCTTATGGAATTTATACATTAAATTGCTACAAGACACACAGCCCTTCTCTCTTTCACCTTTCCATCAAACTAAAAGTCAACTCAACGTTTCATGAGTGAAAAATGAGTTTCTTCTGCCAAACTATTTTACCTATTTGTAATTCTGTAAAATTACAAGAATATTGATATGTGACTCCAGTCGAGCTACAGATTACAACATTATCGGCTTTGTTCAAACTGCAAGTTTGAATTTTGGTCTGCCATTGATTTATTTTTAACTATTTTTTTTCAATCAATACATTATATTAAAACTTACCCGAGTGATGATAAACTCACGAGAGGTTTACATTGAAAAAAATACATATCTTAAACCAATCATCTATTATTATCAATCTAATTAATCTTTAAACCAAACTCTTATTCAAATTCTAACAAATTCTCAACATTGTGGATTATGACCAAAAACATAGTAATTGATAGAGATAAAATAAAATTAGATCGGTCCGGACTTTGAAACACACGTCCAAAGCTGTAAGAACTAAAAGAGATTAAGGAATGCGAGAATTGGTAATTACAAGTGCGGATTTCAAGTGCGGATTTCGAAAACCGCTTAAAGTCACCAATCACATAATTTATTAGTAATTTAAGTTTTTCAAAAAAGGAAAAATTAAACTGTGCGTTTTTCAAAACAAGTTATTTTTCACCGTACCGCATTTGTTTATCTAACCACCGAGATTAACCAGCGGTCCAACTTAAATTCCGCAGTGGATAAATCATTTATCTCTTTAATTTATTACTTTTATTAATTAATTGTTGGTATAAATAGAGATTCCATAGAATAAAATTATTGAAATAAATCAACTGTATGTACAATTTATGGAATAAAATTATGTGGAATGAGCTAATCCATAGAGATTTCATAAAATTGTTACCAGTTATAAGGACAAAAAATAAAAAATCATTTCACTTATTCCATTCATTTCATAGAGAAAAAAACAAATCTTTTTGAAAAACTATTCCACTTAAAAAATGGTAAGGAATAAATGGAATCCATTTTTTATTCCATTCCATTTTTTTTTATTCCACATAAATTTATTTCATTTATTCCTTTCATTCCAATTTGTGATTACCGGTTACACATAATGAATACTCCTACTCAGTTCACTTGTGTACACCTTGGAAAAAAACAAAAAGATAAAAACTTTCTACATGTTGCGTTTCCTAGCCCAAGTTTTTTTTTACAAATTAACAGAAAGGAGTTTAATAAAAAAAATTGTTTTATGAGAGAATATTTAACTTATCTATCTTGTTATTGTATTGTGATATTATATATTCACATGTTATATAACAATATGTTTGAATAAAAAACAAATTTATAAAAATTATAGGCAACTTATTTCTTATGGATGGATATGACTTATGAGTGGATAAAATTGCGGGTAGAAAATGGAAGATCGACTAGATTCTGGACGGACAATTGGTCTCCATTCGGTAAACTACAACACTACCTACAACCAAGAAACTCTTCAAGAATGGGAATTGGGGCAACATCAACTATATCAGATTTGTACGATCAAGGGAATTGGGTTATTCCTCCGGCAAGGTCAGACAATCAGGTTAGCGTGCAAATCTACCTTTCTAATTTGTCCCTAACTGACAATGAAGACTATTACGAATGGATGGTGAAAGATAAATTATGGAAAAAGTATGATACTGGAAAAACATACCGTTTGTTAAAGCGTCATTCACCTTTGGTCCCTTGGAAATCGACGGTATGGTTTGGCAGTGGAGTTCCGAAGCACCAATTCTTAGTGTGGTTGTTTGTTCTTAATCGCTGTCCCACTAAGGATCGGCTACTGAATTGGGGATTGCAAGTTGACCCTTCATGTCTGCTTTGTAACCTTGCGTCTGAATCTCAAAGCCATCTTCTGTTTGACTGTCCGTATAGCTGGTCAATTTGGAGCGCGGTCGCGGGGAGATGCAGTATCAGACCTTCAAGACAATGGGAAGCTAGCTTCCTCGACATGCAGAACATCCAAGGGCCGAAAGTGAAGAAGTGGCTAATTCTTCTATGTTGACAGTGTGTAATCTACTTTCTCTGGACAGAGCGAAATCATAGACTTCATCGGCAAATCTTCAGTTCGAGCTCTTCCATCCTCCAATCAATTGATCGGTTGATCTGCAATCGTTGCTCAAGCTACCGTCCCGTCAATCCTTCTCTCTCTTCCGAGATGTTACAGCTTTGGCTATCTACGGCTTGATTTGGATTACAGCAGTTTCAATACTCCTCCCGTCATCGGAGACGATAAATCTCCCTCTTACTAATCTTGGTTCAATTTGTTCCCTAATTGTGGTTTGTTGTTGGTTTACTATGGGCTAGACCCAAAACACTAAGGCTATGGGCTTGTATTTTTTTCTTTTTCTTTTTTGCTATTGAATTTGAAAATCGGTGTTCAAAAAAAAAATCTTATTCCTTATGGAGAATATATAAATTGAATATGTACAAATCTGTTATGAAAAATCAAACTACATCGATAGTACTTTACTTTTGTATTGTACTTACTTTTTTTATTTTTTTGACGTTATATTTGATGTATCGATATATAAATATATATATATATAATTAAACTTTTATTTTAAAAATATTTTGGTATTTAAGGTTCATACAAATATATGAAAGTATATTTTTTAATACTGAACAAACAATTTTAATTTATAATGATAATAATATTATTTTTATAATCTAAATTCTGCACCGTTTGGTAGCTTTTTACCAATCAAACTTTTTTCACCAATCATAAAATATTTGTATCACATTTTTCTGCACTACTCACACTTGTTCCGCATAACATATATCCCGCAATCAGCTTTTTTCATATTACTAAATACGCAGTCACCATTCGGAAAGAGAAAATAAATATCAGTATTGAGCGCACGTGCGGGTGTGGCTATTGGTGTCCACGTACCTCTTTGTCTACTTCACTGTAGTTGACCTCTTTGTCTCCTCCCACTCTTCTGACCATATCTCACGGATTTGGTTTCGTTAAATTTGGTTAGAGTATTAATTAGTTTGGTATATAGTTAATTAAAAATCTGACTAAAGTTGATTAGGTTTGATTCCGCTACGGGCTGCCTAGGCTTCTATGGTGCGAAGCGCAAGGCGATAACGAGATTTGTACTTTTGTTTTAGTCATAATCCATTAGTAATGTTTATACTCTCATATATATACAACAAAATCAGTTTCATAATCTTAATTATTGGGTTTGAACTTTGAATGTTTGATTGGTAGGCCGTGCCTACATAAGAAATGGAAACATTGGCCTACGGCCCCATATTATTAAAAATTATTGAAGAGGTTTTTTGTCATGTATAAATTTTTTTTAAAATCCTTCATTTTTAATAGTTTCTATTACGCATGATTATATACTTATCATTGCATAACTAATGCTAATTGTACTGCTCCTTTTAGAACTGATTCCCAGATAGGTAAATTAGCACCACATTTTGTTGAACGTTTTTTCCTAAGTTGTATAGAAATCATTTTCATATGTAAACTTACTCTCTTTTTTTTTTATGAAAAGTTGCAATTTATTATCTAAAAACATTACTACAAATTTTGTGAAAAAAAATAACTACTTTAACAAAAACTATTATCATAAACACGTTTGATTTTATATGATATTGAGTATTTTTTTAGTCGCCGCCTCCGGCCTATACTAATGTAGACACAGCTCTGTAGCATGTATTATCCTGTTTCTAATAAGCTGGGTTATTCATATTTAATCCTAAAGTTTTACCAATCATGAGTTGTTTTTTTTAAAAGAATTTTCTTTTTCTCGAAATCTATATTTTTCTTAATTTAAATACCCATTTAAATAACCAGAAATTATTATTTTTATTAATTATGAGATTATAGTTATATAAATTGTTTTGTTTGTCAAAATTATATTAAGTATTTGGTCTTTGTTTGATGGCCGCCAATATGAAGTTGTAATGGATATTTGAAAAAAAAAAAAAGATGAATTCTGTCGACTAATCGACTAAATTCTGTAGACTAGAACAAATGATGGACAATAAATGAATAACATATTAAGTTATTAACTCATAATTCAATCGCTAATCATGATATTAAATGCACATTCAGGTTTTAATGATTTTTTCATAAAAAAGGAAAATCTTAATTTTTTTATGTTATACTACCTCCGTTTTGATTTAAGTGTCGTTTGAAAAAATGTATCTACAATGTAATTGGATGTATCTAGATGTGTTTTGAGTTTAATACATCTAGATACATTTTCTCCAAATGACACTTAATTAAAAACAGAGGGAGAATAGTTTTGTTTTTCATTTATTTAATTTAATCTTATATAATAAATTTTATCATTATTAGTATGTTTCAATGAATTTTATTTAGCTAACACAGTAAATCTATACATCGGAATCATCTTATAAATTAATGTTTTTTACCAAATATTTTTATCAACAAAATACATCAAATTATTATTTTCAATGCAACTCAATTCTAATACACATGCTATCAGAGTATCAGCGCAGCTATACTCTAAGACAGTTTGTATGTCATTCTCAGATAATTAATGCGTAGATTGGAGCCGTTGAGATTGTGAATATGTGATAGAATATATCAATCATTTTTCATCATTAAACATAAATTGACCAATGCAAAACAATGATATTTTTAAATTTAGTTCAAAAAAAAAATAATGATATTTTTTGGAAACTTTCATTATATATGATTTTTAAAAAAGCATGTTCTATAGGGGGATAAAAGTGTATATTAGTGAAAACAACGATTACGTAAGGTTATGGTTTGCTTATATGACCACTAGATTATAAGAGACTATGATGGACTAATTGTGGGCTTTTAAAGTTCATATCCAACTCTTTTATTATTATGATACTAGGTGATGATATACGCGAGTTTGTATTTTGTTATATATTTTAAATTTGTAATTAATATAACATTTTATTTAAAACTGAGATGTGATTTGTATTTTGTTATATTTTTTTGAATTTGTGATTAATATAACATTTTTAAAAAAAATGTAAATGTGATATAATTTTGAAGTTATTAACTATGTAACTATATTAGTATTGTTCGAATGAATCCGCACTCTTTTGCTTATAGTTTTAAATATTATTTTTTGCTTATAGTTTAAAATATTATTTTTAATTTTTGAAATAAAACATATAGATGTTCATAAAATGAAATTAATGACTCCTAAACCAATAAAAAATAATGAAAACATAAACTTGTATTTAGTTGAAAAACTAAGAGAGTTAAAAATCTCAACATCAATTTGGTGTATCTGGTTTTTCTAGGTGACAGATTCGATTTTGATCTTGAAAATTACAGTAATAAAGAAATTAATAAGATATGAGAGATATATAAAAGTGTATACAATGTTTCTAAAGCTTTAGAATATAAAATAATTAGCAAAGCTGTCAACAAACTCGTTTTAGTTTCCACAGTAATGCCATGTGTCCCTGTGAAGGGTACCGGAAGAAAATGCAACAAAGATTCAAAAGTATTGAGGATATATGTAAAACCAAGGAAATATGTATAATTTCCTATAGAGATAAGTATAGTTTCCTCGGTAAAAAGAAAAATGATCCAAACTCAACATAATGTTAAAAAGACTATGGCTTTGAATGATGAAACTATCAAGGTCTTTTTGACATTATAAGGACGAAGAGTTAATGTCACAAATCCGTTCTGATTCTGTAGAAAGAGACTCTGTTTCATCAGCTTCTGACCACTCTTCTTCTTCTGATTCTGTGGGGGAGGGAGACTTACGTAGAATCATAGTTCCTCCTCTGATGATTAGTTTAGGGAATTGAGAATCATAGTTCTTCCTCTGTTGAATCATAGTTCCTCCTCTGTTGATTAGTTTGAAAGTGAATAAATCTCTAGACTTTGGTCCATTGGGACAATAGAAACTTTAGGGAATTGAGAATTTGCGTTTTGTAATTCTATTTATTTTGGTCTTTTTGTCCTCAGAGCCATTGCTAATTTTTGTTAATTGCAAATTCAATTATCTTAGCCCTAACTAAAACATAGCACGTATACGGCAGGCTAGGTTCTCACGTTTACGGTCTTGTTTAAAATGTTTGTATCTCTATCTCAAGAATTGTTCGATTAAGTCTGCTTAGATCTAGTAATAAAATAAGAAACTGTTGAATATTAAACACATCACACGAAGAATAAACATAATACCTCATTTCGGCCTAGCAGCGAAATTTGTTTGTGTTTCATCATCTTTAGTTTTCTACACGTGACCCGTCTCCTGTAAACAGGAAAAAGGTTCAAACTTCAAAGCTTTCTCATTCTTATGTTCGTTTAAAACCAACCAAAAAATCCAAACCCATATTCATAGAAACTCTGAGCAAGAAGGACACATCTTTCGTAACAGGATCTGTACCTCCTCGGCTACTTTTCTGCGTTTCCAGAGAAAAGTAACACAATATAACTAAGGGATTGCTATTTTGGCCCGCCCGTTAATACTAAGAATTTTAAGTCAACGACAAAGAATAAAACCTCGCTCGAGATACCTACAAATGATTGATATGAGTATTGAGGAATTTATCAATCTCAAGACTGGGATCAATATCTTGATAACTCAATAAGAAGTCTGGATTGATGTATTCCTTTATATTTTGCACTTCACTATTGAAACTCTTTCACATCTTTTTCAAGCTCAGAAACTTGTCTATTTTTCTCTGCAATCACATCCAAGAAAAAAGACAAACTGGTTAAGTAAAATCCATAGAAATGTATCATACCAAGTTCTAACTGAATCACAAACTAATAAGAGTTTAGAGGTATGCTACTTCAAACTAAAAGTACTAAGAGATCCAAACAGCACACTAAAGCGTTCTTCAAGCGATAATTCAATTTAGTATAAAAACCTTCCAATCTAGTCCAAATAGTATTGCAAATCGACCCAAAACGCAAAAACATTAACCTGATTTTTAAAAATTAGAACATTGAAGCATCAATAGGGAATTTACTTACAGCTCCTCCGAGCAATTTTCTCTTAGTGGCGGTGGTAGAAACTGATCCAACAGTACTTTCCCCTGACGCATCATAAGCTCTCTCACCATCCGCAATCCCAGACTCATCAATCATTCAGCTCGGCCAATCGGGTCTGGATGATTCGTCGTTGTCGTTTTCATTGGGATGAAGCAACACTTTTCCCTTCCCGCATGGCCGCATTTCATTACGGATGCGGCGACCCGCTTCTGTGCTTTCAGCGAAACCATGGCTTCTCACCGGCTCCTTCTCCTCTCCGCCTCTCTCTGTTAGGGTTTTTTTGGTAAGGGCGAAAAATAGATCTCTTATAAAACAAAAACTTTAATCATCAAAGAAGAAGAATGACTCTTCGAACAAAGAAGAATTGATTGCTTTAGTCATCAACGACGAAGAATGACGCTTCGGAAAAAAGAGCAAGAAGTTGTCTTTGACGCTTCGTTTTTGTTTGCTGGTTTGTTTCTCGCCGTACGAAGTCGGAAAAGAAGTCGTCAGAGACAATGCGATTTTCTCTTATTTGGGCCTAAAATGTTAGCCCATTGATTATAAAAAAGTTGGATGATGTTTCCGGCAAAGGAATGCTGACGTGTCAGGCTCTGGTGAGACACAAGTGAGTTTTTATATAATAGATTGTGTGATTTGAGTTCAATTGAAAAATCTTGTTTTCGGGTTCTTTTAAAATAAATCTCATACTAATTGTAATTAAACTTGACTTATATATTAAACAATTACTATCTAACTTTTGATGTGCGACTTAGATTAATATCACAAACTAACTAATACATTGCTAATAGCTAGTGATATGAGATTATGTATATTGTCATCTTCAATTAGTATGATATTGTCTGCTTTGAGTTTAAGTGACAAATCCATTATGAATTTGTTTTTGGGTTTTTTCTCAAAAAATCTCATACTAATTGGAGTTAAACTTGACTTATATATTAGATCATTACTGTCTAAACTTCTGATGTGAGACTTGAATTGATATCACAATACTAACTAATGCATTGCTGATAGCTAATGGTACAAGACTGTATATTATCATCTTCACATTAGCTCTCAACCCTATTAAAGATAATCCAAGCAAATATGAGAAACAATTATTTTAAGGATGATTCAATTATTTGCATTGTCTTTTTTTATGGACCTTCGGTCTTTGATCTCTCATAATATGCGGAATCAGTCTTTAAATATTACGATTTAAACAATAACATTCTGTCCCAAAAATAGTTTAATTCCAGAACACAATAAAACTAACCTTGTTGTACTACCAGTAAAACACCACCCCTTTAGTATTTATATTGTCCGGCCTCTCTTTATAGTACGTTCGCGTTCATATAACTGCTGGTTTGATCAAATATAGAAAACAAACTTTGACAGTATTAGTAATAAGTAATAACAATCATTTTTAATGATGTTGTATGTGTGCTCTCTATAAATTATGTTGATGTCATTAAAATGTTGAGAAAATGATTTAAGAAAACCTACCATTGTTGTTAAATCGATTTATCATTACTTAAAACTGTAATTTAAAATACTCATCCTTTTACAAAATATTAACTTTTTCCTACTGTTCTTATGTGCACTTCTATTATATAAAGAAAATGGTTATTAAAAAAAATGATATATCCCAAATAATGCCTCAAGTCTTTTTTTCAAGTGGACCGGCTCAAACAAAATGGAGTCTCTATTCTGTAAATTGGAATTGGGCCCTTTTTCATTTTTTTTACAAAAATGAACCTTCATTTTGGAAAAAAAATACCTAAACTTTTAAAGTGTTATGCTAAAATTCAATTTACTATGCATCGTTATTATTAGGAGGTTATTCTAAGAGAAAAAAATCCATACTATTATTCAATACTTATATATACTTTCAAACTTAAAATTTATAGACGCTTGTTTCTTTATTTTTATTTTTTTATGAAAGTGATGGTTTTAACGGTGCGGCAGAAATTGGTTGGTTAAAGAAAAAAATGGTGTTGTTGTGTATTAGTTAAAGATTACATGATATAAAAGAAATGGTGTTGTTTTTTTTTTTTTTTTTTTTGGTCTAAATGTTAAGAAATGGTGTTGTTGTTGACGTTATAAATTTCACGTGCGGCTTCTGGGGTCAAAAATTAGTGTAGAATTACTGTAGAATTAGTAGAGTTAGCTTAGAATTCCCGATTAAAAGTTTCCATGTGTAAACATTATCACCAAAACATCATGTGATATATTTTTGCAAGAATGTATGTCCACTTTAATATTTTGGATGCCGTATGTGTGAAGTCCAGTTGCAACCCAATCAAGTCAGACTTTTAAAAGGGTTCAGCAAAAAAAATCGAGATAACTTATAACGGGCCTTCAATATTAGGCCCTTGGTTTTAGTCGTCTACTTATTTCAGCATGACGTTTTACAATCGCAAAACATGAAGCAGTGGGGAATCTGACTACACAGCCTCTACTCTTATCTCCACTAACTTCAAGATCAACACTTTAACTAAATAAAAATCATCTAAAAACATATGTAGCAGTGGGAATCTTACTACATAGCCCCCTACTCTCACTTCCACTAAGTGTCTAACATTACGCTACGACAAAAGCATGTAATCACGAAATTGTATAAAACGCCTTAACCAACAAATAAATAAATTTACGTACAAACTTATATGTATGGGATAAAGCCAATATTCGTTGGAAATTTGCAATTAATTAAGCCCCGTTTCAAAAAAAAAAAATTGCAATTAATTTGGTAAATAGTGGTATATCAGTTAAATAACATAATCATTGATTTTTTTTTTTTTTTGACAGCAAATAACATAATAAATTATAACGGAATTTATTGAAACAAGAAAAATTGTAAGCTGAATAAATTATAACGGAATTGTAAAACAGTTGAATATCAAAACGCTATTATTTAACAGATAAATAAAGTTTTTCTAATCTAGTTATGAAATTAACACGTACCGAATAGTTTTAAAATCAGTTGTTAATTTTTATGTTTTATCATTATATTCGTTTTATTGTGAATGGTATGTATTTGACGAAATTAAAACATGAAAATGTGAAAAGTTACATACCAATAAAACCATTAACAATAAAAAATAAAATCCAAGTAATATCTTTTAATATATCATATGAGAAGTTATAGATGGAACTTTAAAACAATCTATAAACAAAGAAAGAAAATTTGGTGATTTATTGCAATAGCGATTTAAAAATATAATTTTGTGTTCTTCTTTTTTTTTTGTCTAAAAATTTTTGTTCTTCAAAATAATATTTTAAAACTTATTATTTTATTAGTAAATGATTTATAGTTATGCCATAAGACATAAAACATTATTGTTATCAATATAAAAAACTATAACGAAATGTATATCATAAATAAAACTTAGGGTGATTTTAATATATATACATAGTTGACCATGTATAAGGTAATAGATAATTTAAATTTAGTTTATTTAACAAAGAGAAAATAAATTTAAGTCAAATAAATCCTTTCTAATTAGCTTAATTACACAAATGCCATTTTAACAAATTTGTCCCGTCTAACACTGTTCACTGTCCGTCCTGGTAACAACGTTAACTGTTCATCCCGGCAACACTGTTCATTGTCCGTTGATAACAGTGTTATCAAATGTTAACTGCTATTGTTATATAATTAATGTTATAAACGAGTTAACGTATCGCATAAAATAATATGTTAAACCATTTATCATATAGTTAATAATGTAAATTTGGATGTTAAACGAGTTATTATATCATAAAATTATAGTGTTTGTTGAGTTATCATATTTTAAAAAATATAAAATATAGAAATTTAAAATTTATCATGTTAACCAGTTATCATATCATATAAAATATGAATTATTGATTAATTAACTTTGTTAACTTTTTAAAAATATATAAAATTATATCGATAACTACTTTACTAACTTTATTATTGTTTAACCTACGCATTTACCTTCATCACAATTGACAACAACATTATCGTTATTATTATCATCGACGTCGTGTTAACGTCACCATTATCACCATCAACACCATCATCGTCACCATAACCATAGCCATGGCCAACATTCACCTCCATATTCACCATCATCCACCGTTCTTCTCCTTCTTCCTCTTCTTTCTTCTTCTTCTTCCTTTTTTTTTTTCCTTTTTCTTGTTCTTCTTTTTTTCCATCGGAAATTACGAAGGGAAAGAGAAAAACAAAACTGTGATTAAAGTGTAAAGACAAGGATAAAATAGGTTTTTGTTATGTAGTATACTATGGTGAATAGGTTTAGATGAGAGCGAACTAATTTAGATGTTATTATATACTTTAAACTGCAAATACTCTAAAACTTAAATCAAAACAAAACCAATAAAATTGATATATTATTGTTTCATTTTTTTTTTTTACGTTTCCGCACGTGAAGGATCTCAATCATTCATCAAACTCATATTAAATATGGACCAAGCAAAGTTTTCAGTCTACCATTATATCTATCTTCCTTATCCCTCCTCACACCAAAAAGGAAAAGCGAGAAAAATAATTGAGGAAATGAAGTCAATAGTCTTCTTCGTGCTTCTACTTCTTGCCGTTGCAGCCTCAGGGAACATGATAAATGGTTGGCAAAATCTCACCGGTGTTCATGAAGATGGTGAAGCAGAAGTGATTTGGGTCTCTCTTGCGCAGAAACCAAATTATTTAGCCGTAAGGGCAGTCGGGAATCGTCAGCCGGCATGTCTTTCTTCCAGTATTAATCTTTGCACCGGAGTCAATGGTCAGAAGAGCGAATGTACTATCTATAATAGATGCAAACGTGGGTACACGGGCGCATAACATATAAACTCTCCTGATATGTATATGTTTGATATGCTCTCTTTTTTTTTGTCAACTTATATATATGTTTAATATGTTTGTGTCGGTTCTAAGAGTTTGCGATGTGAATTCTAGTAACAAAGGTGTGTTAGTTTGTTGCCGAATTATCAAATGTTGTTCGTTAATAATTTTCTTAAATGTCGGTGTAGTAATTATTCTATAAAATAAATGGGTTTCTGTTTCTGTAACAATTTGTGCGCTATTTTATATTAGATTCTTTTTGGCATATATAATGAGATGAACTTTTTTTAGTCCGGTTCGGCACCAATCTCACCGATCACAGATTCACAGCCCGAATGAAGAGAAAAATACAAACTCTAATCTGTTGTAGTTTATTTTAGTTACATCCAACAGTTGAGTCTGTGGAGAAGGGAAAACAATCAATATTGGTGTACTCTCTGTTAAGGTTTAAATGAATAGATGATTTTACGCGTTATGCTCCGGGAATATTAAACATCTGATAATTTGGCTTTAGTTTTTGTTCGTGGATTATTAAAAAGATATAAATATATTTAAGAGAAAATTACCTAGAATAAGAACTCGCATTTTTTTAAGAATAGCTAGAATAACCCACTAAATTTGTTATTACTCATATAATTTTGTGCTCAAATTTAAAATTACCTAGAATAACTCACATTTTTTAAGAATAGCTAGAATAATTCTATAATTCCAAAATTATATTTTTATAATTTTGTGCTTAACTTTATGGAATCCGCTCGATACTTGTCTGCATCAATTTTCCTACTCTCTTGTAAAACTCTTTCCTTCCTATAAACCGATCCAAAATCCACGACGATGATGTAACCATTGAGGTCATCTTCCACAACCATTGTCCGCAGCAAAGTTATTACACAATAGACTCCAAGCTAGGTAACTTTTTTTTTTTAAGTGAGCAACTTTTTGTCAAACAAACGTACGTAGTAAAAAGAAATAATTGGTCTATAACGAACCACACATACTTTATCACCTTGGTCGTCAGATGACCAAACCGAAAAACCCACTTTATAACCATAAAGCATGCATAATATTGAAGAAACAGAAACCAAATACTGATAATGAAAAAACCTGAATGTTTATCTTTATCTAGAAACTCAAAATCTTCAAGGAATACGGTTGGCAAGTACTCCTAAAAGTTTTAGTCAAAAAAAAAAAAAAAGTTCTCCTAAAAGATTCACATAAAAATAAAACTGATACAAATAATCACTACTACCAGGGATTTTTTTTCTTCATATTTGTCAACTACACAATTCATAAACACACAAGAAAAAATACTGTTACCAATTTGAAAGAGGAATGATTATAAATGATAAGACAAAAAATTATTACAAATTTAATAATTGAAAAGAAAATTGAACTTACTCCGTAGACGTAAACTGTTAGAGTATTTCCATTAAGAGTACTATCTCACAATAAAAAAAAGTTAAAATAAATAATATCTATTACTAATAAAAGTTGATGCCATAGGCCTCTAAGGGTGACCACATATGATTTAAAAAACTAAATTCTATTGGTACACGTCATCGTATATAATTAATTACATCATCTACAATTAATTAATTAATCCAATTATGTATATTTTGGCTTCTATATATATAACAAAGAATCGTCACTTTTAAAGTAAAAAGGAAAATTAAATACCATTAAAGCAACATTACTTATTATTTTCATAAATGTAACACTGGAAAAAGGAAAACAATAAAAAAAAACTCAATACCATTAGAGCAATTGCTTATTGTTTTTATATATGTAACACTAAAATGAAAAAACAATATATGAAAAAGCTAAACTAATAAAAAATGTGTTTTTAATTTCCTATTAACATAAAACGAAATATATAATTATCTACATCATCTATAATTAATTAATTAATCAAATTATGTATAATTTTGCTTCTATAACAAAGAATAGTCACTTTTAAAGTAAAAAAAAAAATCAATATCAATAGAGCAATATTACTTACTGTTTTTGTAAATGTAACACTAAAATAGAAAAAGGAAAAAACAGGAAAATTCAATACAGTTAGAGCAATTACTTATTGTTTTTATATATGTAACACTGGAAAAACAATACTATTAAAAAGCTAAACTAATAAAAAAGTTCGTTTTTAATTTCCTATCAACATAAAACAAAAAAATTTCCCATTTAACGTATTGGTATTGCTTATAAATAAACACATCGGTGAAATTTAATAGGTCATACAACTTGCTAAATCAAAAGAATTCTTAAAGAGATAGAGAAAAGTTATTGAAACAATGGCTGTTTCAGACGCTTCTTCTTTCGCCAAATCAATTAATGAAAATCTATAATAGAAAAGAAAAATTGAAATCCAAAACATTATAATTGAACCGTCAGCTAACCGAATAGGTTCCTATGAGCCAAACCTCAAGGCTGATGTTGTCTACAAGATTAAAACATTTCTGGTCATTGATAAGAAAACCAGCTACAGGATGTCTACTCACAAGTTTCTAATCCAATTCACTCAGCAAACAGAGTTCGTTATGTCTGATCAGCATGCCCATACTATCGAGAGGCAAACGTTTAGGATTCGTTCTTATGACGAGTTTAAAAAAGCAGTTGACAAGAACGAAGATCTATACGGTAAAATTATTTATTCTCTCCATGTACACATATATATATATTATAATATCATGTTCTAACACTATAATTACTCTGTTTAGATGCCATTGGAAAAGTGGTCCTCAGCGACAATGAGAAGAACTTCAATGGTGTGGCTAAAAACAAAACAGAAGTTCACCTACATGCAACAAGAGTAAACATGTTTTTCTCTAAACTCACACAACTTATAATTTCAAATACAAACTTCATTCACTAACAATCCTTTATGGCTATTTTTAATCAGCGGGCCAATTGTAACAATTTAACAATTGATTTGGCTATGCGCGGTTTTATGTAATTTTTAAACTTCATAAAATGTTTAGAACTCTTTTTATGTAAATTTTTTAAAAAAATAATAAATATTAGTTTAATCTCATCAAATGTTTACTGTGAAATACCAAATTCAAAATCCAGATATAAAGCTATCTTAATACAAAACAAAATTGAATACTATGCAAACAAATTAATCTTTCATGTCCTTCAAGTAAAGATATAGCTAAAATGTATAATAAACACATCAAAAATAGTGTATTGGCAATTTATATGCAGCAAAAAAAAGTAAGTAATATTTGAAAACACTACACAAGTAACTTTCCACTTAAAACACAACAAGTAGAAAAGTCTAATTTTATATAAATAGATACTAACGATATTTGAACCCACACAAACAACACATGAGTAACACCTTCTAAAATTCCATTTAAATAATAAAGTATAACCGTGTTATTAATCAAACGCAAATTGACACACCAAACCTAGACAGGCTACTCAAAATCAAAACGTGAAGAAGATATATAGAAGTTAATCAGTGATAAATCATTCTAAGACTACACACCATCCTAAAGGTTTGAAAAAACAAAAAATCTAATAGCATGTTGCAAATAAAACTCACATGAATGATAAAAATGAAGAAAAATATAAGATAAAACTTGTGGAAGACCTGGTGGAGAAGCAAGAAGATGCCTTGCACGATCATTGTAACTTCCCAACAAAGTTATAGGCAATATTTTGTTTTTCGCGATATCTCACTCCCCTTCTTCGATTATCTCAAATAAATTTGTACGAAGCTCAGTCTGCATATTAGCAACTGAATGATCAGTCATCTGTATGTTGTCGGAGTTATCCGGGTTTTAACAAAAAAATATTAAATTTATGAAAAATATGTTGAAAGATACGATATAAACATTAATTTTTTTTTCGAGTTTTCTAAAATGTCAAACAATTCTTCTTCTAATCTTATTTATACACACATGACATATAACTCAAACATGTTGAGAAAACATATTAGTATTTTAGATAAATTAGTTATTTAATTAGGTAAAAAAAATTGAATATATTATTACTTTACTTAGCAAAACTTATAATCTTATAAACAAATATAAGTTGGAGAAAACGACACATCATCTTTTAAATACATTTTTATAAAAAAATCTTCATTAAATCCATTATGCGTTTGATAATTTTAAAATTACTAAACAAAAAAAGATTAAACCAAATTATTAACACAGATTCGCGCGTAACGCGAATAAAAGACCTAGTTTTTAATAAAAATGCACGAGGATCGGTCCTCGTATACTTTGATAACCTCACCAGAACCCTTCAACTGAGACACATGTCAATTTAGTAGTGGCTAATATTTTTTAACAATCAAATACATAATAATTTAAAATGTTAATTAAATAGTTTATATGTTGTTATATTTTTTATAAATCATAAAATAAAATTATATCTCTATCAAGTTCCATTATGCATAAGTTTAAATTATATATTAATATTATTTTAATTGATATTAGTTAACATTAATACAATAGTATTAACATTAGTTAAAATCATATATAAATATTATATATGTATAATTATGATTTTCTGAGATTTGGAAAATTATTTAACATTTTTTAAAATTATGTATAATATTTTTTTTTTATATATATATAGAATATATTCATCTTATCATACAACATAACATCTATTATTTTCTTTCTTTCATCACTTAGATTATGGATTCAAACAATCCATTTTAATTTTCATGTAATTTGGTATTTTAAAAACATTAATGAAAGTTTTTTATAACTTAAGATAAGATTTTAACACAAAATATCTCAAATTTAATTACACTAAAAAAAATAAAAATATCAATATTATATTATTGAGATACTCAATGGCCATCTCACCAATGGAGGACAAAAATTGTGATGAAGTTCTCAATATAAAATATATTAAAAATATTATTATTATATTAGTGAGATATTTTATGGATATCTCACCAATGAAGATGTTTTTAGATCCAAAGATATGGCTGCTGGAACATTACAAAGTCGGTAAAACATAAACTGAGTTGTGTAACACAAGAACTACTGCAGAGCTGCTGCAAATTCGCTAGAAGTATGTGGAGATGTTGTTGGGCACAAAAGATGTGTTACAACATGGAAATCAAGGAAAATATGCAAGATAAGATTATGAAGTGTTGACATATCATTGGAGACTTATAATAATATCAAGGAAAAGTTGATAATGATAAAATATCTAGTGGAAATATTTCCATATATACATATATGATAAATATTGAATACTAAACGTTTTATACTTTATAAATACAAGATTTATGAGTAAAATTAGGGTTAGCTAAGTTTTGGTATCTGTTGGTGAGCAAGAGTCTGCTCGGTGAGACACAAAAGTTTGTGTGTAACACAGTTTGCTTGTAAACTGTGATTGTAGATCAAGGAGGAAATAGGAAGAAGAACCTATAGTTTATATTCTTTGAGTTTGTATTCAAGATAGTTGTGTCTTGTTGAGTGATAGAGATTAATTGGTATCAAACTAAGGGGTGTTTTTGTGTCGAGTAATTCTATTAGGCAAAGTCTTGTTGTAAGATTGTGTAAAGAATTTATAGTGGATACATTGAGGACGTAGGCACGTTGTCGAACCTCGTTAAAGTTTTTGTGTGCTTATATTCTCATTCTTACAGTAACACCTCTGTTTAGTCAGCTGAACGAGCATTAGTTCCTTCTTCCTTCTCCATTTGCTCCTGAAAATGCAAAACCCGTTTACATTTCGTCTATAGTTCTCTCAAATGAATCCACAACATTTAGCATCATAAGCCAAATTGTATGCCCAAATGCGAACGCAAATGCAAAAGGAGTGCTTAAATTTTGTGCTTAAATTTGTTAGCCACTCGTCTGCAATTCTGTTTATTCGGCTTCATGCCGAAGATGATGGTTTTTTTTTTCTCCTCTATTGTTTCAGATCTTTTCCTCTGATTTGGTGATTTATGGTTTGGGACTTTAGTTTCCCCTTTTTGGGGTTGTTCTTGGGTTTAGTTTCTCTTCGTTGGCTAAAAAAATAATTTAGCTTGGGAATAGAGCTTAGGGTTGGGTCTTATCCTTTGTAGTTAGTTTTTTGTTTGTTTCGATTACAATTTTGCTTGGTTGTGAGGCGTTTGAAAGTGTTTTTTGCGGTTCTCGATTATCTAATGATCTAGTGGGCGAATCTTTTTTGAAGCTAGCCCATCCGGATTAAACATATGAAAGTTCTTCTCACATTATTGAATCAAAGAATTACAAGAGTATTTATATATTACAAAGAGAGATTCTAGGGTATCTAAGATATATACGAAAATGTAAACTTAACTTATTTACATATGTTAATACGCCCCCTCAAGATGGACGGACTAAAGTCAAACCAATCTTGTTAAAAAGAGAAACAAATCGAGCACGAGAAAGCGGTTTAGTGAGACCATCAGCAAGCTGGTCACCGGAAGCAACATGAGAAACACGGAGCGCCTTAGACTGAACCAGATTCCGAATATAATGATAATCAGTGGCAACGTGCTTCATTCGTGAATGAAATACTGGATTAGCGCATAGATACGTTGCACCAACATTATCACAGTAGATCACCGGAGGAGTATCACATTTAATACAAAGATCACGCATAAGAGAGCTCACCCATTCAACCTCAGAATCCGTGTCAGCTACGGACTTGTATTCCGCTTCGGTAGATGAACGAGCTACAGTACGTTGCTTTTTAGAAGACCAAGAGATGAGATGTTTCCCAAGATTTACGAGATATGCACCTGTGGAAATATAATCATCTTTGTCGCCAGCCCAATCAGCATCCGAAAATGCATGAAGATTCAAAGAGTTTTCGGCAGAGAAGGACAAACCGCGTGTAACTGTGCCGCAGAGATATTGAAGGACTCGTTTAGCCGCATCCCAATGTGCAGTAGTAGGCTGATGCATATATTGAGAAAGCTTATTAACAGCAAATGCAATGTCAGGACGCGTGAGGAGAAGATATTGAAGACTTCCAATCACCATCCTATACTCTGTTGCATCATCAAGAAAGGTACCACTGTTTTTGGTGAGAGAAACCGAATCCGCTAGAGGAGTAGACACATGTTTTGCTGAAATCATATTCATGCGCTGAAGAAGATCCGTAATATACTTTGTCTGAGTAAGAACTAGACCTGCAGAAGAACGATGCACTTCAATGCCCAAGAAGTAGGATAATGGACCCAGATCTTTCAGCGAGAATCGTTCACAAAGAATATCAATAAAGCGTTGAACGTGAGTCATAGAACTGCCAGTGATTATAATGACGTCAACATAAACAAGCAGAAAGAGAATGACTCCATCAACTATGAGAACGAAAAGAGAAGTATCACCAAGTGTATTGACGAAGCCAGAAGCTAAGAGAAATGTGTGAAGCTCATTGTACCAGGCTCGGGGAGCCTGTTTAAGACCGTTGATTGCTTTATGAAGTTTACACACATAATCCGGACGATCACGATCAATAAACCTTGGTGGTTGAACCATGTAAACATCTTCCTTGAGAGTGCCTTGTAAAAATGCGTTATTGAGGTCGAGTTGTCGTAACGGCCAATCTTTTGTTACTGCAGCGCTGAGAACCAGACGAATCGATGGCGCTTTAATAACCGGGATGAAAGTTTCAAAATAGTCAATACGTGGTCTTTGATGAAATCCTTTTGCTACTAAACGTGACTTGTAGCGTTCGATTTCACCATTTGGTAGGCGTTTAATGCGAAAGATCCATCGACAACCAACAAGATTTTGAGACGGATGAGGAGGTACCAAGTCCCATGTGTAATGGACATTAAGTGCATCATACTCAGAGGACATAGACTTTCTCCATCGTTCAAGTTTAAGTGCTTGTATATGAGTTTGCGGCTCAATTTCCAGTTGCGGAGAAACAGAGGCATGAAACGTGAATTTCTTGATTGGTTTGGAGATGCAATTCTTTGCCCGAGTAGTCATAGAATGTGCATTCTCAGAAGGCTGAACCAGAGCCGGCCCTGAGATTTTAAAGGCCGCAAGCCCAAATTAAAAATGAGCTAGTTTGGTTTATTAAAAAAAATTATTTTGCATATTTGAGGTTTGAACCCATGAACTATAAGTCTAAAAGAACATCACCTACCACTAGACTAAATACAATTTTTATAAATTAAGAGCCGAAAATTGTATATATAAAAATAGGGCCGCAAGCATGGGCTTGGCCTGCTTGGGCTCAGGGCCGGCCCTGGGCTGAACCGTGGACACCAGTTGCAATGAAACCGATGAATTACCTGCATTTGAAACAGAGCCTGAAGTAGTAGTAACAACAGTTTCAACAGGCTCATATGACGTTATATTTTCTGTCTCAGAGACACCATTAGAGACATCGTTAGGTGCAGAGGTTTCAGTTTCCGTAGCGGATGTTTCAGTAATCTCATCGGCTGGTGGTGAGGAACCAGTTTCGGAAATCTGATCTGATGAGATTGGGGAAGAGAGTGGCCGATCTGAAAGCACTGTAGCTGGAGGAAAAGGTAATGAAGAGACGGCTGAAGATGAAGGAGAGACCGAATTAGAAGACCCAACGGAATGAGGAAAAGTGTTTTCATAAAATCGACGTGACGAGAGACATAAAGTCGTGTGGTCTTTGGATCAAAATAGAAGAAGCCACTTTGAGTGGGGGAATAGCCAAGAAAAATACATGGTGAGGAACGAGCTTCAAGTTTATTTGCTGTGTATGGACGTAACCAAGGATAGCATAGGCATCCAAAAACTCTTAATTTCGAATAATTAGCTGTTTCTTTGAACAATGATTCAAAAGGCGTTCGAAAATCAAGAGCAGAGGAGGGTAGGTGATTTATAAGATACACCGCAGTGTTAAAAGCAAACGACCAAAATTCAAAAGGAAGCGAGGCATGAGAAAGCAGAGCAAGCCCTGTTTCTACGATATGCCGATGTTTACGCTCAGAAATCCCATTAAGCTTCGGAGTGTGGGGCGGAGTAGTAAGATGAGAAATTCCATTGGTCGCTAAAAAAGATGTCATAGCCATAAACTCTCCGCCATTGTCAGAATAAAAAGTGACAATGCGGGTTTGAAATTTGTTTACAACGAGTGCTTTGAATTTTACAAACGTTTCAAAAACATGCGACTTCTTTTTCAATGGATAAAGCCATGTGTATCTTGTGAAGTGATCCACAAGTACTAAATAATATTTGTATCCATCAAGTGAAAAAGAAGGGGAAGTCCATACATCTGAGAAAACCACATCAAGTGGCTTAGAAGATTGAAGCGTGGATTGACCAAAAGATGTCTTATGACTTTTATTAATAGAGCACGAGTTGCAAAGCAAAGAATTGGAAAACTTAGACGACAATGGAAGAGAAAACTTTGAAATAGTGCGTTGGAGAAGATCTAAATGCGGATGACCAAGACGCGAATGCCAATCAAAAAGAGACGTCTTGATACTAGAAAAGGCTTGAAACGAGGTTGAGGAAGAAGTTGGCCACTCATACATCCCATCTTTAACCTTTCCTGTTGTGAGATGTGTTCCCGAATCCAGATCCCTCACCTGAAATATCAAAGGATCAAACGTGACAGCAACGTTATTATCCACACAAAGCTTATAAACAGAGATTATGTTCTTAGTCATTGCAGGAACACAAAGAACATGTTTTAAAGCAAAGTTACGGTCAGGTGTGGGAAGAGATGTTGAGCATGTGTGCGTGATTTGAAGACCAGATCCATCACCAATAGCTACATCATCACTGCCACGGTAAGCATCATGAAGAGCCATATTACTCAAATATGTGGTAATATGATGAGAAGCCCCGCTGTCAAGAATCCATGAAGGTGTTTCAGTAGAGGTTTGAGCCACATTCGCACGTGGTTGCCAGTTCTGATTGCTCGAGTACTGCTGCTTGTTCTCGACAATGCTGAATTTGCGACAACGAGAAGCACTGTGGCCAAATATACCACAAGCTTGGCATTTCCCTTGATATCCATGAGTCGTGCGTTGATCAGAGAACCTCTGTTCATTGTTGTTGCTTTGTTCTGAAACACGTTGTTGATTCGAGAAATTTGATTGATTGGAACGCCAGTTGTTGTCATTGTTGAAGCGAGGACGTTGATTTGCAGCATTTGCAGTGACTGGAAACGAAGTTGTGACAGAGACCGTATTACACACAAGATCAGCTTCATGGTTTAGAAGTTTCTCATGAAGTTCTTCAAACGAGATGGTGGTGTCTCTGTTATTAACGGAATCAATGATAGCACTGTATTGCTCTGGGAGTCCATCGAGAATATGCTCAACAAGGTCTTCATGGTCCACCGTTTTGCCCAAAAGAGCAAGTTGATCAGCTTTGGCTTTCATCATCTGCATATACTCATCGATTGTTTTGTTGCCTTTAGCACCTTTCTTTAACTGATCTTTGAGTTGTTTTATGTGACCACGCGTAGGTTTTCCATATGTTTTTGCAAGAATTTTCCATGCTTCAAGAGTAGTCGTTGCTCTGAACAAGAGCGGTTGAAGTGGCATAGAGATAGTGCTCAGAATTGCAGCGAAAATCAGTTTATCTTGACGAATCCAAGACTCATGAACGGGATTGGGTACTTCGAGATTTGCCTTCATCACTGTAGGAGACAGTAAGATAGCGAGTTCATAAATGAATTGAGATAGACCATGACCTCCAAGAAAGAGACGGATCTGGAGAGTCCACGTGATGTAGTTGGTTGAGACAAGCTTGGTTACGCTAGTCATGTTGACTGCAAGAATTGTTGTGCTGGAATCAGCGAGATTGATCAAGGCGGAGGAGGTAGCGTCAGTTTGGGCCGCCATGATGAAAGCGTAGAGAAGAAGAAGAGGAAAGAAACAAAATTAGGGTTAATTTAGGACCTATTAGGCTCTGATACCATATGAAAGTTCTTCTCACATTATTGAATCAAAGAATTACAAGAGTATTTATATATTACAAAGAGAGATTCTAGGGAGAAAATGGCTCAGATACTCTTCAAACAGACCAATTAATCTTGAATACTCTCGTTATGATTTTAGAATCGAAAAAAAAGAAAAAGACGATAAAACCAGAGACAGTTTAAGATATTTACGTTTTTAAATTGGGTCTGATATGAGCTTGGTACGAATTGGACTCATATTTGACGATTTTTTGCCCAAAATTTCTAAGTCCCGTCACCCTCTCCTCCTCTCCCTTTCCCCTCGCAGAAACTCAAACGTCTCGGGACACCGAAATATCGAACAAGCGAAAGCAGGCACTCCCCTCCCGAAATCCTAACGGCGAGAGACAACGGAGAGAGTCCCATTTCGCGGCGAGTAGACGATGGCACCTGAGACGATAAATATGCTGCGTAAGCGGAACCCGATCCCGAGTGAGAAGGCGCCGGCGAAGAAGCAGAAGAGAAAATCGATTGAAGAAGAAGGAACGACGGCTGAGCCTCCTCCTCTGACTGTCGAAACCGAACCGACGACGGCGGCTCAGGCTGGAGAGGCGGTTCCGGCTGGAGAGTCGGTTCCGACAGAGGAGATTTCGCCGGAGGCGGTTCCGAAGGAGGAGATTTCGCCGGAGGCGGTTCTGACGGAGGAGATTTCGCCGGAGGCGGTCCCGACGATGGGTGCTGAAGAAGAAGAAGTAGAAGAGAACGATGAATCCGGAGCAGAAGAAAACGATGAGTCCGGAGCAGAAGAAGGAGACCAAACAGTTGAAAGCGAGGCCGAGTCTCCGCAAAGCTAAAAATTGTCAATTGTCAATTGGCGGAAATTGGAAAACTAGATTAATTAGGTAATACTAGAATAATTGCGGGAAACGAAATTGCTAGGATTAGATAATATGCATTTTTCATAATTCAAAAGAAAAGCATGTTGGTGAAACTAAGAAAACCGGGTAATACTATTGAAATTCTTTAATATTCTGTTATATTGTACTTAGTATGTTGCAGGGTGTGATAGAGCAGAGTTGTTCTTGAAGCCGGATGTATACTGCAAGAGCATTAAACTACCCACGCGGTGTTTCGTGCAAGAAGTTATGGAGACATTTAGGAAGTTGGACATGACTCCTATGGAAAGAAAATGGTTCGAGGAGCATCCGCAGTTCAGACACATTCTGCACATGCCGATTTCAAATCATATGGTTCAACCACTATGGATGATGTTGATGCGTACTGCCAAGATCGAGAGGAAGAAGGAGGCTTGGTTTGTGGTGAATGGGTTTCCCATCCGGTATGGGTTGGAGGAGCATGCGTTAATCTCAGGACTCAACTGCAAAAACTACCCTTTGTACTGGTTTAAAAGAGATAAGTATTACATGAAGAAGAAGTATTTTCCTGATAAGAAGAAGGTTTTAAGGGAGGATGTTAAGAAGAAGCTTGAGGAGATGGAGGCGGATGATAGTGGAAAAAGGCTGAAGATGATGGTGTTGTATTTCTTGAGCAGCATCATCTACGCTCCCACAAAAACCGGAGACAAAGGAACAGGCGTGCTCAATGTATTTTTAAAATACGCCGGTGATCTGGAGAAGTGTAAGACCTTTCCTTGGGGCAGATTGTCTTTCGGTCGCATGTTAGAGTCTATCTCGGATGTGATGAATCATTTGGTTGAGAAGGGGTTGGGTGATGCATGCTCGTTTCCTGGTTTCTGCATTCCTTTGGAGGTAAGAGAGTGTCGTAATCTTTTGCATTATTTTCCTTCGCATATAGGTCTAATCATATGTGTGTTTTGTAGATATTGCCAACATAGGCCATTCTGCAACTGAAAGAGGGCTTGCGAGAAGATGTGCCAAGTCCTGAGGAGGATTGCCCGAGGATGTGCAGGTCAAAGTGGAAGAAATGTGGGCTGAGAGGATGGCCACTTGAGGCTGTTTACGAAAAGCTCGGTTATGATAACAAGGTTAGTAACTGGTAAACTTGGTAATATTGGTTGTTAAAATGTGTTTAACTTGGAAACTTGGTAATATTGGTTGTTAAAATGTCTTTTATTCCACATGACATCAACAGTGTGCTGATGATATCTTCAGAGGAGGAGGAGGCGAGGTTGGATATGATAATGGAACCGGAGTATGATGATGATGTGCACGATCCTGTTGTGCTAAGTTGGGAAAAGCGTTTAGATGTTGGACTCACCGTGGTGTTTGAAGACATGAAGGAGGAAGATGTGAAGGGCCGACGAATTAATGTGGAGGAAGGAGCAACGGCAAAAAACGGAGGTAGAAAGTCTCTGAGTGATGTCGTCGCCGCTATGGAGAACATGACAGAGCAGTTGCGTTTGCTCAACAGCAAGGTCCATGGAATGGATGAGAGGATAAAGTCACTTTAAAAGACAATCAAAGCGCAGCAACCTTCAGGCTCTTGAACCTTGTACCATTCTCTTCAACCGGTGTGGAACTATGTTTTATTTATGTTGGAAACTTGTTTTTTGTTTTGTGTTGGGATAATGTTTTATTTTCAGATTGAAACAAATTGATATTAAGAAGAAGTAACATTAGCAATACTAGGTGATACTATGACGAAGTAACATTAGCAATACTAGGTGATACTATGACGAAGTAACATTAGTGATACTAGGTGATACTATGACGAAGTAACATTAGTGATACTAGGTGATACTATGACGAAGTAACATTAGTGATACTAGGTGATACTATGACGAAGTAACATTAGTG
>JAHZTW010000001.1:291501763-291572154 GCA_020283515.1 Alliaria petiolata
AATCGAGATGTCAAAAACTTACAATCCACAACGATTCAGCCACTGTAGTGCATTTGTAGTCAATATAGAGCAATGCATCATACCCAGAAAAAATTGTTACACACCAATGCATCATTAATCTTATCATTTCTCCTAATTTCTCAATTTCAAATCCCTAAAACCACAACAAATTAAGAGAACACGGACCTCCATTTTGGACCTCAACGAACCTCCGGCGGTGCAAAGGCGGCGAACTGAGGTCGACGGAGCTCGTCGGGTGTCTCTCGTCGGGGGAGGCAAAGCTCGAGGGGGGAGTGCGGGTAAGAGAGGAGAGAGAGACGAGAGGAGAGAGGAGAGAGAGCGAAGAGAGAGAAGGTCAAAGTCAACAGATTTGGGAGGTCAAAGTCAATGTTCGATTCATTAAGGGTAAAAGAGTCAAACAACATAACCGAGAGTAGTGTGGATTAAGGGAGAGTATTGTTGATCAATTTTTTTTGTAGAGGAGCATCTGAGACGATGTCCCGATTCTAGGGTATCTAAGATATATACGAAAATGTAAACTTAACTTATTTACATATGTTAATAAAACATAACAAATGTAGTTTATAGAAGGAGACTCATCATTTTCAAAGAATGCCATATGTTATTTTCAAGTTATCACCACATTTTTACCAAAAAAAAAAAAAAAATTATCACCACATGTGTTGTCGCCGCCTTTATATAATGTTGTGCGGGAATTCATTTTGGCGGTTTTACGAAAGGTTTGAAACAAGTATTAGCAATATATAATGGAAAAATCTCATCCGTATCAATCTTAGGATATGAAAGATTGTATTCTCTTTGTGGTTTATGGCATTTCATCCGATACTATTAATCTATATATATAAAGTTAACTTTTCTCTCTTCTCATGAAGACACCTCATCCTCCACATCATTGCCACATCATATTTTTTAATCTAATTTTTTTTAATTCCAAATTTAATACACATACTAATTATACATTTTGTTTTAACATAAAAAGAATTCCAAAAGACACCATTCATATTCTAAATTAAACCAAAAATTAATATGAATATAATTGAAATAAATAATAAAAAGTTTTTAAAAATGGTTATACTAATATTTTTCAACTTTATAAATATTTAATTAGGTTAAGTTGTATTGCTAATATTATAAAAAAACTACGATATCAAAAAATTTCTAACAATTAAAAATATAAGTTATCCTAGAACTAAATTTATAAAGAAAAATATAAGTTTATAAATCTTAACATCTAATAAAAAGATAAATAAGTAAAATTAAGGTATAAATAAGTAAAATTAAGCTGTTAAAAATCTCATACTTTAAGTGATTAAGTACAGTTCAAGTACAGTTATATAAGGATAAGGCAATTGAGAGTTTGTTGGGGATAAGAAAGTTGATTTAGATCCAGAGTATCGTCTGGATTGTTGACGGTTGAGAAGTTGTATCCATTGATTATCATCACGGCGTGAAGCGGAGGACCTTCTTGGTGGTTTTCATTTGCTTCTCGCTCGGTATCTAGGAATTGAATCAAACTCATTGGGTCGAAATTCATGTTCTTTTCACGTAATTACGAGCCCAAACAAAATCGGGTTAAAATAATGATCAATTGTTGGGTTTCTTGCGCTATTGGGCTACATAAGGGGCTGTGACCATAAAACAAGAAACGTGACCGGTTATTAACTTTAAAAATTATTCATGCATTACAATGATTACCCTTTAGAATAAAGGGAAAACAAAATTAATACACACTCTTCAGTTGTCCGCTTCGAAATTAACTCGAACTCTACCTGAAAAAATATGCAAATTCATTTCCATATAATTTAAGTAACACAGCACAATGAGTAAGAAAATAAATCAAAACATGGCCATAACATCAAACACATAAGAATATTCGATAATTACCAAGTATTAAATAACATTAAAAACACAAAACATAAATAATATATATATATATAAAAAACCCTGCTGCAAAATGAAAGTTAGAGAGCATAGATCAAGATTTGACGTGAGCGAATATTATAAGAACCAAAAGGTATATCTAAAGAATAGAGAATGTATAATGAATCAACACAATAGTAGAATAATTATATTATGGAAAAAATACAACTAAAGATTAATGACAAAAAACTCCGTGCGAAGCGCGGACCAACCACTAGTATTTTATAAGTTTTTCAAAGTTTCTTATTGGAGAATGGAGACTTCAGAGATCCATCTCACCTTTTTTTTTTCTTTTTTCTTTTTTAACGATGAGAAACACTTTAAAAGACTCTCAATAAATATGCTTGTATAATGTATTTTGGAATCAATATAATTCCACTAAAAAAAGATATATATCCTTATTTTTACCTTTTTATTTACCTTAGTATCTTCAATAGCTCATTATCCCGGCAACTTAAAACATCTCCATCCATAGGTTTTAAAAGAGTTTTTTAATATATATTAAATAAAAAAAATTATTAAAATAATAAATAAGTTTTTAAAAAATTTAAAAAACTCACCCAAAGTCTTTCTTAAAAATCTTGCAAGTTGGACACAAAACGACGTCATACTGAATTATTGAAATCGACAAACGACACTGTCCTATATTATTGACATCGGACGACCCCACCGTAGAAATTTCGTCGAAACCTTCTTTCTTCTTTTGCTTGACCTGAAAAGTAAGTCAACGGTTGACCCGTAGACTCACTCACCACCCATGGCTTGGCCTTAAATCATACACTCAATATCTATCTTCGTCTCCGTCGTTCTCAGTCATTCAATAATTCTCATTTTTCAATTCCGATTCAATTCTGATGATCTGTCACGCTTTGTTAATTCTCTCCGTTCTATTCTCCGCCGCCTCCGTCGGAGAAGGAGCAACGGCAGCGTATACTCCCACCGATGTCTTTCTCTTCAACTGCGGCGCTACCTCCGACATCATAGACAACGATGGACGGAATTGGACGGCGGAGAATCGGAAAACTCTGTCGTCCAATTCAGTCAACGCGTCGTTCCCTTCGAATGCATCGTTCCAAGAATCAGGGGTTCCTCGGGTGCCCTGCATGACGGCTCGGATTTTCCGATCTGATTCCACTTACAGTTTTCCAGTCTCTCCCGGCTGGAAATTCCTCCGGCTATACTTTTACCCGACCAGTTACGAACCCGGTGGTTTTGACGCCGTCAGTTCTTTCTTCTCCGTCACCGTCAATGGTTTCACTCTTTTGAACAACTTCAGCGCCGATTTAACGGTAACGGCTTCCAAATCAGAATTTCTGATCAAAGAGTTTATCATTCCGGTTAAACAGACTCTGAATCTCACCTTCATGCCGTCGTCTCCGAATTCGTTAGCTTTCGTTAATGGAATCGAGATTGTCTCCATGCCTGATCGGTTTTACTCAAAGGGTGGATTTGACGACGTGATAACAAACGTCGGTAGCACCGTTGACTTCGGAATAGACAACACGACTGCTTTCGAGACTGTTTACCGGTTAAACGTGGCCGGACAAGCCGTGGGAGACACGGGAATGTTCCGACGGTGGCTTCCCGATGATGATTTCTTACTCAGTGAAGATTCGGGGCTCAAACCGGTGCCACCGCCGGGTGTGACGATAAACTACACGGCGAAAACTCCGGCGTACGTTGCGCCGGAAGATGTGTACAAGACGTTTCGTTCGATGGGGTTCGTCAAGAACCCTAAACTCAACTTGAATTTTAACTTGACGTGGCTCTTCACTGTCGATGCCGGTTTTACCTACCTCGTTAGGCTTCATTTCTGTGAGATACTACCCGAAGTGAAGGAACCGGGCGAACGTGTTTTCTCTATCTTCTTAAGGAAACAGATGGCCAAGCCTGAGATGGATGTGATTCACTTGAGCGGCGGTTCTAGGATTCCGATGTATCTAGATTTCAGTGTATATGTTGGTTCTGAGGATGGGCCCAGTCATGATCTACGACTTGACTTGCATCCTTTCACATTCATTAGCACAAAGTATCTCGACGTTATTCTGAATGGTTTAGAGATTCTCAAGCTGAATCATTCTGACGGTAATCTGGCTGGACCTAATCCAAACCCTCCACCAAGTCCTACACCGACGCGGGATATACCAAAAGGCAAAGTCAAGTCGAATGTTTTGGTAATATCACTGGCCGTGGTTGGTTCTGCAATTGTGCTAGCAATGTTTGTTGTTGTTGTTGTCGCCATGAAGAGGAGGAAGAAGAAGATGAAGAAGGACGAGTTTAGTGTACATGACACGAGCAAGCCTACGGACTCGTGGACTCATCTTCCGCTTACGGGATCCTCGCATACAAGATCGGCCACATCTCTCCCGTCGGATCTCTGCCGTCGATTTTCCATCCTCGAAATCAAATCCGCCACAAACAATTTCGAGAAAGCGCTAATCGTCGGAGTAGGCGGGTTCGGTTCGGTTTACAAAGGAAGAATCGACGGCGGAACCACGCTCGTGGCGGTTAAACGGCTAGAAATCTCATCGAACCAAGGCTCCAAAGAGTTCGAAACAGAGCTCGAGATGCTCTCAATGCTCCGACACAAACATCTCGTCTCTCTAATCGGATATTGCGACGACGAGAATGAGATGTTGCTTGTCTACGAGTACATGCCACATGGCACTCTCAAAGACCATCTCTACAAGAGAAACAAGGCTTTTGATCCTCCTTTGTCGTGGAAACGGAGGTTAGAGATTTGCATCGGAGCGGCTCGTGGACTACAGTATCTCCATACAGGCGCGAAGCAGATGATCATACACAGAGACATCAAAACCACAAACATACTTCTCGATGAGAACTTCGTAGCTAAAGTCTCTGACTTTGGGTTATCGAAAGTGGGTCTTACTAGCGCCTCTCAGACGCATGTCTCGACGGTCGTTAAAGGAACGTTTGGTTACTTGGATCCTGAGTACTATCGCCGTCAAATCTTGACGGAAAAATCTGACGTGTACTCTTTTGGAGTTGTTCTGTTCGAGGTTTTATGTTGTAAACCGGTCAAACTCCAGACCGTTCCACCGGAAGAAGCAGATTTGGTCAGATGGGTGAAGTCAAACTACAAAAGAGGAACCGTTGATAAGATCGTTGACGAGGATCTAAAGGCTGATATTACTCCGATGTCATTGGAGAAGTTCTGTGAGATCGCCGTGAGATGTGTTCAAGATCGTGGGATCGAACGGCCGTCGATGAACGACGTCGTTTGGGCGCTTGAGTTTGCGTTTCAGCTTCACGAGACTGGTGAGAAGAATAATGACGTGGATGCTGCGGATCTGCCACGTGGGGAGGTAGGTACGACAACGGACGGAGAGGATTTGTTTAGTACGACTACAGGACACGTGTCGAAATCTACGATGACTGATGATGATTCTGCGCCTCTGAGGAGTGAGACGAGTTGGGGAGTATTTTCGGAGATCAAAGATCCTAAAGCACGGTAGGTTTTGATCGTTGGATTTACCATCCTGGTTATATGTAAGTAGTATATACGTATAAATTGTTGAATAAAAACATTATTATATCTAAAATTTGTTATGAATTATTATACATTGTAGTCTAGTCTAAAAAAACCCGTGTCGTAATTCAATTTCGGTTTTAATTGTTAACCCATTAATATACTAAAACCAAACCAAAATTTCAATAAATCATTAATAAGGCCATTTCAAAAGGGTTCCAGTATTTTTTAAAAATATTAACCAAACCGAAATGGAAAAATGGAAGTTTTGAAGATATAATAGACAATATAAGTATGTGCCTATGTGGTAACAAGTTGGACAGGACGATATAATAGAATTTAGGATTATATCCTATTCCAAGAAAGTATAATATTTGTAGGATTTAGGCATTTATAACACTTATTTTGTTTGGTTTTCATCTCATTTCATATCATTTACAAGTTATTTTAGTGTTTTTGAGTCTTGTATTCTCATGTCTTTCATTTTGGAGTCTTAGGTTATATAAATTGTACTAGTGTAGCATGCTTTGCATGATTTTTAGGTCTTTTGGAGTTTAGTGAGGCTTGAAAACTTTGGATAGATGTGGAGCAAGAATGACTGTACCGTTTTCTTTATAATACAGTAAAAAGTACGTTTTAATCTATACGACTGATTATACAGCTTATACGACTTATACAACTGTATATAAGATTTATACAGCTTATTTTTAATATCTTTTATACGGTTTACACAGCTTATTTTTAATATTTTTCATAATTTTAATTTATAAATTCATAAAATTATACTAATTATAAATCTAAATTTTGTCATAAAAACAAACTTACATATTTATTATATTTTTTAATATTTTATATATCTATTTTTAAAAATATGCACCCTATATACTCTACATATATGTTTATACGCTATACAGTAGTCGGCCGCCCGGCTAGCGTATAACGTAATTTAGAACACTGGAAGGGGTGCGATGAAATGCCGAAATCAATCTTATAAGTGTTTTGCATTTCTAACCAATGGAAGTTGATGATTAGGGTATTTAATGACTATTTACACTTGTGATTAATGCATGCTTGTCATTTGATTCCAAACAGAAATCTATGATAATTGTATGATTAGTATACAATTAGTGCCATGGAAGTGTAGTAGTCTAGATTAGTAATATAAGGTCTGCAAGGATTAGCATTGTTTGATTGCATGAACATCATAAGTTAGTAAAGAATTGCCTCAGTCAATTACCTTTATCCAAGAGTTCGTTTGTTTAATATTGAATTATCTTGTTTAGTGTTTTATCTTTGATTTAGTGATTTGTTTGAGATTGTTTAGTAATTCTTAGGATCATTAGTTAAATAAAAAACCACTAGTAAATTAGTAGAGAATGAAACAATCGTTTGATTCAAGAACAAAAGATGGTTCATCACGATGTATTATCACTACAAGAAAATACTCTTATTGGGGAGTTTTAGAAAGTATCTCAAAAAAAAAAAAAAAATGAGAATCGGTCGGATCAACTGTATTTGGTTTTACCAGCTATACACTTGTGACTTGTGAGTTGTACTAGTTGTATTTTGGTTCATATAATTCGGATCAACTGTATTTGGTTTTACCAGTTATATACTTGGTTGTATTATATATAGTAGTTGTACACTAGTTATTTATGCTAGTTATACTTGTTGTATTAATTGTATTTTTGTACTCGGCTTTACTAGTTTTCTTCTAATTGTTGTATGTTCGGGATTAACGGCTCCACAATCCTTTTCAATCGTACGACACTGGATACGTCTACACTGGACTTATTTTGGGTTGTGAGGGGCGGGCATTTGAACAATTAGTTTAAGTATTTATTATCTTATACAAAAAGAAAATTTGTGTCACTATCTAAATAGGAAAATATACATTTAATAAGATGGAAATATATCCCAATAAGATTCTCATATATACGTGTGTATATATCTTACAATTAAGAAAAAATATACTCTTTATTTCCCGGGAAAAAAGAAACGCAAATATTCCACATCCATGAAATCTCTCTCTCTCTATATATATATATATATAAAATTTGGAAACCCTAAGAGAGCAAAATCTTAAATTACTCTTTCACGATGATAAATTTAGATGGAGAAACAGACGAAAAACAAAGATTTTATCGTGACGCGGGGAAAAAAGTTCAACAAATAAAGCCGGAAAACACAGAGTTAGTCCTGAAGATCATTAAAGGGTTCACAATCGATACGCAACCTTACGTGGGTCCTGAGTTCTTTAGAGTTATGGCATGGACCGACGCAGAAGATCAGCGCGGAACAGGAGCGGTGAAGTCTTTCCATGGCATCCATTCGTTCCGTAATCAAATACTTGTGATTCCTCTAGATTCTCCTGCAGATCAATATCTTTATATTGAACTGGTAAGAGGGCTTTCGTGGAAAGATCCCGGAACATCGAACGGTACTACTGTGATGGGTCGGGCAAAGATCCCATTGCCTCCTCGGAGCAGCCGTCGCGAGGTCACCTCTTATGTGGACCTCGTCGGTTTGAGCAGTGATCGATGTGTAGTGTTTAAGGGACGCCTAGAGTTTTCTATGAAACTTCATAGATATTTGATATGAATGTTATCTAATTAAGTGTTCTTGGGATAATGGAGTTTGGTTATTATTTTATTTTTTTCCAATCGTTTTTTGTGTGATATTTTTCTGATTTTGGTCCTTAACTACTAATAGTTCTTTATAAGAATATGAGTTTGATTTACCCTTGATTTATATGTGTTATATTCTATCCCATCAATTCAGTATATGTATAGCAGTATAGGTATAGTCAACGGTTGACCCGTACACTTACTCACCACCCATTTAATAAACTGTTCAAACAAAACTCTAAGACCATCTCTATTGGTGAACCCCATTAAGAGTTCTTAACCAATTTTTTATTATAAATTTTCTCTCACTTAATTCTAAGAACTTTTGTAAGAGATCTTAATTTTTTGCTCTTCCATTAGTAGAATCTTTAATGGGGTTTTTAAAAATCAAAAATTAATATTTTAAACCAATGATCTAACTCTAAAGCTAGCTAAAGTCTGCAAAGCAATTTGAAAAAGATGCAAATGTTGTTGGTCTCATAAAAGGAAATCAACCAACTAACCAATTCTCCACATATCGTTCTTATACTCGATAACTTCCACACATTGAAACATATTCTGCTAGCATCCACCAAGTTTCCAGTGTAATTTTTCCTGAAATCCTCTCTAGAGAAAGGAAAAGAGTTATACAAGAGAGGTAAATTGCTACTCACTTTCACTCTAGAGAAAGGAAAAGAGTTACAATAAAATGATACCTTTGTTGACGTTGTGCTTCAAGACAGTGACAAATTGCTTGACGTCGCTCCTCATATCCACGAACCCATGACATTGCCACCCCAATCCCCACAAAAAAAATCAACAATCATTTGACCTCAGTCTATAAAATCCACTATTGTAGTGTTGTTGTTACCAAAAAATCCTGATTTTTTTTGTTATCTAACACAAAATTTACAAACCAATAATCTCTTCTCCTTAGATATACACAAAGAGAGTATTTACCTTCTCATCATCGACACTTTCCACCATCACAAGGTTAAGCACTCCAGCTGATCAAACAAGCAAAAAAAAACCAAGTATTAAGAATAGAACTCTGATTCAGTACAATTTGAAGATTGAAGCATGATTAAAGCTGATACACCGAGAACAAGATGAAGAGTTTCAAATGGCAACCAATTACTTAGCAAAGGCTTCACTTTGTTGTTCTGCAAATTCCCAATGAAATGCCACTCTATATCTTCTGGAAGCTGCAATTTCAAATCACACAAAGAAACAAATCTTCAGACTCTTTCAATCCAATAGTATAAAAATACTGCTTCCTATTGAATTTGAACAAATTGCAGTTCAAAGCTACACCCAATCTAACACCAAATTCAACGACTCTCGAATTCAAAACAGGACAAGAATAAGGAGCACATTAAACCCAATTCCAGAAGCCTCACAAAGACCCTTCGTGCGAAGCATTAGCAGCCTTAAGACGATCCCAAAACGAAACTGAAACAAAGTATTCGATTTTCTGATGATAACATGCATACACGAAAAGATCGATCTGACTACCAACGACGGCAATGGCGGGCAATGAGTCCCAGAGAGTTGGGAGGGAGCTTCCCTCGCCGTGATCTCCCAGAGCCGTACAAGCTCTCTGTATCTTGTTCACAAGCGAAATCAAACTCTCCATCTCAAAAACGAAATCAACATAATCAGCTCAGATTATTCAACGGTGGAATCAGACGTCCGGCGCGATTCGGTCTCCGACGAGCCCGTGCAAGAAGAGACCGCCGGCGCACCTATCTTCATCTCGTCGACATCGATAAAGGATCGGAAGGTGAGCAAGGATCGGAGGATTTGGAAGAGAGAGAATAAATAATTTATTTATTTTTGTTAAAATTATCCGATCCAAGCATATATTGACACGTAACGGTTTCTTAACATTTCTTAAATTCCTTATCTAAGATACGTTTGTTAACAATTTCACATATTACTCAATTCTTTTCTTTTCTTTTTACTTAAGAAACTCTTAAAAAACCCTTTAAAAACCCTATAACATTTCTTAAAAAACCCTTTAAAAACGCTAATAGTACTTTTCTACGCACAATTGCAGGACAATTGATGTGGATGTTTTGTAACTGTAGTAGCATTTGGCTTGATTCTTTACCCAAATGGCTGTAACAAAGGCCAAGCAAATCCTTGAACACTCAAAAGTTACATTGTAATCCTTTTCTCTTATCTTCGTCTCCGTCATTCGAAATCCTTCAATAATTCTCATTTTTCAATTCCGATTTAGTTACGATGATCTGTCACGTTTTGTTGATTCTCTCCGTTCTAGTTTCCGGCGCCTCCGTCGGAGAAGGAGCAACGGCGGCGTACGTTCCCACCGATCTCTTTCTCTTCAACTGCGGTGCCAACTCCGACATCGTCGACAGTGGCCGGAACTGGACTGCGGAGAACCGGGAAATTCTGTCGCCGAATTCAGTCGACGCGTCGTTCTCTTCGGATGCATCGTTCCAAGAATCAGGGGTTCCTCAGGTGCCCTACATGACGGCTCGGATTTTCCGATCTGACTTCACTTACAGTTTTCCAGTTTCTCCCGGCTGGAAATTCCTCCGGTTATACTTTTACCCGACCCGGTACGGATCCGGTTTTGACGCCGTCAATTCTTCCTTCTCCGTCACGGTCAAAGGTTTCACTCTCTTGAAGAACTTCAACGCCGATTTAACGGTAAGGGATATCAAACCGGAATCCAAATCCTTAATCAAAGAGTTTATCGTTCCGGTTAACCAGACTCTGGATCTCACCTTCATGCCGTCTCCTCCGAATTCGTTAGCTTTCGTTAACGGAATCGAGATTGTCTCCATGCCTGATCGGTTTTACTCAAAGGGTGGATTTGACGACATGATAACATACGTCGGGAGCGACGTTGACTTCAGGATAGACAACACAACGGCTTTCGAGACGGTTTACCGGTTAAACGTCGCCGGACTAGACATGGGCGACACGGGAATGTTCCGGCGGTGGGTTTCCGACGATTATTTCATACTCGGTGAAAATTCGGGACTCCAACCGATGCCACGGCGGGATGTGAAGATAAACTACACGGACAAAACTCCGGCTTACGTTGCGCCAGAAGACGTGTACAGGACGTTTCGTTCGATGGGGAACGTCAAGAACCCTAGAGTCAACCTGAATTTTAACTTGACGTGGCTCTTGAAAGTCGATGTCGGGTTTACCTACCTCGTTAGGCTTCATTTCTGTGAGACTCTACTCGAAGTGAACCAACCGGGCCAACGCATCTTCACTATCTTCATCGATAACGAGACGGCCAAACTTGAAACCGACGTGATTTACTTGAGCGGTGGTTCTCGGATTCCGATGTATCTTGATTTCGGTGTATATGTTGGTTCCGACTATGGGCCGAGTCATGATCTACGACTTGACTTGCATCCGTCAAGCCAAAGTATCTCGACGCTATTCTGAATGGTTTAGAGATTCTCAAGCTGAGTGATTTTGACGGTAATCTCGCTGGACCTAATCCAATCCAAAAACCTATTGACTTTGTGGGTAATCTCGTTATACCTAATCCCAACCCAGAAACATCGGGAGGCAAATTACATGTCATGATGGTAACCCTAACAGCTGTTGGTTCTTCGATTGCGCTGGTGGCTTTCATTATTTTCGCCATGTTGTTGACGCGTCAAATGAAGAGGAAGAAGAATAGGAAGGACAATAGTGTCATCATGTTCAAGGTACTACTGAAACACTACACTTATGCAGAATTAAAGAAAATTACAAAATCATTTTCACACACGGTCGGGAAAGGAGGATTTGGAACAGTCTATGGAGGAAACCTTTGTAACGGTCAAAAGGTTGCTGTAAAGGTCTTAAAAGATTCAAAGGGAAATGGTGAAGATTTCATCAACGAAGTGACCAGCATGAGCCAAACATCTCATGTAAACATTGTTTCTCTGCTTGGTTTTTGCTATGAAGGGCCCAAAAGAGCGATTGTATATGAGTTTCTGGAGAACGGGTCTTTGGATCAGTTCATCTCTAGAAAGAATCCATTGATTATGGATGTGACAACACTATATGGAATCGCACTAGGCGTTGCTCGGGGATTGGAGTACTTGCACTATGGCTGCAAAACAAGAATCGTGCATTTCGACATTAAACCTCAAAATATTCTATTAGATGGCAATCTTTGTCCTAAAGTCTCAGACTTTGGCCTTGCTAAACTCTGTGAAAAAAGAGAAAGCATTGTGTCATTGATAGACGCAAGAGGAACTATAGGTTACATTGCACCTGAGGTGTTCTCAAGGATGTACGGCGGAATCTCCCATAAGTCAGATGTGTATAGCTATGGAATGTTGGTCCTCGAGATGATCGGAGCAAGAAACAAAGAAATAATTGAAACAGCTTCTGACGCTAGTACAGCTTACTTTCCGGATTGGATCTATAAGGATCTTGAAAATGGTGAACACACGTGGTTACTTCAAGATGAAATAACCAAAGAAGAAAAGGAGATTGCAAAGAAGATGGTCTTGGTGAGTCTCTGGTGTATTCAACCATGCCCATTAGATCGTCCATCGATGAACAAAGTCGTTGAGATGATAGAGGGAAGTTTGGATGCTCTTGAGATTCCCCCTAAGCCTTCTATGCATACTTCCACAAGGCTTACTCTTGAATCTTCTTC
Source organism: Alliaria petiolata (assembly GCA_020283515.1). Classification (NCBI taxonomy): domain Eukaryota; kingdom Viridiplantae; phylum Streptophyta; class Magnoliopsida; order Brassicales; family Brassicaceae; genus Alliaria; species Alliaria petiolata. Next base: position 291,514,446 of record JAHZTW010000001.1, read on the forward strand.
ACTTCCTGAATCTTCTTCACTTCCTTCACTTTCTTAATGGGGAGGAAGCTCGAGAAAAAAAACTCAAACCTTTGATTCTATGAATATTTAGCACCAAAGTATGTTTTGTTTTTATGATTCGACAAGAACAAATTCTAAAAGATGAGAAACATTTTGAAAACCTTTTTCTGATTCTTTATTAATAAATGTCAAAAAACTATAACAACTCAATAAGATCATAATTCTAAACAACACTTTTATGATAAAACTTTAAAACTCTAAAACCCTAAAAACATAGATTTAGTTAAAATAGAATACTGATCAAATATTTTTTACAAATAATCTGATAGCATCAGTCCCTCTAGCGGCTCAAATATTCAACATCAAATCTTGAACAGCTTACGTACAACTAGTGCCGGCTCTGAGTCCACGCAGATGAAGCATGAGCTTGCAGCCCTATTTTTACGTAAAATATTTGTAAGATCAAACAGTCCATTTTTAAAGATTTTTTTGTAAAACATCAATTTTTTTGTTTCTATAACTTGCGACTTTTGTCAAATTTATAAATCTCAAGGCCGGCTCTGCGTACAACTTAGATTAGAAAGCAATTAAGGAAGCATATAATAATCTCCATCCTCGAATCTTAAATAATCTTGTTGATGATAAACCATCCCTTAGTTTTGGCATAGCATCTTCTAAATAAGAAAGGACCTGTCATTTGTCAAGCAACGTAAGTAACATGCTTTGACACATAATCGATGCATATGTAGATTTTGATTCTTTGCTAACAAATATTCCGTTGGAGGATTCAAACTACTTGATGGTAAGTAAGTTGAAAGCCAAAAGCATAAAAAAAAAAATTTGAGAAGACACCATCACATAATTGGTGAAGTTGTGCTAGCTAGACAGGTTGTGTATATGTTAGAGCATCTCCAACTCAATACCAAATTTGGTGCCAAATTGCATTTTGCAATAAATTTTGTTCCAACCCAATCTCATTTTCAATTGCAAAATGGTATAATGCCATTTTTGGTTTCAAATATGCAACCATCTCATTTTCAATTGCATTTTGCAATTGAAATTTTTTATTTATAAAATAATCTTTCAAATTTTAGATATTTTTACTTTTAGAGTTATAAATAATTATTTTGATGATGATTTCTTTTTTGATGATTATAAATATTAAAACACTCTAATATATAAAATTAAAATGCAAGTAATATTATTTCATAGAAAATATAAAAACATAATACTAAATTTAAAATAATTAAAAAGTACTGAAATTAAAAAAAAAAAAAATTTAGTACAACAATGATTGGTTAGTTAATAAGTGTATTGTAATGTGTTTTTTTCATTTTTATATAGTGTAATGTGTTTTTTTTTAATTATAATAATGAAATTTCAAAAATATCATAATTTATGGAAATTTTGAGAGAAAATAAATAATTGGATCAATTTGTAAATTTTAAAGAAAATATATATAATTAGCAATTAATAATAAAATAGAAAAAGAAGAATATACTAAAAATATTCCTTTTGACATGGAAAATGCAATTATGGGTTGGATAGAAATCTAATTGCATTTTGCAATTATTGCATTTTGCAATGAAATATGTAATTATGGGTTGGAGATGCTCTTAGAGCATCATTAACGCATAATCGGTTCTTCTTTTTTTTAATTGTTAAATATATATTTTTTTTTTCATTAAAACAATTTTCTAAAAAAACAAAAACAAAAACAAAAGTTAACCAATCGCATAACGCCACGTGTCAGAGGAATGGGAAGAGTCGATTCTGAAAACTCTCCCGGAAGAAGCGTTTCTCTTCTCTCTCACTACCACCTAATTATTTTTATTTTTTTTTAAATTAAAGAACCCAGCAGAGATTCTGCAATAAAGATGCCATTAGTTTTCCACTCAAGATTGAAGCAAGTTGACTGTCATTTGATTAGTTAGAAACTTGATTACTGACATAAATAATTATTAATTTAGTAAGCAATGGCATACAATAGTCGACTACGTACCAGTGGCGGAGTTAGGAAATATTTTTACCGGGGTCAGAAAAAATATACTATAAAAAGTAATCCTTAAATTATTTAAAAAAATTACAAATATAATTTAAATTCACTCATAGCTTAAAATCTTTTTATCACCTTTCATTTGTTACATCTTAAAATATATTTTTTTGATATAATAAATAAGAAAATCACTTGAAAACTGAATACCGATGCGATTTTATAATTTTGTTTTGACGGATAATGTAAAATTGTCATTTTATTCCACAAAGACAAAGACAAATAGACTAGTAACCCTCTTTTTCTTTTTTAGTTTAGTTTTTGTGTTCATATTTTCTAAATAAAAATAAAATTAACTAATATTTAATTAACACTCACAAAATTTATGGATCATTATTGTGTTTGAATTTGGGCTTAATCATAATATGAGCCCAAAGTTAATAAACAAAAATATAAACTCATTTACTTAATTAACTAATTCTAGTTTATTATTTTTATGGGGTCAAATATTTGTTTCTAATGGGGTCATAATAACTTTATTTTAGTTTTTTTTTAAATTTCAAAATTTGGTGGGGTCAGCTGACCCCCCTATTCTCTTACTGCCTCCGCCCCTGCTACGTACAATATATCTAGTACCTCATCCTCGTGTTTGTATATATATATATATATATATATATATATATTAAAATTGAATGTAAAATTTATTCAAAAAAAAAAAAAATTGTTTGTACATCGAATGCATCCTGAATTTGAGTTTTAGAAGAGAAATTTGAAATAGATAGTAGATAAGCAAAAAAAAGTCTAGCATCTTGTAACAAACCAAACTTGAAGACTTTCCTCATATTTTTGATCTTCCAATGCTCTGATCGATGATACCTGATTGCAAACTTGTTTGTCAATGAATTGTGTGAGTCTGGACGGAGCAATAGGAGCTTATCCATGTCGTCTCGCAATCCTTTCTTTTCAAATGATGTATCGTCGTTTGAAAGATTTACCTAGTGAGGAAGCTTTGAATCCGGTCGAGCCTTTTGTCTGAGATGTTGTTGATACCGAAATCCGGTATTCGTAAATACGTGAGAATGATGGGTTCGGAAACTTTCTTATATGAAATATTGAAATCGTAGATTACAAAAGAAATCGTCGAAAACATTTTGTTGTAAATACAAAATAGAAATATCGTAAATACGATATGAAAAAAAATCGTAAAAGTCGTCGGATATACGATTTGCATAGAAATCGAGAATTTAAGGGGGGTGCTCTCTGAAAATTTCAGGATCCTCATTTCCTCATCCTAGTGCGGTATTTATAGGAAAATATCGTTTGCGATTTTTGACGGGAATGGGCCACACGGGCCTCGTTTTCGGGCTTTTGGCGGAAATAACGATTTAGGCCGGGCCAAAGTTATGGGCTTCAAGCCCAGTACCAACAGTAAGCCCCCCCCCACTCCGTTAAAATGTAGACGTTTATATGAATTTTGACGGATTCTTCGAATTTGTTGGTTCGGTATAAATCGGAATTTATCATTGACGAATTCCGAGCCGTTACGCAGAATCTCGAGATGTCTTAAGTTAAAACGAATGACCATCCTAATATTCTTTTCTATAAACCTCTTCTTCTTCTCCCTTTAATCTTCCACTATCTTCGTTCCTCCATTAGCAAAGTATTGCCAAAGTAGGTGAAATATATTTTTTTATAAATCACCTCCTCTTTCCCATCATTCTTTCACATTCTCTGTGGCGTGTCCATTAGCAAAGTAGGTATTATTTTTTTTTATCCTCCATGTTTTCATTTTTATGTTTTTTTTGTTGTGCATCCATGAAGTTTTCTTGTAAGAGCTTGCGGTGTGGTTTGGCCGGAGGGATTCGCGTTTGACCAGTGTTGCTTCTTCTTCGGATTGGTGGGGAAGGTTACGTGTTGGAGCTTGCGGGTTGAGTATCGTCATGTGGAGCTCGCTGGTCGGAGCTTTGTAGCTTGCAGGGCGTCGGAGCTTGGCGATGAGGGCTGAGAGCTTCGGTTGCTTCTGGCGCAAGTAACGGGGTATCACTCGGTTTTACTCCTCGGCGGAACTCGACGGTGGTGGATCCTTATCTCCGATGGCAGTTCTTGCTTCCCCGGTGATGTACGACGCCGACGGTGCTGAGTGGTGACCGGTGGTGGCTCGACTACGACGGCTTCTCCTTTCTACGTGATTCCTTCTCTTTCTTCACCTCCCCTCACGAACTCTCTTCTTCTCTCTTCTCTTCCCTTCGGCATCTCTTTCTTCACCTCCCCTCACGAACTCTCTTCTTCTCTTTTCTCTTCTCCCTCTCTTTCTCTTCTTCTCTCACGATATCAAAAGGTGGAATCATCTTGACAGGCCCGACCCAAGGTTTGAATAGACCCTATGCAAAATTTTAAAACAGGCCCTAAGTTTATATGTATTTTCATATTTTTAAAATTAAAAAGGTTATATCTCATTATAGTTGGGCCCTTAAATGTAAAGAAATTTTGTTAAAAAAACTGGACCCAATGCATTTGCACCTTGGGCACATGTCCAAACCGGGCCTGCATCTTGATATATATATCTATACTATTATTTGCGAAGTGAATTTGGCTGAGAATGAAAGTTGAAAACTGAATTACGCTTTTGCCATTAATGAATACAAAGGGAAGGGTGTGTAATTTCGTAATTTAGCTAGCATAATTAATCGAGGCATATTTAATTATTACTTTCCTTTATTTGTTAATGCGATATTCCCTAATGCTATATATCATGTATTTAATTAATTAAAAAATAAAATGTATTATTTCCTATTGTTTGATTCAACTGAAAAGGATAATTACTATTTCTTATAATCCGGTTATTAAAAAAACGAATTATGAATAATTAAAAAGAATATTCTGTGTAAACCCTAAATCTGTTTTCCTATAAATAGTTTCATCCCATGTAGCCATTTTTTTTATTTTACCGTCATCTAGGTTTAGTTTAGTTCATGTGGATCTTCTTTTAGGTTTAATTTAGTCGATGCATATCATGAATTTTTTAATTGTGATTTGTTTGTTTTGGTTGTATTTGGGATGAGGCTGATCTTTTGTTTTTTTTTGTAAGGTACACAGAGAAGTATAATCAAACGAATGCTAGGCATAAAAGATAATACAAAAGGTATGTTATCGTGTTTGATCAAGGTATGAACATGATTTTTTTCTTTGTTGTTGTTGTTGTGTTCTAATTTTTTTTAAAGCTTTCAAGCGTTACATGGTACGTTTGAGCAAAATATTTTTTTTTATTTACTATTTTATGTTCTGTAATTTTATGTTTGTGTACTTTGTTGTTATTTGTTTTTTTTTTTTTTTAATCTGATATGGAACTGATTTTTTTTACAGATGGTGAACAAATAGTCAAAGGAAGCGCATAGACTCGGTTGAAGAATAAAAACACAGTACGAAGAATATGAAGAGGAAGGTTAGTTTGTATGTTTGTGAAAATTTTCTAATCTCTAAAGGTCTCTTTGCTTCTTTCTTTATTCTCTGTGCTTCCCTTTTTGATTTCTGAAAAATCTTTGGGGTGATAGAATGGATCAGATCATCCAAGCAGATAACGCACACGAGATGCTTAAACCGATTAACCCATGGACGACTGGATCAGGGTTGCGAAGAATCTCTTCTTTGACCAAGCAAGAGAGCTCCGAGAAGATTTCCACAGATTTGACGGTGATGAATTTGATGTAAGGGAAGACCAAGAACCCGGATGATGTGATCACGGTGATTAGGATCAGCACGTCGATTGCAGCTGACCGGGATCCGTCGCAGCAGACCGGGAAATTCGAACAGCTGCTTGGTTTAAACTTAGTTTGGGTATATCTCAAGGATAGTGGGGAGGAGTTAGCCACCGGGAAATTCATACTATTCTCAAGAATAGAGGAGCTGAATGGAGCTGAATGGCCATCATAATAGATGAGCTGAATGGAGCTGTCGACCGATGGGTTAAACAAAGGTTAAAGTAATCATCATAAAAATGGCTTATGAATGGAGCTCTTAAGAGAGATTCATGGAGCTGTCGACCGATGAGGTAAACCAAGACGTGTTATAGCTGAAAATCATAATAGAGGAGCTGAATGGAGCTGTCGACCGATGGGTTAAACAAAGGTAATCCACCAGTTAGCCACCGGGAAATTCATACATAAAAGAATATATCATACTATTCAGATTGTCTAATTGCAGCACACCGGGAAATTCGAACAGCTGCTTGGTTTACCTCTGCAGTTTTCAAATTCAGATTGCAGCTTACTTATTAGATCATCCAAAGAGCGGACCCAGATCGTTGTCTAAAGAAGTTATGGGTTTCACCGGTGTGCCACCAACCGCTATGGTCATCAGAAGCTTTCACAAAGTGTATAATTACACAAAGGGAGTCGGCAGTTGTACTACGAAAGATGCCAAAGTTGGTTCTTTGCAAATGTTCATGAAGAACAATGGAAGCTGCGAAGACATTGGCCCCGGAGCTTTTCCTGTGGAAGAAGTGCATAAGATACGCGTCTTTGACATAAGAATGGCAAACGCAGATCGACATGCCGGAAACATATTGACTGGGAAAGGCGAAGACGGCAAAACCGTTCTAATCCCCATCGATCATGGCTATTGATTGCCCGAGAATGTAAGTTGTCTAATATAATTCGTTCAACATTTTGACCCTTCCAAATATCATACAAGTGAAAACTAAGTTATTGGAAATGGGTTTGCAGTTTGAAGATTGCACATTCGAGTGGCTTTACTGGCCGCAAGCAAAAGTCCCGTTTTCTTCAGACACTGTCAACTACATAAACTCGCTAGACTCTGAACAAGACATTGCGCTTCTGTGACTCAACGGTTGGGATGTTCCTGAAGCGGTCTCACGCACGCTGCGTATCTCCACGATGCTTCTCAAGAAAGGCGTTGAAAGAAACCTGACGCCGTATTAAATTGGAAGCATAATGTGCAGAGAAACAGTGAACAAATACTCTGAGATTGAAGAGATGCTGAGAGAAGCTCATAACTCGGTGTTACCTGCGTCGAGCGAGGCTACGTTTCTTGAAGCTGTTGGATTGGCCATGGATCGTCGGCTGGACGAGCTAACTAAGTAAACTTTTCAAGTACATAAATAAAGTTTGGCTTTGCTGTATGTATATCTCTATGTATTTATTATTTATGTATGTTTATGGTTGAAAAACGTTGATAGGCTCTTCTTGGATAATTTTTTTCTTCCATGAATCAGCGACATTCACTATTGTGTCACGTGAGCTAATGTATGGTCAAATATTCAAAACCATAACATAAAAAAGAGCAAGCTGAAAGGATTCCTGTATTAGAAAAAGGAGAAGATAAAAACGAGTGATTTTCAGCTTGCTCCAAATGGCTGAAGCTCAACCAATTTAGGTTACCTAGAGAAATAATTTTAAAAAAGGGTATGAACAAAAATATGATTAATATAACGTTGCATGGATCTTCTCTACTGTGATTTTCGTGTTTTTTCTTAATGTGGCTGTATAATTATATACTCTCTTTGTTTCCTCGGGAGGAAAAGAACTACACAACAAATGGGTCGAAGAAAGGAAGTTTTATGAAAGTCTCAAACTTTCTGTTCACATTATTGATAGTTCTAGATACTTAATTGTTGGCTCTGTACAATGACATTATTAACTTATATAATAGTCTCTATGAACTCTATTCTTTAGTAAACGGGTTTGGCAATGGTAAATATTGCATCCAAGACGTGGGTTTCAGTCACTGTAACAATTCGTAGCTGTTAAATTCTGGTATATAAGGTTTTATCACCTTTAAAAAAATTGAAATTAAATAAAATTGTTGGGTAATGACTACAGAGTCGATTATGTGAAAGATACTTTTAACTTTTTTCTTAGTTCTTTGAATGATTTTGAAATCTGCATATTGAAAAAATTTCATGAAAGATTCAAGGTTTGTGGTTGTTGCAATTGATAAGCGAATAAGAGAGATTGGTTTTGGAGGAATCAAGATATGACAGAGAGACCCAAGAAGAAAAGTATGGTTACAAGCAATTAATTATTAGTTGTTTAGAGTTTCTTGCTCTGTAACAAAAAGATGATTAGGTAATTTTTGCGTAAAATACCAATATTAATTTACTCTAATCCCTTCTCCTATATATCAACTCTCATAAATATTCGATTAAGATTCATAAAACTGGATAAAGCTGAGAAGATCAAGACGATAAAGGGTATGTTAATAACGAGTCCAACATACCGAAGAACGAACACGTAGAATAAGAACTCGGAGAACATCAGAACTATAAAAAATGAGTGGGTAGGAGAAGAGGCAGAAAAAAACCTAAAAAAAGAAGAAAAAAACTAGAACATGAAGAAAATAAAAAAAAATTATTTTTTCTATTTACAAAACTGGATAAAACCAAAAGATTTTATCTTTTAGATTCGTAAAATGTTCATTACCTGATATAATTTAAGCAAAAACTATATTATTTTTATGAGGTTTTTTTAAGGTCTAAAAACTTACCTACAAATTTAATGGGACTTTTTGGGTAAGACTATCGAATAGCTAGAAATACAATTCATTTCATGTTATAGGCGTGTATGGTGAAAGATTCTCAATATAAATACTTGAATTAAGAGTAACATTTTAAACTATATTGAGAAATAAACAGTTTATCTATATATCTTCTTCGGTATATTATTATCAGTCAATGAAATGTTTTAAAATTCAAAATTTAATAAATTTAAGTAATGTTTCTGAATTTAGATAATATTAATTATCTATTTATATACTGTGTTTTTTTAGTAGATTTCCGTATGAATAAATGAATAATCAAATATTAGTTTGTTTTAAAAAATTAGGATTAATATTTTGAATTTTGACAGATGAATATATATTCTCCAATATATATTGTTACATTTCTAGAATCCCATAACGACGGAACTCACTAGACTTTTAGAACTACTGATTCCAGTTTTTGAAACATTTCTACGGTGAGATACTACATATGTAAAGTAGAAAAGAGTTCATTTCTTATTTAAAAAAAAAGGGCAAAAATTGATATTTCTTTTAAAGTATTTTATATTTGTGTTATGTGTTAATAGTATAATGCAATGATTGTACGAAGGCATGAAGGACTTGACACAAAGGTGCTCAGACGTTTCTCTCATGGAGAAAGATAAAGCAAAATATCAGATGATTATTAACAGTAAATAAATAATACAATTAAACCACACAATTATCTAACCATTAAAAAATACTTGGAAAAACAAATATATATGCAGATTATTCCTTAGTCATTATGATTCTTATAATATTTATAGTTAAAGAGAAGAAGTAGAAAATTCTACATAAAAAAAAACTACTTCAAAAAGAAATTGTCAAAGAAATCATAACTGATTTAGTTTTTACATGATAAAGCTTTAGATTATAATGTTGAGAAGAGAACTTTAAGGTTTTTAAATTATTCATGTTTGCATCTTGCGCGGATGCATCACCTAGCATTTTATCATTTTATGTATGCATATTTATTTAATATATAAAAGAAAAGTGAAAGTTTACTTATTATACGAAGAAGAAAGAACAAGAAAGAAGAATGAGGAAGAAGAAGAAGAACAACAATAACAGTTAAGAATAAGAAACAAAAAAAAGAACAAGAAAACAGAAGAATAAAGAAAGAAAAGAAAAATAAATAAATTCAAAATTTGAATTAAAAAAAAAAAGAAGAAAAAAAGAAGAAGATGGAAGACAAAGAAATAAGAGGAACGAAAGTTATAGAAAAAGAAAGAAGAAAACAACTTAATGTAGTAAAAAGTAAGATAAAGAAAGAAGAAGAAGGAAGTAGGAAGAAGAAGTAGAAAGAAGAAGAAGAAGGAAGAAGAAGGAAGAAGAAGAAGAATAAAGGAGATAGAAGAAGAAAGAAAAAAATAAGGAAGAAGGGAGAAGGGGAAGAAAGACAAAATACGAAGAAAGAAGAAGAATGAAAAAGAAAAATTTTAATGGAGAAGTAAGAAGAAAGAAGAAGAAAGAAGAAGAAAAAAAGAAAAAGAGGAAGGAAGAAAGAATAGGAAGAAGTAAGAAGGGTGAATTTGTTGTATAACCATAAGAAATCTAAAATTTAGAAACTAATCAAAATGCTTAGAGAGAGATAGGAAGAGATAGAGAGAGAAAAAGGGAAAAAATGGTTAGTTTTTAAATTATAGTTTTTTTTTGTTATTGAACCAAATTTCCCAAGTAAGAAAGAATAAGAAAAAAAAATAAGAAGAAGAAATTTGATGACTACATTTTCTCGCAATTACGAAGTTATGTTTTGCTATTTAAGAGTGGTCTGTTTATTTTTGGATCTGATATAAACTTTAATATGTTATCAGAATTTTGTGGTTTTTCTATTTGTGTGGTGTTAAATGTATTTGGTTATTTCCAATTATTCTTAAAAAAAATATATATTCCGGACTTTAATTTGTAATTTTTTTTATTCAATAAAATTTATGATAACTATTATTAACAATAAAGGATTATTTACACTGATTCAATATTTTGTAATTTATATTACATAAGTGTCTTGGTTTAAAAGAAAGTAGCACATTATTTATCATACGTACAATTTATAAATAATATTTAGAATAATGAACCTAACCAAAGCAGAAGAAATTTGTGGATGTACAATTTTTAGAATTAAAAAAGTGACATTCATTGATATTCAAAACAGTTTGCTTATAAACAAATTACCGTTTTAATCCGCCACTTTTATATTTGTTGTTGCAAAATGGCAACCACACTGCTGCGATCTTCCATGGTAATTTATTCTTACTGTTACACTCTAATGTTATTTTGTTTGGACCATAAGGTATTGTTCTGGATTAAATCAAACATTTAGGTTTTAGGATTACAAGCAATTCGTTGATCCGTTAAGAGTTTTTAGAGTTACAACCATTGCTTATATAATGTAAAAACCAATGTATAATAAATAAATTGCCCAGTTTATTTTTCCAAAATGATTTTGAATTGCTTGTGTGTCTTAAAGGTTAAAACTTATGTGATTTTGATTTTTTGGCTTGATTTTCTCAGCTCAAAGGCTTTCAATTTTTGAATTTCTGATGAAGTTTAAAATTGTTGCTTTGACTATTTTAATATGAAATTTGTGATAGAAAATATTTTCTTTTTATGTAAAAATCTTTATGTATTTAGCAGTTGGAAAATATTTAGAAGATATTGCATACCATTGATTCACGAAGAAAACAATAACAAAGAAGTTGAAGTTTGCAGCGTTAGTACAAAATGGCTGCAAATATTTCTTTTGTTTTAATATAGACTATTTATGTTTCACTTCTTCTTAAAATGTAACGAAAAGTTGGCTATTTTTTTTTAATTAACTGTGAAAGTTCCATGAGAAGGATAAGAATCGATTAGAAGGATAGACACTTACGACAAAATTTGAGAGAGAGAACCGGCTAGGGAAAGATATAAAAGATTTAGCCAGAATAATTACAATAAAACCTTATTCATTATGTTCTCGAGCTCTATTATTGTCATTGATTTATTTGAAAAACCGGTTCACGAAAACTTAATTATAAATCTTCTTTACAAATTTGTTTATGAATTTAAAAACTTGTGGTAAAATAATAATAAAAATTTCAATTAATTTAGTAAAATTTTTAAAATAAAACAGTTAAGGTATTTTTATAACTATAAATATAGCATTCAATATATTATAAATAGCATAATAAATAATTTTTTATGTTTATTTACCAAATAATAAAATTAGTAATCCAACATTCAATACAAAGAAGAATATGAGTGAAAGAAAAATAAAAACTAGGAGAAAAATACAGTGTTCGATAAAACGACTTGAAAAAAGAATGAGAAGATGAAGAATTTGGAGAGGAAGAAGAATAACCTGAAGAAAGTAGAAGAGTCACTAAGAAAGAATAATGAAGACGAGAGACACATCAAAATAATATTTAAGAAAAAAAGGAAGGAGAAAAAAAAACTTAGTGAACAAGAAGAAAGAAGAAAAAAATGAAATAAGAGGAAACACAAAGAAAAAAGAAAGAAGAAGAAGAAATACGAAAGATGAAGACAAAAGAAAGAAGAAAAAAGAAAGATGAAAAAGAAGAGAGAAGAAAAGAAGAAAGAAGAAGAGCCACTAACAAAGAAGAAAGAAGAAGAGAGACAAAAAAAAAGATTAAAAAAATGAAGTTAGTGAACAAGAAAATAGAAGAAATAATACAAAAAAACACAACATAAGAAGAAACACAAAGAAAAAAAAAAAGAATACGAAGAAACAAAAGAAAAATAGAAAAAGAAAGGAAGAAAGAATAATAAGGAAGAAAGAGGATGTTAGAAGAAATATAAAAAAATAAGAAAGACGAAGAAAGAAGAATAAGAAGAAAAAACAAAATGGATAAAAAAAAAGAAGAAATAAGAAGAAAGAAGAAGAAGAAATTTAATGTAAAAGAAAGGAAGAAAGAAGAAGAAGGAAGAAAGAAGACAGAACAACTTAATGTAAAAGAAAAAAGAAGAACAAGAAGGAAGAAGAACAAAATAATTCCAATATGAAATGTCTGAAAAGATTGATTTGAGTTTCAGATTGGGACTCCATAGTTTGATGGAGTGAAAGTTGTTACTCAATATCGAATTCTTTGTGGTAAAATTTGTACTTACCGGTTCATCGTCGTTAGAGTTAAAAAAAAATCATAAACTCACAAAAGTATCATCTTTTATGATTTTACATGTGTTAAATTTTGTGTTTTGTAACGTCTACGTGTAATGTCAAACCATGAATTGCGTTTGAAAGTTGGTACACCACTAATGCTGCTTCGAAACATTGACCCTAAGAATGGTTTGTGCAATGGAACGAAGCTGCTTATAATCTAGCTGGCTAATTATGTTATCGAAGCTAAAATCATTATGGATGACAAGGTTGGCGAAAAATTTCTTATACCCCGGATTTTTGTGTCTCCAGCGGAAGCAAGGCTTCCATTTAGGATGAGACGTAAACAGTCTCCAATCACTTAAATTTTTCCAATGACCATAGACAAGAGTCAAGGTAAAACACTTACAAAAGTAGGAGTGTTTCTACCAAACCGGTTTTTACAAATGGACAATTATACATGGCTTTATCAAGGGTACCAACCAGGTCAGGGTTGAAGATCTTGATAATGAATAAAAAGAATAAACCACAACGAAAGACGTTGAATGTTGTTTAGGAAGAGGTTTTTTCGAAAATTTATTAGATTGGTATTAGCGACCTAATTAACTATCAATAAGTTTTGTTTACGCTTTTCTTTATGATATTTATATTCTATTATTTCTGCATGTGTTTCTCTTCCTTACTTGAATATTATAACTTTGGTACATTTATTGATTAACAATATTATGTCTTTTGTGAAACATTTGGCATGTATCTAAAAATTGTTATTGCATCACAAACTAAAAAGTAAGTATATCGTTATTGAACTTGCTTAACAGATATACCAAATATTGGGCTGTGTTTTGATCATGTGCCCAAAAATAATAGTTTCTTGCGAAATGATAAATCTATAAATATCAAAAAACCTGCTTCTTCGTAAAAATAAATAATATTAAAAACAAGCTGTTTGAAGTTTTTTAAAAATGTTTTAGGGGCTCTTTATAATAACATGTTCTTAAAATTTTAATATAACAAAAAATGTTAACAGATTGTTTAGTACAGTTTGAATCACGAAAAATAAAATAGATTTTGCGATCAACATTATGATAGAATATCTAACTTATATCATTGAAAGCAAGTAGCCCGTGCATTGGATGATAAGGTTGGAGAAAAGGTTATTATACCCTGGATTTTTCTGTCTCTAACGGAAACAATGTTTCCATTTAGGATGAGACGTTAACAGTTTCCAATCACTTTAACTTTTGCAATGACCATAAACAAGAGTCAAGGTCAAACACTTGCAAAAGTAAGAGTGTTTATACCAAAACCGGTTTTTACACATGGGAACTTATACGTGGCTTTATCAAGGGTAATAACCTGGTCAGGGTTGAAAATCTTGGTAACAAATAAAGATAATAAATCACAACGAAAGACATTGAATGTTGTTTACGAAGAATTGTTCCAGATTATTTATTAGATTGGAATTAACGATCTAATAACTATCGATTATTTTTATTATTATTATTTAACTTCCTATTGATATGTTTTGTTTATGGTTTTCTTGATGGTATTTATATTATATTGTTTCTACATGCGTTTGCCCTTTTTTAATTGAATGTTATAACTTTGGTATTTATTTCTATTATTATGTTTTTTTCTTATGGTATATATTTTTAGAAACATTTGGCATGTATCTAAATATTGTTATTGTATCGCAAACTAAAAAATGGGCTCTTTATAATAACTTTTACTAATTTTTCTATATTCTTGAGTTTTTAATAAGACAAAAAAAATTTACAGATTAAAAATAGATTTTAACACCAACATTGAATCACGAAATATAAAATAGGTTTTGAGACCAACAATATCATAGAATCTGTAACTTATATAATTTTGTTATTTATATTCTATTATTATGTTTTTCCTTATGGTATATATTTTTAGAAACATTTGGCATGTATCTAAATATTGTTATTGCATCGCAAACTAAAAAATGGGCTATTTATAATAACTTTTACTAATTTTTTCTATATTCTTGAGTTTTTAATAAGACAATTTTTTTACAGATTTAAAATAGATTTTAACATCAACATCGAATCACGAAATTTAAAATAGGTTTTGAGACCAACAATATCATAAAATCTGTAACTTATATAATAGAAAAACAATAGCCCGCGCATTTGCGCGGGCAGCCACCTAGTTTTTTATAAATACGTTCTCTTCTGTCTTAGTTATTCCACATTCTATTGTCTTCTCCATTTGCAGAGTGGTGCAGAGTAGGTATGTCTTCTTTCCTTATCTTCCTTTTCTTTATTATTTTTTTTTTGTTTGTTATTTAATTATTTATTTTTTTATTTTTTTTGGCGGAGCTTTGTTTTACTTATTGATTTTCTGATGGTTCGTGTTTTTTTTTTCTTTTTGCAGGTAGAGCCCCGATTCGATCAAGTATTTTGTTGGTGGCTTGGTACCCGATGTCAGATGACGATGCGTCTTGGCTTGATAGAGCAATGGAAGAGAACGAGACGGGGTTGGCTTCTTTGGATGAAACAGAGATCGATGACGACAACGCGCCGGTTCCCGATATTGAGCTTTTTGTCGTAGAAAGTCTTGACGAGTACGATTTTGATTCGGAGTCGACGGTGGAAATCCAGGAGCAATTGTTTCGTGCACTTTGCGATTTTCCGGACTCACTGTGATATGGGTCAAATTTACCCTAAGCAACTCTCTCAAATTAAAAGATCAGTTGTAGTACTTAGGGATCGAATCCACAGAGAAGGGAAAGTCACGCAACAAACTTCTAATTTCGAATTAAGCTAAATAGAAAGATGGAATTTAAAACACAGAAATCAATTAAAAACGGTTTAGATTCAGGAGACGAAACGCTAGGTTCAGGGAAATTCTCAGGTGATTTAAATTGCAGGTCTAGACAGAATGTTAGGAATTATAAAGAACTGTTCTCGAACTCGAAACACTAATGTAAAATCAACCAACTCTCGCTGCGAAGATTATCTATGTCTAAACCCTAGAATTCCAAATCTCTTTGCAAATTCTAACAATTCAAACAAGCATTAAAGTTCATGTTCAATTGTTCACAAAACCCTAAACCAAATCTCTTTGCGAATAGGTATTTTGCTCATCTAACATTAGTTCAGGCAATCAATAATACTCTCGCATCTATTAATTAACCTAAGATCAGATTCTAGGTCGCGAAGATAGAATAAGCATTAAACACAAATCCAGATGAAGAACTCTAATGATTTTATCCTAACAATTTAATTCGACCTAACAATTCATTAATCACCTTTGAAAAACCCTAAACCTAACAAGCAAACTACTCAGACATGATCAATGAAACAGAAATCATAACTTGAATAGAAAGCATAAAAGAAATCAATAGAATAAATAAAGGGAGTTCCAAATTTGCTCTAAGGAGACAAATTCTTCTCTCCAAAAACCTAAACTTCTATGATTCTTAAAGTATGAGATTATGCCTAAACAATGGCTGAAAAACTATATTTATAGGCCTAGGTACGAGTCTTCAATTCCTTTTAAGATTAGGAAAAGTCTTGGAGATTTCCTTTTCTTCAAAAACTGGAAACTTCTCGATTCTGGAAATTGGAAAACCTGGTGTCGATCGACACTACATGGTGTCGATCGACACCTTGCGTGTAATTCCAGTCTTGACTTCATCACTTCGTGACTTCATTCCATTAAGCTCCAAAATGTATCCAAATCTCCAATTTGTCTCCAATTGTACCTCAACCTGTAAAGACTCTATATAGACTCGAAAATAGCCAAAAGACTCTATAAAAACACTTATATCATGGTCTAAAAATGGGTAAAAACCATGATATATCAACTCCCCCAGACTTAGCCTTTGCTTGCCCTCAAGCAAAACAGAAACTTAGAATGAAGTAGAAGTTTGAAAACAGGAACTTTCGAGTACCCCTTCAAAACGCCACATTGATTAACACTTCTTGAATCCACAGGTTATAGAGCCAACATTAGGAAATGTTCAGTGTACTTACCACAAGCTTAGCAATCTCCCAGTTTGAATTCAGATCCTTTCCTTGGTAAAAGTTTCGAACTCTAACAGTGGTAATGCCACAGAACTTTACAGATTCTTTGTCCTTCCTTAGTGCCTGAACAAGACATTCTCATGCAGCTCCCCTATTTTCTCTTCCCTTAGTCAACTTCTGCCCATTTTCAGGGTGTTCTAAGATCTTTTCATTGACTCTTCTTATTCTTTTGGATCTCTGGAAATAGTGCTACTCTCTACTTGTGTTCCTTGTGAGGAGACGTGTTCAAGAGCATCACTAATATTGTTCCTTGTGAGGAGACAGGCTCATGACAAAGACAATATTCCCAGACTTAAACTCTTTTTCTTTCTTTTCTCAAGGGAAGATCAAGGAGAGACTGCAATTGCCTATCTGTTCGGACTGAAAGAGGAATCAAGTTCTGCGCATACCTAGTTCTTATAAGGGGATCTGAACTCGCCCTGTTAGACTGATTCCACTTGTAGCTTTCTACTTAGTAAGTCCTGCAATCAACTCTTATAGCAATGGTTCCTCAAGTGTCAACTTCCTGTGGTTAGTTCCTAGAAAAACTGAAAGTTCCAACTGATTTTGACTCAATAAAACAAATTTTGAAAACTTTTTGACTCAAGATATAAAACAAAGTCAGTAATCACCTCCCCCAGACTTAAACAACACTGTCCCCAGTGTTATCAAGCCCCAAGTTGGCTAAAAGAAAGATTAGAAACAACTTAAAAGACCAGATAGAAGACTTACCTTCGCCTGCGCGTGGTGTCGATCGACACTATGGTGTGTCGATCGACACTGGTCATGTCGAGTCCAATGTCTTCTTTTTTCAACTGACTGAAACTAGGACTTAGTAAAACCAAAACAAAGTAAAAAGAAAAACGTACCTAACAGTGGGTTGCCTCCCACTCAGCGCTCGTTTACAGTCATTAGCTTGACTGTGTCGGGGGTTCAGACGTCTGGTGGATCAGAGGGTGGCATTGAATGCTTCCCAGACGAATGTCTTCTCATCCAAGGTGGTGTATAGGCATTAGATGCATGAGATTGACCAAAGAAATGAGGAACAGCAGCAGGGTGGTTTTTGAGTTCGGGTGGGATACTCCTTTTTCCTGCATCATTATCAAAAGAAACACCAAACCTTCTACGAGAATCTCGTTGCTTGCATAAGTGTGAAGCATCTGTTGAACATTTGATGTTCTTATTAAGAGGATCAGGAGGTTTGGAATTGAGTTCAGGAAGTACATACCTTTGCTTTCTTCGAGGTTTCAGGGCAGAAGGATGTGGAGGCGTCTGTTTGACAGCATATGATGGATTTGCAGCATTGGAAGCAGCTTCTGTTATGATCTTCGGAGGGTGTCGATCGACACTAGTGGTGTCGATCGACACCAAGTTTGCAGCTCGAGTCTCTGCACTTATTCTCCACTTCAGCTCTGCAATCTTTGCTTCCATGATGAAGACGTCTTCTTCCATCAACTTGTCATTGATTTGAACATCCTCTCTGCTCATAGTCCTGAAGAGATGATCATTTCCACCCCAGTCTTCAAGCTCAACGGTTTTCTTAGAATTCTCAGCCAATGCCTCTTGAATAACCAGCTTGTCCTTTTGCTTTTCAGTATCGAGCTCCTTGACATACCCAGCAGTAATGTCTTCCGAGTTTTCCATAAGTGGACCTTCTACCACGGACATCTCCACTGAAAAATCTTGACCATCAATGGTGGATGGTCCTCTTAACTTGTCCATGTCGAAGTTCATGACAACGTCACCCAAGTCAAGCTCTATTTTCCCTTTTCTCACATCAATGATGGCACCAGCTGAAGCCAAGAATGATCTTCCCAAAATAAGAGGATCTGCAGGTTCTTCATCATACTTCAAAACCACAAAATCTGTAGGAATCATGCAGCCTTCAATCTTCAATGGAACATCTTCTAAGACACCTTCTGGAATTCTCTTTGATCGATCAGCTAGGACAAGGGAGATTCTGGTTGGTTTGAAAACAGTCATTCCAAGTCGAACAGCAACTGAGTATGGTATCAAGTTGATGCTTGAACCTAGATCGCAGAGAGAGCGAGGAAACCTTCCTGTTGAGATTGAGCAATCTAGCACAAAGTTCCCTGGATCTGGTAACTTCTCTGGAATCCTCCTCTGAATCACAGCACTGACTTGTTAAGAAACCCACACCTTCTTCTTCTTCCTTGGAACTATGTTCAAGAGAATTGCAGTCACTTCTCTCGTAAGCAATGCTCCTTCCTCAGGACTAATGCCATTGACAACCATTCTCTTGACATATCTTCTTAATGCAGGTGAAAGTCTGACTGCATCAACTAGGGGTAACTCAATCATCAGCTTATCCATCATCTCCTTGCATCTGGCTTCTTCTCTCTCCTGTTTAGATCTTCTGGGAGGCAGGGGGTAGGGTATCTTAGGCTTGTACACTTTTTCCTCTTGAGATGGTAAAGCTGCAGCTCGATCCAGCGATGTCTGTATAGGGTGTCGATCGACACCAGCCTTGTGTCGATCGACACACGAGCTCGAGCTCTTGATTTCGCGATGTTCTTTGGGTGTCGATCGACACTCTCCTGTGTCAATCGACACACGATCTGCAGGGGCGTCCGGAGCTTCTTTTACAATCTCCTCCAACTCTACATGGTCTTCAGCACTTAGATTCTCCTTCTCCTCTGGTTCCATCTTGCTTCTGCTCCTTGTCGTGATGGCATTCACATGGCGTCTGGGATTTGTATCAGTCTTCCCAGGAAGAAATCCTTCTTGCCTATGAACAGCTTCTGCGGTTTGAGCAACTTGAACATCCAATTTCTTGACATGGTTGTTCAGAGATTCGAATTTCCCATTCAAGTCTTGGTACATGGCGTCCATCTTTCCAGTCACATCTTGATATAATGTGTCAATCTTCCCATTAAAGGCCACTGTCATCTTCTGTTGCCCTTCTAGAAGCTGTTCTATCATAGATTCCATCTTGTTGTCTTGTGCAGGAGGCTTCTGGTAAGAAGAAGAACCATAGCTTCTCTGGAAGTTGTTGTTCTGAAAAGGCTTCTGGTAAGAAGAACCATAGCCTTGCTGATTGCTGAACCTTTGACCTTGAAATCCAGCACCATTGATGAAGTTAACCTCTTCTTGTTCTGGCTCAAAGGTCTCCACTTCTGCAGCAAACTGAACTTGCCTCTTTCCCACCAAGAGATTGTGTACGTTGTCCAGCTTCCTGTTGACTTCAGCGATATGGGCTCCTCCATTCACTCCAGCGTGTTGTCTTCTTTCGAAGTCTGCGTTCTTGGTGCTGTTACTAGAGGCCAAATTCTCTATAAGCTCTACCGCACCTTCTGGAAATCTTGTGTTGAAGTTGCCATTGCTCGCAGCATCTAGGGCCATCTGGTACCTCCAATCGATCCCTCGGTAAAAGATACCGATAAGCTGCGGCTCGCTGAATCCATGATGTGGACAGTCCCTCTGGTAAGATCTGAACCTCACCCAAGAAGCTTTGAATGCTTCAGTGGGTCCTTGAGAGAATGTAGTGATCTTCATCCTCAGCTCCTCGGATCTCGCATCATCAAAGAAATTGCAAAGGAATGCATTCTTTGTATCTTCCCATGTAGTCAAGGATCCTGGTGGCAGCTGCTTCAGCCAGTATGATGCATCTCCAGCAAGCGAGTAAGGGAAAAGCTTGCAGAAGAGATAATCATATGTAACTCCATTAGCCTTGATGCTTGAGGCTAAGTCCTCGAATCTCTCAACGTGGTCCATAGGGTGTTCATTAGGAAGACCATGGAAGGGATGCTGAGCCACTAAAGTGTAGTAAGCAGGCTTCAGCTCGAAGTCATTCCTCTGAAATGCAGGAGGACGGATCGCAGCTCTATTAGCATAGAACTGGTCTGGGCGGTTGTACTCGCCAAGTGTTCTTCCACGTCCAGCTTCTGCACCGGCGATTTGTATCGCCGGTTCGACTATGACGGCGCCAGCCTCATCAAGTCTATGTCCTTGGGCGTTCCTTCTGTTGCCCTGTAGGTCGACAAAGTCGCCAGCCTCGTTGCGCATTAGGATCAGTGGTTCTGCCATCTCAGTCTGCGTCTGGTGTCGATCGATACAAGCGGTGTCGGTCGACACTAAGGTATGGTGTCGATCGATGCTCTCTGTGTCGATCGACGCTCGAGCAGATGCTCGGTTTGTGCGTTCGAGATGACCGAGCTCCTGGTTCAATGGGACTAGTTCCTCTTCCTTGTTGCTTCTGGTACTGGGCATGCACCTGAAACCAAAGATGAGAAACTAAATCAGTAACAAAAACAAAAATAAAAACCTAGACAAAATTCTAATACTAGAAATCTGTAGGCAACTAATCTCTTTCCCCGGCAACGGCGCCAAAATTTGATATGGGTCAAATTTACCCTAAGCAACTCTCTCAAATTAAGAGATCAGTTGTAGTACTTAGGGATCGAATCCACAGAGAAGGGAAAGTCACGCAACGAACTTCTAATTTCGAATTAAACTAAATAGAAAGATGGAATTTAAAACACAGAAAGCAATTAAAAACGGTTTAGATTCAGGAGACGAAACGCTAGGTTCAGGGAAATTCTCAGGTGATCTAAATTGCAGGTCTAGACAGAATGTTAGGAATTATAAAGAACTGTTCTCGAACTCGAAACACTAATGTAAAATCAACCAACTCTCGCTGCGAAGATTATCTATGTCTAAACCCTAGAATTCCAAATCTCTTTGCAAATTATAACAATTCAGACAAGCATTAATATCATGTTCAATTGTTCACAAAACCCTAAACCAAATCTCTTTGCGAATAGGTATTTTGCTCATCTAACATTAGTTCAGGCAGTCAATAATACTCTCGCATCTATTAATTAACCTAAGATCAGATTATAGGTTGCGAAGCTAGAATAAGCATTAAACACAAATCCAGATGAAGAACTCTAATGATTTTATCCTAACAATATAATTCGACCTAACAATTCATTGATCACCTTTGAAAAACCCTATACCTAACTAGCAAACTACTCAGACATGATCAATGAAACAGAAATCATAACTTGAATAGAAAGCATGAAAGAAATCTATAGAATAAATAAGGGAGTTCCAAATTTGCTCTAAGGGAGACAAATTCTTCTCTCCAAAAACTATCTATAAATCTCTCTCTAAAATAATTGGTAGCCTAAACAATGGCTGAAAAACTATATTTATAGAAGAGGATTTTCGTCCAGGAGCAATCTTGTAATTCTTCAAAGCTTGAGTGATTTCCTTTTTCTGATGGAATTGGGAAACTTTGGCCGTCCTTCCTTGGTGTGGTGTCGATCGACACAGATGGTGTCGATCGACACCCTGTGCGTATTTCTGCTCTCTCGACTTCATCACTTCGCAGCTTCTTGCAGAATGCTCCAAAAAGCTTCAGAATCTCCAATTATGCTCCAAACGTAGTCTAACCTATAGACTCAGAAAGGACTCGAAAACTAACAAAAGACTCTATAAAAACACTTATATCATGGTCTAAAAGTGGGTAAAAACCATGATATATCACACTGTCGGATTCGAAATCATTGTTAAGTTTCAAGTATTTTCACGGGATCTCTGGTTTGGAGATTCGGTCTCCCGAGGCAGGCGAGCGGCCTTGGACCCATGCTCTCGGTTGGATATTTCTTTACGAGTATTGGTTTGTTCATTGCGGGTTGTGGTTTCTGTTGCCCGAGCTCTTGGTGGATTTATGCGCCGCTAGGGGAATAGCATTTTCTCAACTTTGTCCGGGCGCGATCCGGAATATTGTTGCGGCCACACTTTTGGCGTCCGATTATGGGGTCTATATGAGTCTCCACCTTTTCGAAGCGATGTCGGTCGTCCAATGGAATACCCAAGGGATTACGAGGACCGTTCTTGTGAATATGAAAGCAGGGCGTATGATTGTTTGTGCTTCTTGGAGAAGAGAGCACGACTGGTGGAGACGTTACTTCTATGTTCGTTTGACCGAGGTGTCGGTTCCCGACGTTAGCAAAGGGTTTAGATGTCGTTGGAGCACGAGCCTTGGTAGACTAAGTGATTCGCTCGAGATCTGTTTTGATGAATGAATTGTCTGACCTTTTTTTCTTTGATGTTTCGCAGTTCCACATCCGACCGGCAAGTCGCTCTTGAGAGATATCAAGACGATCTTCGAAAAATCAAGCGGTTTGGTGCCCAAAAGTGGTCGACTATTGTCTCGGTTCGGGAGAAGAGAGACGGTGTTCCCGGGTATATAGGTTAGCTTTCTTGAACGTTACATCCTTTCCTACTCGCTTTTTTTTGTCACCCCCTTTTTTTTAATATTCGTTCTTATTTTGTAGTGAATTTCGATCTTCTGAAAGAGATGGATAGGCGTTTGAAGAAAGTTCCCAAGTTTTCGCAGGCGCCTTCTCCTGCGACTCCGAAGCTCGTCGAAGCTGGGTCTTCCAGTGCTGTTCAGGCCGGTCGCCAGGTCGGGGAGAAGACGAGTAGAGTGAACAAGTCCCCGGTCCAAGCGGACAAGGTAAAGGCTCTGTCTGGCAAGGCGAAATTCGGCGTGATAACCTCGGGAAAGGATGCAGTGAAAGCTCCGGGGAAGGCCCGTAGCCGGGCTGCGGGTTCTTTTGAGGCTCCGTCGGGGTCTAAAAAGGAGAAGACTCGGAGTGTCTTACTCGGATTGCAGGAGACAGGGGGCTCGGTGAAAAAAATTCGCAAAGGGGGGGGAGTGTCCGGCGAAGTCGCCGTGCCTGCTGCTGATTGCACCTTTTCGTTTGAGCACACGGGGGACGGGTTGCTTATCGATAATGAAAATGCTTGTTTTGAGTTGTATCGGAAGATCAAGCATACACATAAAGAGCTTACTCTGATCGATGACGACTCTCTCGGAGTGAATATCCTTAAAGGCATAGCGTCATATCATTCTGTGGTAACTTTCGAATTGCCTTTTTTGTCAAAAGGTTCTTTTGTTTCCTCCGTGCTAATTTTTTATTTTAGCTGGCGGCCTCCACGAACAAGCTCGATCACGTGTTGCGGAAGGGTATTGAGAGGTCACGACAAAGGATTGTAGATGTGGAAGTTGAGCGAAACGCCGAGCGTGCGGACAAGGAGGAGGCTCTCAAAGAACTCGAAGCTTACAAGAAAAGGGCGAGTGAAGCTGAGGCGGCGGCGACGAACTATCGGAAGCAACAAGAGCAGTACAAAGGGAAGTATGACGCGGCTTTGATAAAGGGGCGCGTGAGGTAGAATGCGAGAGGCGGCGTGCTCTCGAGGCGGTCTCCTCAATGTACCGAGAGCGGTTTGAAAGGTTTCGGCATTTTTACAATGGTAATGAGGCCGTTTAGGAAGCTCTTAGTCTCTATGGTCAAGCGAACGCGGTCCTTGGAGCTTTTCAAGGCTCTGCGAGAGAAGGCGTCCTTTTTCCCGCGGAGAAAATTTCTGCTCTCGAGGAGGAGGTAGCCAGGAGAAAGAGCGAGGCTCTGGCTTTGCCAGTCGAGAAGTTTGTGGATGGCGATTTCGTCGTCACTCCCGTGGATGCTTGGATGGAGCGCTTGACGCGTCCAGAGGAGGTGACGTCTGCCATCAACGAGTATGGGTCAAATGCGACTCATATCACTTCCACGGTTGTCGCCACTATCCGGCAGGACGATGTCTCGGGACTTTAGTTTCTTTAGCCCTTCCTTTTTTTTCTTTTATCGGATAGTCCGTATGTGGACTTTTATCTTTTGATATGTATGAACCTTTTTGGTATGACCTCGTTATTATTCAGCATCTTATCTTCTCTTTATGCTTGAAATTTCATCGATGCTTGAGTCGCCGTATCTTATATTATCTTTCGTGAATTTAAAATGCGGGAAACTGGGACCGGCTCCGCTTGTTTTTGCTCGAATATTTTTTTAAGACTATAGAACGAGTTATACGAGGCGCTCGATTTTCGGCACGTGAAGTAAACTAACTTATGTAACTTGATACGTGTCACGATCATGTTAATTAATAACTTTGACGCATCCAACTTTATATAATAAGATACACTCACTTGTAGACCTAAACTATTTTTTTCTGTTGCGAACCTAAACTATTTTTTTTTTCTGTCGCGGACCTAAACTAATTTTTTTTTTTTAATTTATGTATGGAGAATTTTGGCTCAGTATACATATAAAACTTGTTATTTGAATTTATAAGCATAACAATTTTATGGCTATAATATTGTCTTTATATTATGTATAATACATAGGGTGATTTTAATCAATATACATAGAAACTTTGATAATTAAGAAAATGGTAATAGATAATCTAAAATTAGGTAATTAACAGAGAGAAACAAATTTTACACCAAAAAAATCCTTTTTATCTAATTTTATTACAAAAATGCCATTATGTTAACATTGTTCACTTTTTGGTTCGACAACACTGTTTACGTTTACGGAAACACTGTTGCAATTTACCTGAAAACACTGTTAGCATAAAAAAATACTGTTATTATGTAATTAACATGTTAAATAAATTATAAAAATGTAAAAATACATGTTAACAAGTAATATATCATATATGTTAACTCATTTATCGCTATAAATTATATGTTAAACCAGTTAGCGATGTAAAATTATCATGTTAATTGCGATATTCAAATACTATTATCATCAACCATGCTATTGTCACCACTGATAAACACTATTATCATCAACCATGTTTTCGTCACCACCGACCCCCCCACATTATTGTTACCATTGTTATCGCCATCACCATCATCATTGTTATTGTTTTCGCTATTAGTATGGCCGTTAACATTGTTGTCGTCACCAACAGTGTTTGAAATCAGAAAAAACCAAATGTGTAATTAAATAGTACAAGGAAGGATAAAAAAGGTTTTTAACAGCTTACCATGATGAATAGTGAGGGATGAGAGAGAACTAAATACTCTATTATATATTACTACCCATTGCAAATACTCTAATACATATTATGTCATTCTCTATATTTTCAAATGATAACAAATCTATACTATTGTCTATGTTCGTATAATATAGTTTGATGTTAAACAAAAAATAGTACAAATAAAAATACATAGCACCGGAACAATTTTGTGGATTGACATATCATTTTTTCACGCTTGGAACGAGGCTTTTCGATTTAAAGTTTAAGATTTGGTATATTTGATAAAATTAATAGAGAATATGGTAAATAATTTTATCTTTTCAAACCTTGAGAAGCATGGAAGGAAATCTGCAAATCTAAAGCAAATGGTGGGCTAGGATTCCGAGATATATGAGATTTCAATCAAGCACTTTTAGCTAAGCAAGCATGGCGCATCCTCAATGAACCAGATTCACTCCTTGCACGGCTATACAAAGGACGTTATTTCCATTCCAAGAGCTTTATGGAAGGTGATGCAGGCACTAGACCCTCGTATGCTTGGCGCAGCATTTTACACGGCCGAGAACTGCTTCAAAGAGGAATGATAAAGTCAGTTGGGAATGGAAAAGCTACGAAAGTGTGGTTAGAAAAGTGGGTCATGGATTCAAACCCAAGGAGACCGATGAACAAACAAAGAATCATTGATCTGGATCTCAAGGTGGAATCACTAATAAATGGTGATGGGAGTTGGAATGTTACCAAGCTAAATGATCTTTTTCCTCCAACAGATGCCCAGCATATCCAAGAATTACCAATTGGTAATACCGACGACCGTCTTATATGGGCATACACCAAACAAGGAGCATACACAGTTAAAAGTGGATACTGGTTCGTGGCAAATAATCCATTCACGCCTTTGCCACCAAAAACGCCAAGGGAACAGCTCCACATTGACTTGAAACAACGGATTTGGTCAATCCCCACTGAGCCAAAGATCTGCATGTTCTTTTGCAGAGTTTTTTCTGGAGCACTAGCCGTCTCCGATAGGTTAAGGACGAGAGGCATAAACATAGACACTACCTGCAATCTATGTCAGCAAGGACCGGAAACGATTTGTCATGCTCTGTTTAATTGTACTGCAGCTCAGCTACTGCTAACAGAGGTGAATTTCAAGGTTCCTACAAACGGTTTCTCCACATCCTTGGAAGAAAACATCACTTACATTATGGACCTTATGGAAGATCAATCTATTGCCGAGAGTATAAGAAGGGCCATCCCATGGATTTTCTGGAACATCTGGAAGAACCGCAATGCTGCTCTTTATGCTGGAATCCGAGAGCCAAGTACCATTATCATGAATAGAGCACTTGAAGAAGCTGAAATCTGGGTTGAGGTTAATAAGTCAGAGACGCAATTACCTGCAATCAAAGGTCGAAATGGGGTATTAGACAATCGATGGCATCCTCCGAGTCGGAATTTGATAAAATGCAACTTATCTGCTTCCTGGCGAAACCCAGTATCACACAGTGGAGGAGCATGGATCGCAAGAGATCATAAAGGAGAGGTACGCTTTCACGCCCGTGAAGCCTTTACTTGCTCTCTGAATCGTCTGATTGCTGAATTCAGATGCATTATCTGGACTTTGCAAAGCTTGCGAGATCTACACATAAGTGAGGTAATGATTGCTTCAGACTACTCGGCAGCAATTGAAGCGATTTTGAACCCAACAACATGGCTGCGTTACCGAGCTTTCACGGAATACATAAATCGTCTTCGGTCAGATTTTCAGATCTGTGAGATAGAGCTTGAACAATCAAAAGGAAATCACATAGCTAGAGAAATCTCAAAGAGCGTCACCTGCGATGGAAGATTCCAATCTTATCTGGCGCTGGGGGTCCTTTTTGGCTTCACGATCAGCTATACCGAGAAGCTCACAGGCACATGGAATCATCCTTACCTTAGGATTTCGATGTCAATTTCAGTTTTCGATTTCAGAGTTTGAAGCTCTGTGTCATTTTGATTGTGTTTCAATTTTTCCCCTTTTTATCAGAAATAAATTTAAGTCGTTAAAAAAAAAAACCTAGGTAGTTTTATAATATTTTAAAACATAATATAGAATATTATTCTATAATATGTGGGTCTATATAAAACGATGTGTTCTTTATTAACGATATTATTCATCTGTATAAAATTACTTGTATGTTTTGTCAAATTCAAATCATGTTGCATGTTTAATTAATTCAGTGTTTTTTTGTACTAATGTAAGTTAAGATTCAATCAAATATTATTTATGGTATGATATCAATATGGTTATTCACCAATAATAACCAAAAAGATCATTTATGTATGTGTATGTGTGTTTGTTTCCAAACTGTATAAATATGTATGTGTATGTGTATTTGTTTCCAAACTGTATAAATATGTATGCGTATGTGTGTTTGTTTCAGACTTTTCACTTTATATTATTGTAAACAAAAAAAGTAATGGTTTATTCCCTTACCAACTAAACTCTGACGTGTGGAGGGACCTATGCTAAATTAGATTTCATTTTGATTATTTGTTTTCTCAAGAAAATATAAATTATTCCCAAATTTCACACGACGAGAAAATAACATCGTGGAGGAAAAGAAACAACACGAAATTCGATTTTCCATGGCTAGAAAATAAGATCCTTTTCGACGGTACACTAGATTCCTAACTTTCTCAATCGAAACCTTAACATTCTTACAGAATCGAGAAAACCCAAGAAAAAAAAAGTTGGGATTTTCTTTTTTATTAACTTCCAGATGGGCGGCAACAAGAGACTGTTGACTGGTACAACGTCAAGCAGAGGTTATGGTAGTGGAAGCTTCAGAGATCCTCTGTTGCAGAACCAGGTCTGTCTTTCTTCCAATTCCATAAACCTTTCTTGTTTCTCACTTTCATGTCGATGATTCATGCTTTTGTAAAGTTTCATGATCGATGGAAAGTTTCGTACTTTGCTCACCCAGTTTCTTGAAACTCGAGGCAAATTATCAGAAGTTTCTTAATTTTTCACTGTTATCGGAAGAATCGTGGTTCTTAGAGCACTCGCAAGTGTTTTTTGACTTGAAATTACTGTTCAATTAGTTTTTGAAGCATAGGGTTCTCACTTGACAAGTGAAGAGATCATTCGATTGGAACAATTGGATTGTCCTAAGTCCTAACAGAAGCTAGTCAAATAAGAATGTCATTCAAAGTTTGATTCTTGAATGCGATTTTTCCAAATAATGAATGTGTTTCAGTGAAAACCTTGATTCCAAATAACAAACTGAAGTTCTAACTGTTACTCGCAAGTGTTATGTGACTTCAAATTACTGTTTAATTCGAAGAGTCTGGTTAGTTTTTGAAGCATAGGGTTTCTCACTTGACAAGTGAATTCGATTGGAACAATTCGATTGTCCTAACAGAAGAATGTCATTCAAAGTTTGATTCTTGAATGCGATTTTGCCAAATGTGTTACTCATTCTTCTTTGATGTATGCAGGACAAACCGAAAGTTATTGGAGAGGAGATAAGCGAGAATGGTCCAAATGATCTCGAGCACGGTGTAGTTGAGGTATGTGATTGTGCTGTTCTACAGATAAACTTTTCATATATAGAAGTGATAATATCTTATTTGGTTTTTCAGGCAGCAAATGTCGGATTTGGAAGAGTCTTTTCGTTGGTGAGTGATTCTTGGTTTAGAAGAAGCGTTTAGCATTCTTATATATAAAGATTCGTCAATAATCGAACATTATGGTTGCAGGCTAAGCCTGATGCAGGAAAGCTAGTGATTGGTACCATTGCTTTGTTGATAGCTTCAACAACTAATCTCCTCGTTGTATGTCTCATCTCTCGATCTTCGACTTCCTATTAGGAGTTTAGTTTCTTATATGGTCTAGAATCTGATTATTACAGTAGAATGATTAAGAAAGTCGGAATTCTTATGTGATGCAGCCAAAATTTGGTGGAATGATTATAGACATTGTGTCCAGAGATGTCAAGACGCCTGAGCAGCAAGCGGAATCCATTCGTGCTGTTAGAAACGCCGTAGTAATCATTTTGCTTATCGTTGTAATCGGGTAATTGCATCTTCAAGATTCTTCCTTAGTCCTTTCTTGATCTTTAAAGTTTTGGTTTTGTCTATAACTTTTAATTTTCTGTTTTCTGGGTCTCTTTAGATCGTGTTGTACGGCTTTGCGAGCGTGGCTGTTTAACTCGGCCAGCGAAAGAGTTGTGGCTCGGCTGAGAAAGGACTTGTTCAAACACCTAATGCATCAGGTAAAGAAAGTTTACTCAAAACACATTTCTCAAGATTCTTATGGCTTCCTTTATCTCTTTTGCTTTTATTAGTCTTTCATGCATTATCTGTGACTTTTTGATATCTTCAAGAACTTGAAAAAAAAGTGTTTTTTGTTGCTCCCTTGCTAACAGGAGATAGCATTTTATGATGTCACGAAAACCGGAGAACTCCTAAGTAGACTATCTGAAGACACTCAAATCATTAAAAACGCTGCTACTACGAATCTTTCTGAAGCTCTTCGGAATGTAACAACCGCGCTTATCGGAGTTGGTTTCATGTTTTCATCATCTTGGAAACTAACATGTAAAGAAGCTTCTCTTCTCTTTTGTACTAATAGATGGAAAATAAAAACACTGACTCATCTTCTCTTTCATCAATCATGCTTTTTTTCCAGTGTTGGCACTAGTGGTGGTTCCGCTAATCTCAGTTTCTGTGAAACAATTCGGTCGCTATCTCCGTGAACTATCACACAAAACTCAAGCAGCAGCTGCTGTTGCTGCATCAATTGCTGAGGTTATCTTTTTATCCGTTTCTCATATAGATGTTTTTTTTTCTTTTCTGTTAGTATTTTAAACTGGATTGGATCAATGTTTAGGAATCTTTTGGCGCAATCCGAACAGTTAGATCTTTTGCGAAAGAAGGTTATATGGTATCACAGTACTCCAAGAAAGTCGATGAGACTCTGAAGCTAGGACTCAAACAAGCTGTGAGTTTTTTTGTGGCACAAACCATTTCATAAAAATTAAAACTTTTTGATGTTTCTCTGAGAGGACATATCTGTCTTTGAGTGATTTAGGTGCTTGTCGGGCTGTTCTTTGGGGGACTAAACGCAGCTTTCACGTTATCTGTTATTACGGTTGTTAGTTATGGAGCATACTTAACCATAACCGGTTCCATGACCGTTGGAGCACTCACTTCCTTCATTCTTTATAGCCTCACAGGTTTCATTTGCATTCTTGTTTCTTCCTTCATTCGATTTGGAACTTTTGAAAGACTTATTGTGTTAAACTAAGATACTGCTTTTGGCAGTTGGTTCATCGGTGTCTTCTTTATCGAGTTTGTACACAACTGCAATGAAAGCTGCGGGCGCCAGTAGGCGGGTATTTCAGATCTTGGACCGTGTTTCTAGCATGCCAAGTTCAGGGGATGAGTGTCCCGTCGGGTGAGATTTCTTCTCAGTTTCCTCAACTCACTCTCTATATCATAAGAACACTTTAGGTTTATATCTTGGGAATGTTATGGTTGCAGCAATCCTGATGGAGATGTGGAAATAAATGATGTCTGGTTTGCTTATCCTTCTCGCCCCAGTCACATGATACTTAAGGTAATACGAAACCTTTTGTTACGGTTTTAGATCAGAGGAAACATATATACACTTCAACTTATAAACATTTACCATGATGAAAGTTTGGTAGAGCTTTTTGTAATTTTCTTGACTCCGTAGTTGCAGAAATGGCAGATTCTTGAACAATAACTATACATTTCTTGACTCCGTAGTTTCAATGTGAACCCGAAATATGTGCAGGGAATATCGTTGAGGTTGACACCAGGATCAAAAGTTGCACTTGTTGGACCAAGTGGTGGAGGAAAAGTAAGTTCACACCATACAGCTTTTCGGATTGTGCACACTCATAGCATTGAAACTTTTTTCATATTGTGCATTTGCCATATTGCAGACGACGATAGCCAATTTGATAGAGAGATTCTATGATCCTGTCAAGGGAAAGATTTTGCTTAATGGAGTTTCTTTGATGGAAATATCCCATCAATACCTTCACAAACAGGTAAATTTCTCTGTTTCTTGAATCATTCATGTCCATACATATTTAGTAGAACCCGAATCTTGAATTTCTCCATATTCGTTTCAGATCAGCATTGTAAGCCAAGAACCGATTCTTTTCAACTGTTCAATCGAAGAGAACATCCCATATGGATTTGACGGTGAAGCTAGTCCTTCAGATATAGAAAGCGCAGCTGTATGCACCTCCCAAATCTTTTTCTTTCTCCATTTTTGTTGTGTTCATTGATGCGTTAGAGGTGTTCAGTGCTAATCTGAATAAAAATGAAACGTTGTTGCAGAAAATGGCGAATGCGCACGAGTTCATAGAAACGTTCCCGGACAAGTATAAAACCGTTGTTGGAGAACGCGGAATACGTCTCTCAGGAGGACAGAAACAGAGGATCGCAATCGCGAGGGCGCTTCTTACAAACCCGAGCGTATTGCTCCTTGATGAAGCAACAAGTGCACTGGACGCTGAAAACGAATATCTTGTTCAGGTAAAGAAAAAAAGAACTTTGGAATCAAGAACTCAAAAGACTAGGAATTTCCAAAACGACTTTTAGTCATATCATAATGTTCTGAACCTGTTTGCAGGATGCGATGGACTCGTTGATGGCGGGAAGAACGGTTCTGGTGATAGCTCATAGGTTATCGACGGTTAAGACTGCAGACTGTGTGGCGGTTATATCAGATGGTCAAGTGGCTGAGAAAGGGACTCATGATGAGCTTCTCGGCTTAAATGGAATCTACACTAATCTTGTCAAGAGGCAGCTTCAGAGTTCTTCCTCCGTAACCAACTTGTGAGATAGTTTTCTGACTACAACAACAAGAAAGAAGAAATCACTGCGAGCAAGAGTAAGAGATAGTTCTCTTAGCGATTTCTCTTACACTTATTCGCGCTCATTTGCTCGAATTTGTATGGATTCAGAAAACGAAATAGCATAGCATAAAACAAGAACACATGTGCAATTTGTGAGAGAATCGTTGTATCTTAGTTACTCGCAATAAAAGAGTCGCTGATACAAACGCTTCTATGTTCTTTTGATACCTCTTAACGGCAAAACCCTCTGATGCAACTAGAGGATTAGGCTTTACTCCTTTATCAAAACGCAGCACTTCAATCAGAGCAATAAACCAGCTCTAATAATAGACATAACCAGCTCTCATAATAGAATTCCAATTTGATATCAAACCAATACCAATCTGGAATTGAATCAATGCCAATGTGTTAACGTAGGTAACGAACCAAAACCTAATTTAGGGCCCCATATTTTTTTGAACTAAGACCCTAAACCTAAAAGCCCAAAAAAAGGAGACATGGACACGAAGGAGAAAAAGAAGACGAAGAAGTCTCCGGAAAGAAGAAGAAAGCTAGGGCGGAGGCCGAGACGTCGAGGAAGGAGAAGCATTGGGAAAGGGATATATGGTTCGTGGCAGTAAGGAGAAGAGGAAACAAAGCAGATCAGAGTTATAAAAGCCGAGACAGCAAAACAGAGGCGAAAGACGAAGAAGAAGGCATATACAAGTTGGGTTTTGGGAGAGAGATTCAAGCTAGATCTGTTCAAGGAAGTCCGGATATGTGGTGGATCCCGATAGCGATCGAGTCAAGGAAGTCATCGGACCTATCGTCTTTGACTCTTTGTGATCGAAGTTAAACCCTAGCTGAGGTTAAGCTTCCTTGCTGCGCAAGTAAACAGCAGAAACTGTCCCAGATCTGAAACCCACAAAAGGGGTTTTGGGGGCCGTTTTCGGATCGAAAACTGAAGAATTTAGGTACGATTCCTAGAGGATCTTGGATATATATCGTTGCAAGAAAATCATTGGAGCAAGTACCGCTTTGATATATGGCACTAGAACGAATCCATCAAGGTACAATCAAAGGCCTAAACCTCTTCTCACATTGATTTTACAACGTTGTTTTCTTGATTATGATCAAGTTTGCTCTGTTTTAGTAGATGTTATGTGTAGCTGATCATTCTTATGATAAGTCTCTTTTCTGTTTGCTCTGCTTTAGTAGATATGTACGTACGTAGCTGATCATTCTTATGCCATGTCTCTGAAAGTATGAAGCATGGGGACGTCTGTTTGTAGCCGTCTGATCACGTCCTAGGTATAGTTTCGGGATAGATACGGCACGGAGACGACTTGGAAACGTCTGTAAGATGTAAGTATTAGATTGTTTCTTTTTGTGTTTTTAATCATATTCATTCAACGATTTTAATTTTTATTAAATAACCAAGATAATTGTAGTACCTTTTTTATAACAAAAACATTTAAATAACAAAATCAAAAACAATTATTGACTAAAAATTATGACTAAGCTATATTGATGTGCTTTAGTGTAAAATACTTATAATAATTCGTTTTTTTGTAAAAACAAAAATCAAAACCCCCAAAAAATTGAAATTAATGAAAACCTTTTATCAAAAGAAAAAAAAAATACTTATAATAATATATATTGTCGTACCTATGCCGTACTCATTTTTAGAAGTTTTAATTTTGTCGTTTTTATTTCCTACTCCCCCATCCCCCTATTTTGTCCACGTATTGGCAAACCCAGGCGCCAAGGTCTGTGGGTTGCGAAGGATGCGAATACTGAATCATCGAGTTTAGAAAATAAACAGCTGCATGCAAAGATCGATGAAGCTGACAATCACATGTTTTGTTAATGATCTTAAAGAGGTTTTTTTTAGTTTTCTTTTCTCATATTGAAATTCATTGAAATTGCCTCTACTTTATCCATGACTGTATAATTGGTGGGTTTTTTTTCTTCACCAAACCATTCTAAGTACTTTAACAAATGGATCTGTCAACTTAAGAGCATAAAGAACATTTTTGCAAAAGATCTTTTGCATCATATATGTTTTCACTTTTTTTCCTTCGGCTTCCTTTGACCATTTGAAAATATTCCATTCTTCAAATGAAAAATATAGCAATTCTAGTCATATCAGACCTATGCAGACATCTTTGATTTGTGAATATTCTCATCATGTTACTTATGAAGAATGGAATAATTCCAAATTGCCAAAGGAACCCAAAGAACAAAAAAATGAAAACAAATTTGATGCAAAAGAGTTTTTGCAAAAATATTCTTTANTATTCTCATCATGTTACTTATGAAGAATGGAATAATTCCAAATTGCCAAAGGAACCCAAAGAACAAAAAAATGAAAACAAATTTGATGCAAAAGAGTTTTTGCAAAAATATTCTTTATTCTTTTAAGTTGACCGGCCCGTTTGTTAAAGTACTTGACATAGTTGATGAAGAAAAAAAATACATTAAATATATTTATGCAACCATGGATAAGGATAAAAAGGCAATTTAAACGAGTTTTGATATGAAGAAAGAGAACTGTACAGTAAAATCTATGTGATCATTAACAAAATATGAAATTGTCATATTCATCGACCTTTGCATACAGCTAGTTATTTTCTAAACCCTACGATTTAGTATTCACATTATGATGATGTACGTTGTGAAAAAGTTGAAAAGAGTGTATGATGAATAATGTGGTAATTATAGATTGACTAAATCACCAATAGTAAAATCTCAATTTTCTTTGTTATTTTCATATACTAATAATAGATAAAAACTAACAATATTTTCATTCTAATAACAGATTGTTGGTCGAATTATGGATCTACAACTACAAACCTCAAGAACTTTGCCATAAAAGTTTTTAAACTCACTTGTAATGCTTAAATCATAGTTTCTTACAAATTGAACCTTATGGGGGGGTATTAATGTGCTTTTGTCTTCTAGTTTTCTATTGTTGCAGATGGGAGTAATAATGCTAACGTAATTTTAAGATATTTTTCTCTGATCTAGTATGGACTTTTTGTGGGAAACCATACTGGTGAGGTGATGTGATGCTGCGTTTATTTTAAAAATATTTTTATGGTTTAAATTTTTTGATTATTTTTTGTGAATAAAATTTTGGGATTTTTTATATTTTATGCAGCTGTCGTTATTGTTTTTTTGTTTTTTGAACAAATTTTAAGTTGTCGTTATTGTTTTTTATAATTCCGAGAATCTTAAACCTATGAAATGATCCAGATTAATCCCTGAGAGAGAGGTGCAGTCTATGGATAAACCTTCTTTTCGGGTATTCCGGGTATTCAAATGACCGAAAGTAAAGGTTAATATCCTTGTGGTCAAGTGGAAATGATTTAACAATTCCATTTGAGGAGAATCGATCTTAACTTAGATCAACAAGGCAATTTCTATTCAAATAAGAACCACTAGATCGTTATTGTTTTGTTTTGAGATTAATAAACGATTATGAAAGAAAAAAAACTTTATTTTTTGGGATTGTTTTATAGAGTCAAAAACGAAACAAAATTGCACTGAATATGTCATATAGTTAACGACTTTTCTTATCCAATCTTCGTTGCATTAACTGATACTAACGTACGTTTTATACGATTTCAGACAAATTTGTGATAACCTGTCCAGTGTCAATTTTCCAAATTTCCGTTTCCAAGTCATAGGATAATACTCGCCTAAAAAGGATTTTCCATACTTACTCCGTACTCTGCCTATAATATTCCATATTTATCGATCCAAAATACGATTAAGTACTTTTGCAAAAAAAAAAAAAAAATATACGATAAATTAAAAAATAAAAAGCTGTTAGAAAATAAAAATACCATAATATATCTATCTAATCTAATCATACGTTTGGTAAACACATGATTTGAAATGGTTAAAAACCATCTCGTTTCTTTTTAACCTCATCTCAACCGTTTATGTCATTTATCTATCCGATTGGTATTTGGTATAACTGAGGAAGTAATTAGCGTATAACCCCACTTCTAGACTTTTCAATAGATACTTCCAATCAAAGTTAGATTTGTATGTATATATTAGTAATATTACATATGTATGGTTCTAAAATTTCCCATAGATATACTGATGGAGGATATTCATTGTTTTTTAGAAAGAAAAAAAGGAAGAAAAAGACAAATTTTCATCCTACAAAAATTGAATGTTCGTCGAATCTAAAAGTCCAAATGGAAGACGAAAGAAACGACCTTTCTAAACGTTACACTTGTTTTTCTTATTCCTTTTTTTGGTTAAAAGAGTTTTTTTTTTATTCTCTTTTTCTTTTACTATTTTTCTCATTTTAAAATAAGTGTTTTACCAAATGAATTGTTTCCAAACATGTTAAATTTTTTGTATGATTACCACCAACACGAAAAAAAAAAGTTAAAGTAAATATTTAATTGCTGAAAACTATAACTTGAGCTATTTGAAAAAAAAAAAAAAAAGGGTAAATAATATCTTCTTAGATTTAGCGTCAGATTCAAATGGTTCCAAGTTATAATATCGTACAAGTGACAATAAAGGAAACAAAAATGTCGTCATGAAGAAAAGAGAAAGACAATAATAGAAAAAATCCAAAGTAAAAGACATCCAAAGAATCCAAATTTGTCATGGACTCTACTTTCGTCGATGACCCTCTCTCTACCATTCAGTTTCAGTTGCGTCAATGTCTTTACGTCCGAAACAAAATAGAACTTCATGTTGTTCCTAACACGCTATCTTAACAATTAAGACTCTGTATCTTTTTATACACACAGATACACATATATTAATCTAATATTCAAAAAAACTTTTTTTTGTGTTAAAGATATTCAAAAAACTTTCTAATCAAGTTATGACTTTATATAAATATACATATTGGCTAATTAATAAAAAATTCTAGAAACTATTTTACTTTTAAAGTTTCCTCCAAAATCTATCAAAAAGTCTAAAAATTCGCTTTCCTCCAACAACTTTAATCTTCATCAAAAACATTAGTTAGAAAATGTTAAAAAACGCAACATATCATATAATTCGTAACAATGTTTATTTACCCCAAAAAAAAGGAATAGGAAGTATAATTAAGTCGTGTCGAACGAACGTGTATGCATATCTTTGCATGTACCCAATTTTGATTTGTCATTTCACGTGATTGAACGAACATCTCTCATTTATTTTCAAAGTCCAAAATTTTCATGAAAAGTTGATAGTTCGGCATTGTGATATTCTTTTTCTTTTCACATAACAAAATGTTTGGCAGACATCCCAAATCTAATGTAGCTCAACTTAAGTATCCAAAAAAAGTTGTTTATTGATTGAATGCATATTTTTTGATGCTATTCGACAAAGAAAGCAATTAAATCGGTGACGAATATCATGTATATTAGGAGGATATAGCTATACAATAAATACAATACATTAGCCGAACATAGGACGATTCTAACATTATCGTCATTTTGAGTGGTCAAGGATCCAGCTCGATGATAAAATATCCTAGCTAGCCAAGAACAAACACTTTTGATAATAATAATATGTTTTCGTAATAACTTCATATGTATTATACTAGTTTTTTCCTCTTTTTTTTCCCTCGTCTAAGTTTTATTATCCAAATGAAATACAAAGTGAATTACAAGGTGGCATAAAAGGTAAAATACAATGCTGAAAAAAAAAAA
Source organism: Alliaria petiolata (assembly GCA_020283515.1). Taxonomy (NCBI): domain Eukaryota; kingdom Viridiplantae; phylum Streptophyta; class Magnoliopsida; order Brassicales; family Brassicaceae; genus Alliaria; species Alliaria petiolata. Next base: position 291,552,479 of record JAHZTW010000001.1, read on the forward strand.
AAAAAAAAACACACACAGAAATAGCAATGATCAAACATAAACCTCCAAAGAGATGATTTTCGATGACATATTGATAACATTATATAATTTTGATTTGGTAAAGGTAGAAAATATTTACTACTACTATTTTTGAAAATATTTTTCTACCTTTACCAAGTGAATGAATGGTTTTTTTTTTTTTGGTAGTGAATTGTTTTTCTGGTTTCTCTTTTTGACTTGGTAAAAGTAGAAAATATTTACTACTACTATTTTTGAAAATTGTTAACCATAAACCATTGACCAGTTTTTGAGTTCATACTTCAATATTTATGGCTATAATTTGTCATTATCCATTCTAGTTAACTTTTTATTCTTTTTATTTTTCTTGTTTATACAAAATTGAATTCCTCTTCATCTCTGATTCTCTCATATATAAGATAGTATCATCATCACCGATTGATTATCTCTCACCATAAGAAATGGATTCATCACTTGACGTCATCGAGGTGTCATGAGTCACTCCTTCTGACTCGTCCGAGTCACTCACTCTCCCGCTCACCTTCTTCGACCTTCTCTGGTACAAACTCCACCCCGTCCAACGAGTCATCTTCTACCGACTCGCCGACGCAACTCGCCCTTTCTTCGACTCAGTCATCGTCCCCAATCTCAAATCCTCTCTCTCCTCAACCCTCTCTCACTACCTCCCACTCGCCGGCCAACTCGTCTGGGACTCGCTCGACCAAAAGCCGAGCATCGTCTACACTCCAAACGACGCCGTTTCTTTTACCGTCGCCGAGTCTAACGCCGATTTCTCACTGTTAACCGGTAACAAACCGTTCCCCACCGCCGAGTTGTACCCATTAGTGCCCGAGTTAAGCAACTCCGATGACTCGGCCACCCCCGTGTCGTTTCAAGTCACGCTGTTTCCTAACCAAGGTTTTTGTATCTGCGTTATCGCACACCATGCCGTTTTAGATGGAAAAACGACAACCATTTTTCTCAAATCATGGGCCCACACATGTAAACGCCAACAAGAAGAGCAAACGGCAAACAATTCCCTACCGCAGGATCTAATCCCGATTTACGATCGTACGGTCATAAAAGCTCCGAACGGGATCGAAACGGTGATTCTGAACAAGTGGCAGTCTTTATTCAAATTATTCTCCGGCGGCAAAGAACCAGAAAACCCCAAGAGCTTGAAACTCCTTCCGTCGCCGCCGATTAATCCTGACGTCGTCCGATTCACACTCGAACTCACTCGAGAAGACATCCAATCGCTTCGAGAGCGGCTCAAGAGAGAATCTTCTTCCTCTTCGTCGCCGAATGAGCTTCGATTGTCGACGTTCGTGGTTACTTACTCTTACGTTTTAACTTGCTTGATCAGAGCTCGAGGTGGAGATCTGATTAGACCGATCGGGTACGGATTCGCGGTGGATTGTCGAAGCCTCGTGGATCCGCCGATGCCGTCGAATTATTTCGGGAACTGCGTATCGGCTTCGTTTAAAATGCCGTTGACGGCGGAGCCGTTTATGGGCGCGGAAGGGTTTTTGGCTGCGGCGAGAACGGTCAGCGATTTGGTTGAGGGATTGGACGAGAGCGTGGCGTTGAAGATCCCGGAGCTTTTGGATGCGTTTACGACTCTTCCTCCGGGATCACAGGTCCTGTCTGTTGCCGGGTCGACCCGATTCGGAGTTTACGGGTTGGATTTCGGGTGGGGAAGACCGGAGAGAGTTGTGGTTGTTTCGATCGATCAAGGCGAAGCGATTTCTATGGCGGAGGGTAGAGATGGGAACGGCGGTGTGGAGATTGGCTTCTCGCTCAAGAAACACGAAATGGAGGTTTTGATTGATTTGCTTCATGGCGGATTAAAAAATTAAAATAACTTTTTGGTTTCTTTTAAAGGGATTAAATAATAAAAGAATTTAACATTGATTTCTTGTTTTTTTTTCGACTAAATTTCATTAAAATAATAAAGTACAAAGAGAATTACGAAACCGAATACAAAATATCAAAATACAAATTATTGCATAAATAGTTAGTTATATGTGTCATATACTGAAAACAAAAAATAGAAGAAAGGAATTTGAAACGCTGTTTTTTAGATAAATCTTACACGCTAATAGACAATCTACGATGTTATTTTCCTTCTTCACTATTTGTCCGACTCTGGTATGATATATATGCCATATTGGCATTGCTTTTTTTGTTTTCCAAATCGTACCAAAAAATCATTGCATCCGTTAAATGTTTTTGAAATATCAACACGATACCAATTAATTCGTATTCGCGTCATTGATATTAATGTATACTTCATATTGCTTCAGCTTTGACTCCGTTTATCTTTGAGTATGTTGAAAGCCTCTTTCTGTAATACCGTTTTGATTTCTTGTTGTTTATGGATAACCGGAAATTGTTGTTTGATTGTCGTTTTTTTTGTTTTTTACTTCTCTAACTTAAATTATCACCAAAAGAACTCAAATAATTTTAGATAGATTTCATAAATAGAGAAGAAGGGAGAGTTGCTTGAGAGAAACCCTAACACACATGGACTTATAATATCACATTGGGCTTGATAGCTTTGTCTTAGGCATGTGTAGTATAAATAATTTTGTAAGCCATACAATTGGGCTACGACGTAGTAGTAATACTTAGGGGTTTGGACACGGAACCTAAACTTTTATATTTTGGGATATTCGTTATCAGACTTGACATTTACGGGTAATTTTTTACTATCCGTATCTGATTTGGAAAAAATAGTTACCATAAAAAATATTATTGAAGATATAATTTAGAAAATAAGATGTGTATTTTTGGACCAATATTTTGGACTATGAAAGTCTGTCTATATGAAATGAATCTCGTGAATACGAAAAAATAATATTCTAAATCTCAATATTATTCTTAACATATTTTATTTATGTGTTGTTGGGTGAAATAAATTCACTAGTCGGTCCCTATATAAATTCAATTCGTAAATTAAAGGTAAGACAGACGAACGACCAAGTGACCGGTCATTGCTATTCTTTATTATTTAAAAGACCTTAAGTATCGACAGTATTTCTGTTTTGAGGTAGCGACTGACGGTCTTCATTAACGGTTTAGCAACGACCGACATAAGATCATAATTCTAAAGGAAATTATAGGGAGCGACCGACATAAGATCTTGATTCAAAGAGGATTAAATGGAGCGACCGACAGACCAAACTCAATTCTATTAAACTTACGACCGAAGTTCGAGGCCCAATCCAATAAGGATTAGGGTTGACATAAACCTATAAATAAAGAAGTCATGAAATGAGGACCGACACGCCAAGAAAAGAATAAGCATATAAACCCTAAGAGATATATTCTCGCCGCTCCCTAGCTACACCGACAAAAGACCTAACAATCGATTCCAAAGAGCTTTGTCGATCGACGACGAGTGACAGACGATTCCCTCTTAGGAGATCTTCGATATTTGTTCATTGTAATTCGATATCGATTGATTAATAAAGATAAACTCTTCTCTGTCATTCCGTATTACTGTTCTTTTGCGAACCGGTTAAAATTTGCCCAAACAGTTTGGCGCTAGAAGGAGGGGCAGTTTTAACTACGTGAGACATGACAGACGGAGAGGATAACACACATGTCGATCCCACTACTCAATTGGAGGCACTCACCGCCCAAATAAGGAAGAACGAAGAACGACTAGCACAACTCGAAGCGGAGAATGCCTCTTTGAAAGCGCTGGAAGTGGAGAACGTCTCACTGAAGGAAGCAAACACTACTTTGACCGCTGCACTCCCTCCGGGAAGGGGCATAACCACAGAAGTTAACGCTCATGCCAGATTTGGGGCGCGAGTCACACCGATACAGTCGTTAGGAGATACTCAGATACTTATAGATGATAGAACGACGGTGCAACATGAGACTATCATACCGGGGGCAGATGCACGCAGAGCGTCACACGTCAACCCACCACCTGCTCCGCTCTCTGATTCAGCGATACGCCAGTCCTCAGAAGACTCCTATCAAACCGTTGAGTTATTGAAGCGTCTGGAAGCAATGGAAGCCTTGCTTGCACGACTTCCCGGAGTAGCTCCTCCAATTATTAAGAGTGCTCTTAACTGCTACGCAGACACTCCATTCACAGATGCAATTGCACTCGTGGAGATGCCAAAGAAGTTTATCTTCCCTCTGATGGAGATGTATGATGGAACAACCGACCCTGATAATCACATAGCACAATACAAGCAACTGATGTTTACCATTGCAATTGCAAGGGAATATCGCGAAGCTACCATGTGCAAAGGGTTCGGGTCAAGCCTCACAGGACCAGCCCTCCAGTGGTTGACAAACCTACCCAACGCTTCAATTGACTCCTTTGCGTCATTGACTGACCGTTTTGTGGAGCAATTTGCAAGCAGCAGGAATTTGGAAAAGACAACTGATGACCTTTACGAGGTCGTTCAGGGGAGAGGAGAGTCGCTGCGTAGCTATGTGTCACGCTTCAACAAAGAGAAAGTGTCCATACCCGGATGTGTCACATCGACAGCGGTCTCAGCGTTTAAAAGAGGTTTGCTTCCAGATGGAGACCTATACAAAGAACTGACAAAATATCAATGCAGGACAATGGAAGATGTGCTACCAAGAGCATGGGCGCAAATCAGGTGGGAAGAAGATCATGCATCTCGTGAAAGACAATCCCCACGCTATGAATCACGCATGGTGAGAAATGAACGAACAACTAGAGATGATAATCCCTACCATAGACCGAGCACCGACATCAACAACAGTCGAAGCGAAACCAGAGACACTTCAGAAGCTACTTATCCCAACAAAATTTAAGAAAGACAATTGAATACTTGGGCCAGTAGCATATAAACTACAACAGCCTAACAGTTGGAGTGCCATGCATCTAAAAACCTACTATGTCTAGGTTAGTTTGGTTTTTTATTTTATTTTTTTACTCTTGATTATGATTTATTTATGCATCTTTTGACGATCCAAGAGACGTCATTGCTTTTATTTACCTTTTGGTGTTTTACCCCATGTCAACGGACATTGTCATGAATACAAGTTTTGAGATTCTCAAATTCAAGTTGTCATTCGTTTGGGCAAAACATACAAAACATCTAAGAGTGAAAATCTCAACTTTTACGAGCGACACTCGGACACCAAGCTATGAGCAATGTAATAAAATTTAGATGCACTGCATCCAAAAGCAACGACAATGACTACGGTCATTGCTGGTCAAACCAAGAGGCATGCCCTCCAAATATTGTGACAATAGTCACCACTCAATAAACGAGGAGGTACGACCTCGACAGGTTATGCCTAAAAGTCATTATCTGATAAACGAAGAGGCACGTCCTCAATAAATTGTGCCGACAGTCACTACTCAGTGAAATAAGAGGTACAACCTCATCAAAAATATGATAATAGTCATTGCATGATAAATCAAGGGGCACTGCCTTCAACAAATTAATAGATGCTTACCCACTGAGAAAGCAGATTTCGACGAGTTCATTGTTGCTCATCCATAGATGAAGAAGATGCATACAAATTTGTAGTTGCTTATCTACTATTGCTATTGAGCGCTGGTCACTCCTTAAAAGGAAAAAGTGAACGAAAAAGGTATCGACGTGAAAAAGCGACCGACGGTTTGAACAAGGTTACTCTACAAATTCTAAGAAGAAATTGGAGAGTAAGGGGGCAAGTTGTTGGGTGAAATAAATTCACTAGTCGGTCCCTATATAAACTCAATTCGTAAATTAAAGGTAAGACAGACGAACGACCAAGTGACCGGTCATTGCTATTCTCTATTATTTAAAAGACCTTAAGCATCGACAGTATCTCTGTCTTGAGGTAGCGACTGACGGCCTTCATTAACGGTTTAGCAACGACCGACATAAGATCATAATTCTAAAGGAAATTATAGGGAGCGACCGACATAAGATCTTGATTCAAAGAGGATTAAATGGAGCGACCGACAGACCAAACTCAATTCTATTAAACTTACGACCGAAGTTCGAGGCCCAATCCAATAAGGATTAGGGTTGACATAAACCTATAAATAAAGAAGTCATGAAATGAGGACCGACACGCCAAGAAAAGAATAAGCATATAAACCCTAAGAGATATATTCTCGCCGCTCCCTAGCTACACCGACAAAAGACCTAACAATCGATTCCAAAGAGCTTTGTCGATCGACGACGAGTGACAGACGATTCCCTCTTAGGAGATCTTCGATATTTGTTCATTGTAATTCGATATCGATTGATTAATAAAGATAAACTCTTCTCTGTCATTCCGTATTACTGTTCTTTTGCGAACCGGTTAAAATTTGCCCAAACAGTTTGGCGCTAGAAGGAGGGGCAGTTTTAACTACGTGAGACATGACAGACGGAGAGGATAACACACATGTCGATCCCACTACTCAATTGGAGGCACTCACCGCCCAAATAAGGAAGAACGAAGAACGACTAGCACAACTCGAAGCGGAGAATGCCTCTTTGAAAGCGCTGGAAGTGGAGAACGTCTCACTGAAGGAAGCAAACACTACTTTGACCGCTGCACTCCCTCCGGGAAGGGGCATAACCACAGAAGTTAACGCTCATGCCAGATTTGGGGCGCGAGTCACACCGATACAGTCGTTAGGAGATACTCAGATACTTATAGATGATAGAACGACGGTGCAACATGAGACTATCATACCGGGGGCAGATGCACGCAGAGCGTCACACGTCAACCCACCACCTGCTCCGCTCTCTGATTCAGCGATACGCCAGTCCTCAGAAGACTCCTATCAAACCGTTGAGTTATTGAAGCGTCTGGAAGCAATGGAAGCCTTGCTTGCACGACTTCCCGGAGTAGCTCCTCCAATTATTAAGAGTGCTCTTAACTGCTACGCAGACACTCCATTCACAGATGCAATTGCACTCGTGGAGATGCCAAAGAAGTTTATCTTCCCTCTGATGGAGATGTATGATGGAACAACCGACCCTGATAATCACATAGCACAATACAAGCAACTGATGTTTACCATTGCAATTGCAAGGGAATATCGCGAAGCTACCATGTGCAAAGGGTTCGGGTCAAGCCTCACAGGACCAGCCCTCCAGTGGTTGACAAACCTACCCAACGCTTCAATTGACTCCTTTGCGTCATTGACTGACCGTTTTGTGGAGCAATTTGCAAGCAGCAGGAATTTGGAAAAGACAACTGATGACCTTTACGAGGTCGTTCAGGGGAGAGGAGAGTCGCTGCGTAGCTATGTGTCACGCTTCAACAAAGAGAAAGTGTCCATACCCGGATGTGTCACATCGACAGCGGTCTCAGCGTTTAAAAGAGGTTTGCTTCCAGATGGAGACCTATACAAAGAACTGACAAAATATCAATGCAGGACAATGGAAGATGTGCTACCAAGAGCATGGGCGCAAATCAGGTGGGAAGAAGATCATGCATCTCGTGAAAGACAATCCCCACGCTATGAATCACGCATGGTGAGAAATGAACGAACAACTAGAGATGATAATCCCTACCATAGACCGAGCACCGACATCAACAACAGTCGAAGCGAAACCAGAGACACTTCAGAAGCTACTTATCCCAACAAAATTTAAGAAAGACAATTGAATACTTGGGCCAGTAGCATATAAACTACAACAGCCTAACAGTTGGAGTGCCATGCATCTAAAAACCTACTATGTCTAGGTTAGTTTGGTTTTTTATTTTATTTTTTTACTCTTGATTATGATTTATTTATGCATCTTTTGACGATCCAAGAGACGTCATTGCTTTTATTTACCTTTTGGTGTTTTACCCCATGTCAACGGACATTGTCATGAATACAAGTTTTGAGATTCTCAAATTCAAGTTGTCATTCGTTTGGGCAAAACATACAAAACATCTAAGAGTGAAAATCTCAACTTTTACGAGCGACACTCGGACACCAAGCTATGAGCAATGTAATAAAATTTAGATGCACTGCATCCAAAAGCAACGACAATGACTACGGTCATTGCTGGTCAAACCAAGAGGCATGCCCTCCAAATATTGTGACAATAGTCACCACTCAATAAACGAGGAGGTACGACCTCGACAGGTTATGCCTAAAAGTCATTATCTGATAAACGAAGAGGCACGTCCTCAATAAATTGTGCCGACAGTCACTACTCAGTGAAATAAGAGGTACAACCTCATCAAAAATATGATAATAGTCATTGCATGATAAATCAAGGGGCACTGCCTTCAACAAATTAATAGATGCTTACCCACTGAGAAAGCAGATTTCGACGAGTTCATTGTTGCTCATCCATAGATGAAGAAGATGCATACAAATTTGTAGTTGCTTATCTACTATTGCTATTGAGCGCTGGTCACTCCTTAAAAGGAAAAAGTGAACGAAAAAGGTATCGACGTGAAAAAGCGACCGACGGTTTGAACAAGGTTACTCTACAAATTCTAAGAAGAAATTGGAGAGTAAGGGGGCAAGTTGTTGGGTGAAATAAATTCACTAGTCGGTCCCTATATAAACTCAATTCGTAAATTAAAGGTAAGACAGACGAACGACCAAGTGACCGGTCATTGCTATTCTCTATTATTTAAAAGACCTTAAGCATCGACAGTATCTCTGTCTTGAGGTAGCGACTGACGGCCTTCATTAACGGTTTAGCAACGACCGACATAAGATCATAATTCTAAAGGAAATTATAGGGAGCGACCGACATAAGATCTTGATTCAAAGAGGATTAAATGGAGCGACCGACAGACCAAACTCAATTCTATTAAACTTACGACCGACGTTCGAGGTCCAATCCAATAAGGATTAGGGTTGACATAAACCTATAAATAAAGAAGTCATGAAACGAGGACCGACACGCCAAGAAAAGAATAAGCATATAAACCCTAAGAGATATATTCTCGCCGCTCCCTAATTACACCGACAAAAGACCTAACAATCGATTCCAAAGAGTTTTGTCGATCGTCGACGAGTGACAGACGATTCCCTCTTAGGAGATTTTCGATATTTGTTCATTGTAATTCGATATCGATTGATTAATAAATATAAACTCTTCTCTATTATTCCGTATTGCTGTTCTTGTGCGAACCGGTTAAAATTTGCACAAATATATGTTTAGAATAATTTACGTTATGTAGGTGCTAGCATTATCTTTTTTTTCTTTTGGTCATCTGGTTTTATTAAAAAGTCTTATATTGTCGGATACATAACTGACGGAAAGGTTAAACATCCCAATAAAAAAGTCGGCGAAAGATATAAATATTGTAGGAAACAAAAGTTAAAAAAAGAAAGCCTTACAAACAACAAATAACGAAAATACAAATTAAGAAACAAGCAATTTCCTTATAACATGAACTAATCGAGAGAACCCGATTCTAGAAGCTAAGTCTAATAGAGATACAAGCGTCTCCCAATATATTGACAAAACAAGTCTCACTCAATGTATATATTGACAACATGAAAAACGAGTAAACCATATGAAAATGCTGAGCTACGGCCTACGAGTAAAACTATCCAAACTAAACAGGCAAATCTCTTTTTCTTTATCAGAAGCTACCTTTGAAAAGAACGTGTACTTTATTGTTACTCACTTGACTTGTTATTATAATCTATATTTAAGTAGTTACACTTTATTCATTATTATTATTAATTTTTAAAACATTTAAATATCTATTATTTTTTGGCCATCTGATTTTAGTAAAAAAATATATTACTGATACATAGTTGGATACATAACTGGCGGAAAGGTTAAATGTCCCAGTGAAAAAAGCCGACAATATATAGAGATATTCCCAAAAACAAAACCTAAAAAAAGAAAACTTACAAACATGAAACAACGAGACAATCATACTGGCAATTTCCGTAAGACATGAACTAACCGAGAGAACTTGAGTCTAAAAGCTAAGCCTAATGGAGATATAAGCCTCGTCCAATGATTGACGACAGGAAAAAATAAACGAGTAGAACTAAGGGCAAATTTCTCTTTTTTCTTTATCAAAAACTACTACAAGAATCCACCCCTGAGTCATTTAAATATCTAAATAATCATATTTTTCAAAACATTTAGTCGAAATATAAAAGATTCAAATGTGAAAGTTCAAAACAAAAGAATTCCTCAAAGTAGTTTACACGTCATTGAGTTTTTTTTTTTTTTTTTGCTGAAATGTGAAATTGATTTATCAACAAAAAAAAGAAATTGTTACAGAAAAGTTTGGTCATCTCCTCGAACGCTTTAAGTAAGAACAGAGTATAATTTTGAGCAGGTAAAACAGAGTATCCCTTCATGTAAGGATATATATATTTTTTTTTTAACTTTGAGGGAGTTGTGAGATTGTATTCCATCTCTGGTATGTCATTAAGTTTTTTTGTTTGTTGGTGAGTTGTTTTTAGGTTTTTTTTTTTATAATTCTCAAAATATTATAGAGGCGATGGTAAGGAATAAAAATTGAAAATATTTACTGCTAATTGTAAATTCAAACCAGCTTTGAATTCATTCAAACATGCTTCTTAAATTCATTCAAACATGCTTCTTAAAGTCGGGTGTCATAGCTAATGCCTCACTAAATTGGTTGTCATTGGTTAGTTGTAAATTGAAACTTCAATTGATCCTCAGCCTCATCCTCTTCCTCTTTATTGTATCTCGTCCTCTTTCTCTTTTGGTTGTTTTAGTCATAAATTTTAGTATTTTCTGTAATCTTTTACATTCAATACCATCTCCGATGTATATTTCCATTTTTTTACTCCAAAATGGAGTTGGATTTTGTTCCAATGTACAACTCCATTTTTTACTCCAAAACATAATATTCTAAATAGCTGACATTTGGTCAGTCAAAACAGCACCAAAAATCCAAATATTCGTTTGGAAAGCAGCAAAGGGAGCTCTACCTGTTCGCGAAAGACTAGCTGCAAGATAAAAATCCTACGGGATCCTGCGTGCCCCAGATGTGGTGAGATTGAAACGATCTCCCATGTGCTACTACACTGCCCTTTCGCCAGACAAGTTTGGGAAGCAGCCCCGTTTAGGGATGCTTTCAGGCCAGATCGGGATAGGAACTTTGCATCTGGATGGCCGATTATTAGAAAACTCATCTGCAGCCCTCCGAGTGTAATCACTTCTGCTCCGCTGGCCCCGTGGCTCCTCTGGCACCTCTAGACAGCGAGAAACAACAAAATATTCAACAATAAGGAGTACACAGTAGAAGAAGTCGTCAACCAAGCGGTTACAAGCACAAAGGATTGGAGCGATGTTCAACTTACAAAAAGTCAACCAAAGAGAATTATAGCAAAGAGTACCAGATCCGTGGATGATACCTGTATCACTTGTAGATCTGATGCGGCTTGGAAAGGAGACTACAAGATGGCGGGATTGGGATGGGAGTTCACTTCAGACCAGGGACGACACATCGCACATCAGACTGAGGTGGCTTCATATGTCAGATATGTCAGATCTCCTCTGATGGCGGAAACTCTTGCGATCAGAGCGGCGATGGAAGATGCTCTAGACCGTGGCTTCACAAAACTCCGTCTTGAATCGGACTCGGCTCAGGCGATCAAAGCACTGGCATCGGAGGAAGGTTTCACCGAATTGCATGGAGTCGTTTCGGATATCGTAGCTCTAACCAAACAGTTTGATGTTGTAAGCTTCTGGGCAATTAGCTGTGATCAGAACACTGTAGCGGATGGGCTTGCAAAACGGGCTTTAAGCTTGTTGGGCCCAATCCCAAACTAAGTTTATTATAATGAAATTTGGACCCAAAAATAAAAATAGATTCTATTTCTATTTTATTACTAATACCTTTTATTTCTAAAATTTACAAATTAATCCCATTTATTTTATTTTTTACTAAACTTTTATAAATTATGAATTAAATATTTATTAAATAAAGAAAGTTATATAATATCTTTAAAAATATATATTAAATTGCTCGTATTTGTTGTATTAAATTTGTTTATGTTGCTTATCTTTAATTTCAGCACTTGTTATGCATTTTTAAATTTATTTTAATTTGAAATTTTTCAAAATAAAAATTGTAATTTTCAAATTTTTATAATTATCTATTTTATATTGTTTAAAAATTATAGTGTTAAAATATATACATATATGTTGATATTATGTATTGTTGTATAGATAAAATGGTATAAAATAAAATATCTAATATTTAAATGATCAGTTTGCAAATAAAAAGTTCAACTCCAAAATGGAGTAGAATCTAGGGTTGCTCCAAATATGGAGCAATCTCATTTTTTACTCCATTTTGGAGTAGAAAATGCAGTAGGGTTGAAAAAACATTTACTCCAAAATGGCATTTGAAGTAAAAAATGGAGTAGGATGGAGATGCTCTTAGTGAAAGACAACACTAACAAAGTAATAGTAATACACAAAATTGAATTTCTCAACATCTCTCATATAATATTATATTTTCCATGTTTATCATTTTAACATATTTCACATAAATTAAAAAAATAATACAAAATTCTAGTTTATCCTTTATTAATATAATAAATAAAATTTTCTTTCTAATTAACATATTAAATTAATAGGATCCAAACTACATTTTTATTTAAAATTATGCATTAAAAATGTAAAACGATATTTTTTATAAAACAAAAATAAAACTTTAAAATGATATTCTTTGTGAAACTTAGAAAATAATAATATAGTTTCAGCAGCACAAGTTAAGTATCTCTCACTACTTTATCACAAATTAAAATGTATCCATCAGTATCTCTCACTGCCTATAAAAAAATAAAAATGTTGTAGTATTATTCACTCATGAGCAATTGACCGTTCCAAATCTTGTCAATTTAATGTACCTGACAATATAGCAATCAATTAAACATCAATCCCTTTCTTGCATGTTTTTTACCCTTGCCAGCTTTGAATTCATACTTTAATATTTGTCTGACCAGTTTTTTTTTTGTTTACTGGCCATTGACCAACTCTGATTCATACAGTCACACTTCTTTTTTTATAAAAACACTATAAAATACAATTGTGTTATAGATTAATTATAAGATGAGATTTATGTTAGATATATATATATATGTGTGTTTATATATTATATTAATATAATATAATATAATTTGTTTGTGTGTGTGGTGAATAAACGAGAAGGAGAGTGATGTTGCTTCTTATTAATCTCTTTTAATTACAAAAGGTGGTAACTCTATTTATAGTGCAAGAGTCGGTGGATTTGAAGAAGACAATCAAATATGTTTTATGGACGTGAATGGATAATTAGAATCATTTCATAATACTCCCCTTTGATTATCCATCATTTGATGTATTACGTACTGTTTCGTTAAAAACTTTATCATGGAAAAATCCAGTGGGATAAAAACCATGACAAAGAAAAAAGAGTACAATAACGTAATCTCCCCCTGGAGATGATGGATATCATCTTCCTTTTATAAATCTCTTAGATGACGCATTCCGATACTTTGAACGTGTTTTTTAAATGTTGTCGTAGGAAGCGCCTTCGTAAATAGATCGGCAGCATTGTCACATGAACGAACATATTGAATGTCCACTTCTTGATTCTTCTCAAGCTCTCGTGTGTAGGAAAAAAATCTTGGAGGGATATGCTTCGTTCGGTCGCTCTTGATATAACCTTCTTTGAGTTGTGCGACACATGCAGCATTATCTTCAAACATTTTTGTTGGCTCCTTCTTTGTCTCTATACCGCTTGTTTCTTTTATCTGATGAATCAAAGATCTGAGTCATATCCTGCATCTGCAAAACCAACCAGACCAACTTTGACGTTTCTAGAATAAAATAAGCCAAAATCAATCGTACCTTGTAGGTAACGAAATATATGTTTTATTCTGTTCCAATGTCGGTGAGTAGGAGATGAGCTGTATCTTGCAAGTAAATTTATAGCAAAAGCTATATCCGGCCGAGTACAATTTGCAAGATACATAAGCCCACCGATAGCGCTCATATAAGGTACTTCAGGACCTAATATTTTTTCGCTATCCTCACAAGGCCGAAACGGATCTTTATCAATATCAAGCGATCTATTGACCATCGGAGAACTCAAACAAGTCGCTTGATCCATGTTAAAGCATTTTAAGATCCTTTTCATATAATTTGATTGATGAACAAATATTCCGTCTTGGAAATGCTCTATCTGGAGCCCAAGATAAAACTTTGTCTTTCCAAGATCTTTCATTTCGAACTCTTCCTTCATATGAGTTCTTGCATCATCAATCTCTTTTTGATTTTCGATTATGTTGAGACCATCAACATAAACAGCAATGATCACAAATCCCGATAAAGATTTCTTAATAAAAACACAAGGGCATATCGCATTGTTGATGTAATCTTTACTTAACAAGTATTCACTTAAGCGATTATACCACATGCGTCCAGATTGCTTTAATCCGTAAAGTGATCGCTGTAATTTGATCGCACAAATCTCTTTCGAGTTTGATCCTAATGCTTCCGGCATTTTTAATCCTTTAGGGATTTTCATATATATGTCATTATCAAGTGATCCATATAGATATGCTGTCACAACATTCATCAGATACATGTCTAGGTTTTTAGATGCTGTTAGACTCATCAAGAATCTAAATGTGATTGCATCCATTACCGAAGAATATGTTTCCTCATAGTCAATTCCCGGTCATTGAGAAAAACATTGTGCCACAAGTCGGGCTTTATACCTTGTGACCTTATTTTTCTCATTTCTCTTTCTCACAAAAACCCATTTGTATCCGACCGACATCACATGTTCCGGTGTTGTGACAATAGGTCCAAAGACATTTCTTTTATTGAAGGAGAATAATTATGTTTCTATGGCCATCTTCCATTTCTCCCAATCATGTCTTTTCTGACATTCTAATATGGACCTTGGATCTGGATCATCACTTTCATGATCAAGTTCTTTAGATACAGAAAAAGAGAATATTCCATGAATATCTTTTATTTTATCTCTGATCCATAATTCTCCATTTTGGGCGTAATTGATGGAAATCTCATATTTTTCTGTTTCATTTTCATCTTCTGGACTTTCTTCCATATGTGGTTCTTCTCGAACCTTTTCATTTATGTCTTCTTGACATTTTTCTTTAAATGGTTCTTCTGGAACTATTTTACTTTGTTCTCCCATATTCTTTTTCTTTCGTGGATTTTTATCTTTAGAACCCATCGGTCTCCCCCTTTTCAACTGAACCCTAGGTTCATTTGCTGTGTTCCCATTAATTTGTTCTTCAGGAACAATAATTCTTGATGGAACATTTGCAGCGGGGATATATGACTTTGTCACCCTTTTTGTATCTGTGAACGCATCTGGTAACTGGTTTGCCATATTTTGTAAATGTACAATTTTCTGAACTTCGAGCTCACGTTGATTCGTAGGGGGATCAAGGTGCAATAAAGAAGTTGTGCACCATGTAACATCCTTTGAAATTTCTTTTATTCCTCCCCCTAACGCTGGAAATTCATCTTCATTAAAATTCCAATCGGCAAAACGTGCCGTAAGCATATCACCAGTTTTTGGTTCCAGATACCGAATTATACTTGGTGATGTATAACTGATGTATATTCCCAATCTTCTTTGTGGCCCCATTTTTGTTCTTTGCGGTGGGACTATCAGAACATAAACCACACTTCCAAAAACACGAATATGAGATATATTTGGCTCCTGACCAGATACTAACTGTAATGGTGAATATTCATTATATGCACTTGGTCGTATCTGGATCAGTGCCGCAGCATGCAAAATAGCATGTCCCCAAACATTAATTGGGAGCTTTGTTCTCAATATTAACGGTCTTGCAATCAATTGCAACCGTTTAATTAATGACTCAGCCATGCCATTTTGTGTATGAATATGCGGAACCGGATGTTCAACATCGATTCCCAAAGATCTACAATAATCATTAAACACTTGTGAAATTAATTCACCAGCGTTATCCAATCTTACTTTCTTTATGGCATAATCATGGAATTGTGCTCTCAGCCTGATTATTTAGGAAATAAATTTAGCAAAAGCCGTATTTCGTGTTGTCAATAGACACATGTGTGACCATCTACTGGATGCGTCAATTAATACCATAAAATATCGAAACGGCCCGCATTGTGGGTGGATCGGCCCACATATATCACCATGTATTCTTTCTAAAAATTATGGTGATTCATTCCCAACTTTAGCTGACGATGACCGAGTAATGAGTTTTCCTTGAGAACATTCATTACATAAAAACTCGTCCGTTTTCAAAATTTTCTCGTTTTTCAACGGATGGCCATTAGAATTTTGCACAATCGTTTTCATCATGACTGAACCAGGATGCCCTAGTCTTTCATGCCAGACTTTAAATGTACTAGTAAACTTCTGGTTTACTGTAACATATGATTCAGTCATATAATTTTTTTTGCAATATATTCTGGAGGATAACATTTTTAATTCTTCCAATATATGTTTCCTCTCTGATGTAATGCAAAGATATTCAATGCCATTTTTATTCCCCTTGGCATTGAAAAACTGACTCTTCCGGAGCCCATAATAATTTTTGCATTACCAGATATCGTATTCACGCTTTCAGTGGAATCCTTCATTTTGAGACACGAGAAATATTTTTTATTTTTAATAATCATGTGCGTTGTCGCACTGTCAACCAGACATATATCTCTATCCCAAGTCTCAAATTCAGGCATTTTCTGAATTTAAAATATTCATAAAAGATGCATTAATAAACTTTAATTAAAACGAAAACTTATGTTATAAAAGTACTTATTTTATAATAAAACTTATTTTACAAAAAAAAAACACAAAAGTACATAAAACACCAAAAACATTAAACTTTTTATTTTTCTTATATTCTTCCGGAATACATCACATTACATCGATTTTTGTCTCTTCGTTTCCGTTGATTCCTCTGGATCAACATGGAAATCTGTGACATCAAGATGAGTATCGTCATTTAGGCCATGAAAAGAGAGTTCGGATTCACCAGAAAGAAAGTTTGTTTCACTTTCTTTTTCTTTTGATTTCTGTGATTTCCGGTACAGATCGGCTAAATGTTTTGGCGTACGGCAAGTACGTACCCAATGTCCTTTCATGCCGCATCTGTAACAAATAATTTCTCTTTTCTTTTTAATTTCCCGGCCATCATCATTTCTTTGAAAATTCTTACTATATTTTCCACCATTGGAATCATTATAATGATATCCTCTTCCTTGTCCACGTCCATATGCATATCCACGTCCACGACCTCGGCCACGGTTATAACCACGTCCGCGTCCATGCCAATTATTATACCTGGATGATGCAGCATTCGCTTCTGGGAATAGTGCAGATCCAGTAGGACGGCTTTGATGGTTCATCATCACGAGTTCGTTATTCTGCTCGGCAACAAGGAGTGCATTCATCAACTCCGAATAACGAGCATATCTATTCGTCAGGTACTGTTGCTGCAGAACTACATTACTCGGGTGAAATGTGGAGAGAGTTTTCTCAATCATATCATAATCACTTACATTTTCTCCACATAACACCATTCTGGATGTTATACCAAACATCACAGAATTATACACTAATACTTTTGTAGTCCTGAAGCCGGAGATGTAACCACTCGTGTCTGGCTTTCGGTAAGATCACATATTTCTGTTGATCAAACCTTTCTTTTAAAGTTTGTCAGAGATCTGCAGGATCTTCTTTTATGATGTACTCATCTTTTAAACAATCGTGGATATGGTGACGTAAAAATATCATGGCTTTTCCCTTTTTCTCATCTGACGTCGTTTTTGACTTAGCGATGGTATCCAAAAGCCTGTTTCCTCTTAGATGCGTTTTCGCACCTACTGTCCATGTCATATAATTTTTTCCGGCTATATCAAATGCAACAATTTTGAGCTTTGCCAGATTTGTCATTATGACTGAATAACAAAAACTTAACCGATTTAATTTTAATGAAAAATTCATGTATAAAAATGGGGGATTTGCTAAAAATGACTCAAAATTTGTTTTTTTTTTTGCAATTCTATATCCCGTATTTCATCATATGCAAAACTAACTCAAAGGGGTATGGAAATGACAATTCTCTCCGTTATGACCAAACAAAAAAATCCAAACCCAAATGACTCTTTGATCCTTCCGAAGTCTGTAGTTGCACAAGAAGTCTACTCTGTCAGACTTCTTATGAAGTCTGTATCATAATTATAACTCATAATTAAATTATAAAAATAAAAAAAAAATTATTTCAAAAAACTTTTGGTTACATAAATAAATATAAGTTATTGTAAAGTTTATAAATTAAAATTTCATTCAAATGCATCAATTTAAAGCAACATATATAATGAAGGTCGAAACAAAAGATATAGCTAATACTAAAACAAAGAAACCACAAACTACAAACCATACCAAATAAGGAGATCTTTAGGGTTAGATTTAGGGTTAGATAATTATGTTATTTTAAATGATAAGTTTGGATAGAAGTGGTAAATTAAGAATATAGTAAACGATTTTAACTTTAGTTTATATTTTTATATAGGTTTTCACTATTAAATGAAAATTAGTGATTTATGGTATACATTTTGCAGACTTCAGAAGAAGTCTATTTAGCGTGAAGAGGTGAGTAGAATTCATAAGAAGTCTATTTAGAGTTTAGGGTTTCAGAGACTGCTCAGAAAGTCTGCAAAACCGGAAATTAATAACCTAACCGGAAAATTGGTCCCCTTATATAAATCCAATGGAAACCCTAATTTTCTGAAAAAACCAGAATCAATTTTCTTTCCTAAACGGCGGTCGCCTTTCTCCTTTCTCCGCTCGTCGCTTCTTCTCCCCTCACGTTGCTCCCCCTCGCATCCGCTTCTATCGCCTCAGCTTCTATCGCCTCTCGTTGCTCCCGTCGCCTCTCTCCTCGTGCTCCACTTGGTCACCTCGCTCTCCGCTCGGCCTTCTCGCTCTCCTCGCTCTCAGTAGTCGCCGTTATGGGGCGATACAGCTACAACCAGCCGTCTAGTAGTTCCAGAAGTTCAGGATTGTTGGGGTCGGTTTTCACCCCGACGAGATCAATCAGGAAAATGACTAAGTATGGAAACTATTCTCGACCACCGAGGTGTGCACGGAAACGAGCCGTGCATAGTTTGTGCACGAGGCAAACCTAAATGCCTCGGCACACTATTGGTGCACGAGGCAAACCTAAAACACCTCGGCGTACAGCCTGTGCACGAGGCAAAGCTAAACGCCTCGGCGTACAGCCTGTGCACGAGGCAAAGCTAAACGCCTCGGCAATTTGTGCACGAGGCAAAGCTAAACACCTCGGCGTGTAGTGTATACACAAGGCGCATAGTTTGCGCACAAAGCCGAGCTGAAGCGCTTCGGTGCATGGAATGTGCGAGGAAACGAACCGTGCACAGTTCACCGAGCCAATCACTTCGGTGCATTTTCCATGGACGGCGCGAGCTGAATGCCTTGGCACAGAATTTGCACGAAGCAAAACTGAACCGAACCAAACCGGGCACACCCGGTATCAAGTGTAACCGAAGTCTTCGTGGGCTGAGAGAAGACTGATATACTCATTTATTTCGCATATTTATCATGCATTTAGAATAAGTTTTCATCCATATGTCATTTATAGCTAAGTATAATCATAGTATTTGATCATTTATAGGATTTAGAACATTTGCATTTGCATTTGCATTTTCTTTTGTATATATGCATCATTTCAGGTTATTCTATGGATTTGG